>ML790889.1:205764-222450 GCA_009831015.1 Picea engelmannii | reverse complement strand
ATCCAATAAATCCTAACCCTTAATTCTTTTAAGCCCTACCTTTTAACTTCTATAACCCCTAATCCAATAAATCCTAACCCTTAATTCTCTTAACACCTAATATATAATTATCACTCATAACCCCTAACACTTGATATTTATAATCTTAACAAATACATTTCAACCCCTGTAATCATTGACCGTCAACAACTAACTCATCTGTATTCCTTAACAATATCTAACACCCAACCCTTAAAACTTGTATACCATTTATACAAGTTATCCCATATCACCTCTTCCCTTAACCACTAATCCAATAAATCCTAACCCTTAATTCTTTTAAGCCCTACATGTTAACCTCTATAACCCCTAATCCAATAAATCTTAACCCTTTATTCTCTAAATTATTTTAACCATATTAACATCTATAAATCCTAACCCTTAATTTTGTTAATTCTTTTAACCCCTACATGTTAACATCTATAGCATCTAACCCATATAACCCATATAATCCTCAATAAATCTTAACCCTTAATTCTCTTAATTCTTTTAACCCATATCTGTTAACATCTATAGCATCTAACCCATATAACCCATATAATCCTTGTAACTTATAATCCATATAACCCCTAATCCAATAAATCCCAACCATTAATTCTTTTAACTCCTACATGTTAACATCTAGAGCCTCTAACCCATATAATCTATATAACCTCTAATTCATATAACCTTTGACAACTATAACCACTAAACCCTATAACTCATATAATCCTCACCCCCATAACTTCACACCCTCAATTCTTATACTTTATAATATTTAACACTTAAAACATTATAACTCATGAAAACCATATTTCTTATAATACCTAAAAAAACATTCTTAACACCTAAGTTATATAACCCTTAATATTACTCCTAACCATAATATTACTTATAAACTATAATATAACCCCTTACCAATATAAAATGGTTCCTTAAACTCTATAGCCAATGACCCTTTTAAATGATAATGTGTCTAATGTAGAACCCCTAACAATTATAACCCAAACCCTTAACTTCCATCACCTAACAACCCATATCATCCATATTATTTTAAACCTTATTCTAACACTTAACCCCAATAAATCCTAACACCTAAAACCTATAATCCATGTCCCATAACCTCTAATCCATGTTTATGATAAGCCCTAAAACTCCTCTCAACCTTGAACATTAACCCCTAATACTTATAAACCATAAGCCTAAAACATTATAACTCATAACCCATATATATTGTTGGATACCATCGTATGCTTATTTTCACTTCACAAATCATACTTTTGTCTCCAAAACTATCCATTTTTCCTTCATCTTATTCCATATTTTCCATAAACAACCTATGCAAGGTACATTTATCATTTCTTAGCTTAAGAATTGAATTTTTGAATTTTTAGCATTAAAATTAAAAATTTATCAGAAATTACAGGATTTGACTAAATCTCGTAATTGCTTCAAGGTTCGTGTACTTTCAGGACCGCTGGGAGAAATCAGAGACATGTGTCATGATATTTGATGTACAAGAATGGATGCATATCTATCGGGTTCAAGATCTTATATTTCCAGGTGTCTGGTCAATGTTGGTCAAACAGGGCCACTTCAGTAGAAAATACCATGTTTTAGCAAACAATTATGTACAGTTTTAAATTTTCTGATTTAATACATGTATTTTTGTTGATTTAATACATGAATGTGTATAGGTATACATGGATGATTTTTCTGTGTATGGTAATACTTTTGATGATTCCTTGAAAAAAATGGAAAAAGTCCTAAAAATATGCATAGAAACAAATTTGTCTCTCAGCAATGAAAAATGTTTCATGATATTAACTGAAGGAAGAGTATTGGGTCATCATATTTCATCATCAGGAATTACATTGGATCCTGCAAAAATACAAATCATTGTGAACCTATTAGAACAAATCAGTCAGAATGATGTGGGAAGTTTTCTTGGATATGCAGGCTATTACCGAATATTCATTGAAAATTTTAGTAAAATAGCTTTTCCATTATTCAAATTACTTGCAAAAGATGTACATTTTCATTGGGATACTAATTGTCAAACTGTCTTTCATAAACTCAAGGAAAAGCTATCAAGAAAACCTATCTTAAGAGGGCCTAATTGGGCTTTTCCATTTCACATCTCTATAGACGCATCAAATACTGCAATAGGGGCATCATTGGGTCAAAAAGAAAATCTTATGACTTATGTTATTTACTTCATTAGCAAGAATTTAACCCCTGCAGAATTGAATTACATAGTCACTGAGAAGGAAATGTTTGCAGTAGTACATGTTGTGAATAAATATCGTCACTACATCACTGGTTATGAAGCATATACTCCAGCGGAGGGACCTGAAGAAGCACATCCAACAGAGGGCCCTGAAGAAGTATATTCCAACAAGGAACCTGAGAAAACACAATGCATTCATCATAGCAGAAGGACTTGAGGAAGATACTAAGCAAAGGAATCTTAGAAGAAACTCATCAAATTTGTCATATGTGAGGAATTGCAGCAACATTCCAACCAACTTCAACCAAGCAACATCACCAACACAAAGAGCAACAAACAAGTTAGTATAAATTTTTCTTTTTAATGCTTTAAAAATTTGGAAAATTCTTCATAAGCTAGCAATAATAAATACCTTTCCCTTCCCCTACACTATCTCTTCATCACTTCATATACCCTCAAAGCATCACAAAGAGTACTCAAAAGAACCAATTTGGTCTCCAAGGGAGCTATAAGGAGAAATTAGATTTTTGAAATCAAACAACAAGAGCATGATTAGAAAGAAGGTTATTCTTGTAAATATTTTTATGGTTTTCAACCTAAAAATATTTACAAACATTTTCAAAACAAGTTATCAAACTAATTATACAAACAAATTGTTTTGAATATGTTAATTGTACAATGCTCTATTTTATGGAGACATATATGTGGAGACATAAGTTGTTGTTTGCTTCAAAATGAAAATAGAGGTCATAAGGAAAATACATTTGGAGTTATAAGTTGAATGGTTATTCAAAGGAAAATAAATCAAGGAGCTATAAGTCAAAGTGGAGTCATAAAATGAACACCATTTCCTGTGACGATTGAAAGAAAAGAAAGTGAAATTTCATAAGTGAAAGAGGTATGATGACAGGGCATGTTCAACAATGAGTGCTCATTTGAGAGATTGTACAAATGAATTTCTACCATAATTCCCTTTTTAAGAATGCTTATTCCCACCACAAAAGTCGATTTTTCTTTTGAAGTCAGCACTCTCATTCTCATTTTCCTCCACAATGTTTTTTTTCCTCTTTCCTAAAAATGTTGTAGCTTCACCTCTTTCCATATACTGTTGTTCCACTTAGATGCTCCCCAAATTTGAACTGCTGACGTGCTCCTGCGTTATACCTTACCTCCTCGCTCCAACGCATTCCTTCCTACGCCTACTCAGCCCGAAATTTATGATAAACAACAAACTATATGTTGACAATTTCACTGTCAACATACACCATTTTCGCCCTGTGGATAAATCGTGGCATTGAGGAAATACATGGGAGGTGAATTCATAAACCAAGGAGATGATAACATATTCAAGAAGGAGTCGGCCAGGGAAGGTAAGTTCGAATTCAATGTTAAGAATTGTTAAGTTAAGTGTCAATTTCGACTTCGTGAGGAACGTTTTAAGAACATAAACAATTCATTTCTAGCAGAGGTTGATTGTAAGAAGAAAAATAGAGCTGGGTTTCAACAAGAAGGCATGGAAGCTTTTAAATTGTAGATTGAATTGCCAAGTATGCACTTTCATCATAAACTTTATGATTGAAAACAGAGAGCAATTTAGAAATTAAGAAAATGAGATTTTCTGTGTTTCATTTGAACAGAAAATGCTTGTCGAAAGAACATTCATAGAATTGAATTAAAACAAAGTCTACAAGTTTGAAGAAACCAAAACAGTTGATTGAAGAATATACACTGTTGAATTTTTTTTGGACAAGGATAGACCTCCTTTTTGTATAAGTAGTGAAATATTTTTCAGAGTCTTTCTCTTTAAAAATTGAAAGAATGGTGTCTAGGTATGAACCAGAGAAGTTTGATCCATCAAAAACTCACAAAGACTGTCTAGAAATTCTTGAAAAAAATCAGTGGATATCTTTCTTTGAGAAATTTGATGGATATTGGGAAAAGGTTGCTTTAGAGTTTGCTTATTCATTTAATGGAGAAAGGGCCATTGTTGGTAACATCAACATTAGAATTTTTGAAGATGTAATTGCACAGATCACTGGAATACCTAAAACTAGATAAAGATACTTCAAAACTAAACACTTTAAAGACAAATCATGGGCTCCTTTTGTATCAAGATCTAGGATTGCAGCAGTAAATTGGAAAAAATGAATTCCAATAAGTTGGTTGATTCATCCTTGGGATGAATTAACCTATCTCATCCAGAAATTTATTACTTGTGAAGGAAGGTTTAGTATTGTCTACCTGTATCACATCAAATTGTTACAACATTTAAAGAGTGATTGTGAAATTAACATGCCCTAATTTCCACTGCAAATCATTTCTAAGATGGCTAATGTTGTTCAAAAACAAGGGAGGAATACAGAAAAAAGTCTACACCTCTATGGCTTCATCAAAATGATCATCACACATGAACTACAAAAACAAAACATGTCATGGAAGCAGTTTATCATTGGATATGGTTTTGAAACAGTGGAAGAGAAAATAGAAGAATAACATATCTTGATTGTGACAAATGATGAGGAGGAAATGCAACACCCCAAGGCAACAAGCTCAAAATAGTCTATGGGGAGGAGAAGAACAAGAAGTATGGTGAAAATGGAAAAAGAATTCCAAGAAAAATATAAGATTTTCACCACATATGAAAGGAAATCAAGAAAATGCCAACAAGTCAAAAAATGACAAATAAAATAAAGTGATGATGAAGCACAACAAGCATAGTATGCACACATTCAGACTTTGGAGAAACAAAAAGAGGCAGAGAAATCACAATCATTAGAAGATGATGATATTGAAAAACAAGAGACTTCCACATATGAGCAAATGAGAGAAGAGGTGAAACAATTAATTGAAGACATGAAAGATGAAACTCAATCACCACATAAAGTAGAACAAATAGAAGAAATGGTTGGTGGGTCCACATCAGGGCTTGATAAGAAAGACAAGAAAATAAAAAAAATGAAGAAAAATATCAAAGAAATAGAGGTCCTGAAAAGATATTTGAAAACAGAAAATGAAATGTTGAGGACTCAAAGCCATAAAATTCATGCGAAAAATGAAAAACTAAAGAAGAAGAAAACGAAGCTTCAAAAACAAAACAAACTGATCTCCGAACAAGCATACAAATGGCTTCAACAAAAGCAAGCATACAAGAAAAAATATCAGAGGTTAAAAGTTCTTCATACAACTCAAGCCAATGTGGATACATTATTGTAGGCAGCAGAAGTGGCAGAAGACTATTGACAGGAGTTCAAGAACATTTTTTGTGCATGAGGACATGCAAAGTCTTCCTCTTAGGAGAGATGTTGGGTTCCATTTTATGCTTATTTTCACTTCACAAATCATACTTTTGTCTCCAAAACCATCCATTTTGTCTTCATTTTATTCCATACTTTCCATAAAACAACCTATGCAAGGTACATTTATCATTTCTTAGCTTAAGAATTGAATTTTTGAATTTTTAGCATTAAAATTAAAAAATTATTAGAAATTACAGGATTTGACTAAATCCCATAATTGCTCCAAGGTTTGTGTGCTTTCAGGACAGCTTGGCAAAATCAGAAACATGTGTCATGATCCTTGATGTACAAGGATGGATGAATATCTATCAAGTCGAGATCTTATCTTTCCAGGTGTCTGGTCAACGCTAGTCAAATAGGGCCACTTCAACAAAAAATACCATGTTTTAGCAGAAAATTATGGACAGTTTAAGACTTTCTTGGGATTTGTGCATATTTTGTGGATCTGGGCAAGGGATTCGACCTTCTTAATATATTTTGTGGATCTCATTCTTAGATTAGGAGTCTTTTTATTATTTTCAGTTACAAAATTTTTGTATAAATACTTCAAGACATGGACTAGTATGACATCTTATGTTAATGAAGAAAACTCTGAATTTTCAGTCTTGAGATCAGTTTGATGTTTTTTTCTTGATGATGTTTATGAGATGATTATGTGAATGTTGCTAGAAGTTCCTTCTTAACTGAGACAACTCTAGGTTTACAAGTGAAGCACTGGAGGAACCCCTTTGCCAAGCTAGTACACTTCTCATTTTTCATTATTTTCAAGTAAATTTGTTTAAATTTTGTTGTACGTAATGTTGTGTTTTACTTGATTTCAAAATTAGTTATGTTATTGATGAATGTGGGAAAGCAAAGAATGCATCTCTTGTAGAAGGGTTTAGTCTTTCTGACATTTACAAGCCTCTAAACTATTTTGAATGCTTAAATTTAGTTGAATTATTTTACTTTAGTTTGTTGATTAATGGTAAGAGATATATGAATACACCTTCTGTAAGGAAGATTAGCATTTATTTCATACTCACCACTTAGATTATCTTTTTAATTATTTCTATTTAAAGAACTAAATTTATCTCTAAGTCCATACATTTTGGATGTGTTTCTAAGTCTTACAAACATCGGATTGACAATTAAATACACTCTAATTTACATAAGTAGATTGGAGCCCAACATATATCTCCTAACCTATAACCATTTATCCTTACAAACCCCATAAATTATAACCCAAATCACCCAAAAGAAATATAACCATAAATAACCAACACTTTTAACCCTTGAGCCATTTAACACCAAACTTGAAAATTCTATCACATGCAATCTCTATAACCCTTATAATGCATGATCCCTATTATCTCCAAACCATATCACATATTTGATATGAACCCTATATAAGCCTTACTATTTATAACCCATGTGTCCCTTAACCTATAACCCCCAAGTCAAAGACAATATATAGCCTAACCTCTATAACCCATGTGTATAACCCCTTATCCCATAATCCCTAACACAATAATCATTCTCGCCTTTAACAATGATCACGATATAACCCTTAACACCTACTAAATTAAAACCCTAAGATCTTTATTACCACAAACCCCTCTATCCCACAACTTTTGTAACCCCTCACCTATATAAGCCATGTAACTCCTAATGAGTATAACCATTATACCTCCTAATACCATAGCATCTTCAAACAACTTTTGTAACCCCTCACCTATATAATCCATATAACTCCTAATGATTATAATCATTATACCTCCTAATACCATAGCATCGTCAAATTGCTAACATTTTTAAGATCCATAATACTCAATTCCAAACTATTGATATTATGGTAGTTGCAGGAGGTATTAACCTCACCCTTAACTACTACTACCTTAAAACCATAATATCTTTACTACCCCTAACCCCTCTATCCATTAGTTCTTTATCCATTATTTCTTGTAACCCCTAACCTATATAATCCCTATAACTCCTAACATTTATAACCTTTATACCTCCTAATACCATGGCCCCTATAATGTTGAACCGCTAACATCTATAAGACTTATAATACTTCATCCCTAACTACTCTAACTCATAACATCTCTAACCTATAACTCATAAATATAATTTCTTATACTTATAATCATTAACCTCTAACACCTATTTCCCCTAACTCTTAATACCTAGTTTTTATGATCCTAAAAAATGTTCACCTCTTGGCTMAGTTGGTTACYGCACCACCAATAAGGTTTTGCTTTAACTTTCAAAGTTAMAAGTTTAATATAACCCTCATTACTTGACCCATAATMTTTTTTACCTAATTCCTAAATCTTATAATWAATATATCCCTTAACGCTTAACCATTTTATACCTTAACCCCTACTACCTCTATCTATAACCCTCTACATMTATACCTCCTAACGCYWAATTGATGATGGAATAAAGTGGGTGTGTCACTCAAATTTGAGTCAAGAAACCCTCTCATATCGTTAAGGCATGCCAATAGTCTATCCATGACAAATTTCAGTGCATACAGAAACCGTTTGAAAAAATTTCAATGTTGACCCCATTCACAGGTCATCGTTGTCGGTGTATAGTCCTCGTATAATTTTCGTTCCTCGTTCCTTGACCATGGTGTAGTCCCCAAGATCCATTATTTTTGTACAAAACATACTAATGGCATAAAATGTCCCACACAAAGACCAAATTAATATCTGCTACATAAGTCTTTTGTCTATTTTCAACGACTATGTAACGAATCTCAATTCTAAGAAGATACAAATAGGACCTAAGAACCTTAAGTCCTTTCCTTAACCATGGGTGACATAACACTATCATTCAATAGTAAAATTGTTACATTTCATTGTAAGGCATCATGTGTACTGAGGGCTTGAGCCACCATACCCACAAAGGAAACATACCAAGAATATTTGTCTTATGAACAAAATATGGTACTATACATTTTAAGGTTTGGCATAGAGATTGTTCTTATATACTACACTACAATGCCCCATAATATAAGCCCTACACTCCTTGCAAACCATGTAACACCATTCAAATTAGACACAATATTCTTGCCACAAATTAGCTATATTATCGACGAACTTTTTTCGTCGATAGTATAGCAAATTCGTCGCAAGATTATTTACATTTGTCTCTCTTGCGATGATATAAAATGATGATTGGATTCATTTCATATTTGGTTTATCAAGTTGAAATATCAATTTGATACTTTGCAATCTAGTTGGACCTTCAGTCAAATACAAATATGAAACTTGGAATCATTAACATATCTACTAGAACATATGAAAAATAGGGTTTATGGTTTCCATGATGAATTGATGATGGAATAAAGTTGGTGTGTTAGTCAAATTTGAGTCCAGAAACCCTCCCATATCGTTAAGGCATGCGAATAGTATATGCAGGTCAAATTTCAATGCATACAAATACAGTTTGAAAACATTTCAACGTTGGCCCCATTCACATGTCATTTTTCCCCACCTCTAGTATCTTGATGGTGTTGATTAAGCAATCAACGAAATAGAGGGATTTTTCATCACAACTATGACGCAGATACATTGTATATAAATTAATGTAGAACCTAAAAGAAAAATGAAGAAAGACTGACGAAAGCCTAAAACTTGTGTCAACCAAATTGGGTACTTTGAAAGAAAATTAGGGTTTATGGTTTACATGATGAATTGATGAAGGAAAAAAGTTGGTGTGTCACTCAAATTTGATTCTATCCATATCTTTAAGGCATGCCAACAGTCTATCCATGACAAATTTCAGTGCATACAGAAACAATTTGAAAAAATTTCAATGTTGGCCGTATTCGCAGGTCACTGTTGTCGGTGTCTAGTCCTCCCACAATTTTTGTTCATCGTTCCTTGTTCCTCGTTCCTCGTTCCTTGACCATGGTGTAGTCCCCAAGATCCATTATTTTTGTACAAAACATACTAATGGCATAAAATGTCCCACACAAAGACCAAATTAATATCCGCTACATAAGTCTTATGTCTTTTTTCAACCACTATGAAACGAATCTTAATTCTAAGAAGATTCAAATAGGTAACAATATTGATGTAATATTATACTATCATTATAGTATAAAAATGAAATAGCTTCTCTTGGTTTCAAGAATAATTTATCCTCTATTGAACAAGGCCGACCACGTGAAGGTGGAAGCTCACATCGCCCCTCGCCTCCCCTCCGCTCCCCTCCCCCTCACATCACTCTCAATTGATCCCCAAAACCCAATATATAAAATAGAAAATAATCGAAAGCAACGTCCTATTAAGATTCATGCATAGAAACTACAAAAACAAAAATTAATGAAGTTACATGAAATTATGTGTTTATAAATGATATTTTTAGTCTACCACATACTTTACTATACTGGCAACTATTTTCAGGTTTCAAATAACAATTAAACAACATGTAACCTAGGATATAAAAACATCGCATAAAACTTAAAAACATGTAATTAACCCATGACATTAAAAGTAAATTACTTTAAGAGAATAATTCATACAAATTAAAATATTATACAGTCATGTACTTAATCCAACCTCAACATCTGTGTAGTCATCATTATTCTCTATCTTGATCTTCTTCATCGAACTCGACATCTCTATCATCATCCGATTCTGAAACAATGTTGAAAGGATTGATGATATCATCATCGTCATCAATGTTATTTTCGAGCATATTTTCATCGACATCATCATCAAGAATTGCAATATTGTCTCCAACGCCTGGATCATGATCTTATTCGTCTTCTTCATCTGTCGACCCTCCATGATATTCTGGCTTTGTCTGATCTCTTGAATCATCTTCTTGATCTTCAATATCATCTCATTCCTATAAATGAGTATACTTAATTGGCCTTCCTCTTGGATCATATCTAACAACAAATGACCAATCCCTTTCACCTGGAACATTTGAGTAAAAGACATGTTCACATTGGCTTGCAAAAACATAGCGATCTTGTCATCTTTCAAACACCGTTGTTTTAATCATTGGAAATCCGTTGGCATGTTGAATAACAATTCCTTCCTCATCATGTTCATGCATTCGTAACCTATACCATTTGACATTGAACATAACTAACTTGAAGAAATTAAAGTCACACTGAAGTATATCGTTTAAATACACATAGTATCTATTTTCAGATTCTCGGGGATGTGTGTCACTCCTAGAGGAAACATTAGTACCCTAGAATACTGCAGTTATCCCACTATCAGAAGTTTTCTCGGTTTCATCCAATTGTTTGATGCGAAATTTACGACCATTGCACCACATAGCCTTGTGGTGTTTCAACTGCAATATGTCAAATATGTAAAAGATGCATTGTCAATTAATAAATTAACATATATTTATATAACTTCGAAAGTATCTGAAAAATACAATACACATGTAGTCACATTAATATAATATAAAATAACTAAATAAAATGGGTGAATTTGCTTACTTGTCCATCTTTCAAATCAATGCTAGATCAATTTCTCTCTGCATAACATTGGCATCTCCGTTACGATGAGCTTCTCTAACCAATTGAGACAGTCATTGCCATGATAACCTACCTCCATTATGTTGTTTACATCTTTCAATCCATACATTCATCCAGTCAAGATTATTTGCAATGTATAAATGCAGTGCATCCCACTCTTGAGCAATTGACTCAAAAAAGCATAATTCACCAATATTAAATATTAGTTATAATGTACAATATGCAGGTAATTATAAATATTTATAATTTATGAAATAAATTATATTAATATATTAATGAGTATGATCATATACACAAAAAATGAAACTTTATATGTATTATTAATATAAATTTTCACAATTATTAATATATTACCTCTCATTTTTTTCAATCTACTTTGCCCCAACAGATGTTCGTTATCTTCAATTTTTTTTATGGAGTTCACATCCCAAATGTGATCCACTGCATGCATAGTTAACGCCTCTAATTTAGGAAGATACTGACTAATATACACCATGGATTGATATATCATATATCTCTCCACCATAGAACCCTCAAGACGTGCTCTTTGTCTAACCAAGGCCTTCAATGATTTCAAGTGCCTCTCCACCATCCACATTGACCTTGTATGAACAGGTCCACAAATTTCAATCTCCTAAACTTGGTGTATGAGGTAGTGTTATTGTGCATTGCAAAATGCAGGAGGTATATACTTTTGCATTTCACACATTAGACAAGGAAATTCTCTCTTCTAATATTTTATATCATCATCATGGATTTCTTTCAATGAAAACCATCTACATGAGATCATGACACAAGAAAATAACATGTTTCAAAATAACATAATATAATATATTACATTACAAGTAAAACATGTGTCATTAAGTACAACAATAATTTGAAATAACATTTTGCATATAAATCACAACTACATCTTACCTCATGTATTTTCCAATATCATATATAACTTGTTTGACGTTGTTGTCAAAGTCGTTTGGGAGAGATAGCGGTAGAACATACTGTAACAACAAAATGAATCATTATTTGTTTCGACCAAAGTAGACAAGAAATAATAAAAAATCTATAAGGCCAATATATATAAATATGTATATCAAAATTATTACCTTAATGAAGTTATGCCAATCATGTGTTTTTACCCCACCAAATTCATCTTTCTTCGTTAAGATATTTCTTATGTTTGAAGCAAAACCCATGGGAAATTTAATTCTTTGAATGACCTCTTTTACATCATTGATTTGTTGCTCTGTTAATAACCATGGAAGGTTATTTCAGTCTAGTACTCCATCTGATCTATTTGAATATAGGATCACACTTTGCATTGCATGATTGGCTTCCTGAATGTCAATACAAATTTTGACAATTTTTTCTTTGTCCCTCCTACCATCTATGATTCGCCATAACGTTTCAGTCACATTCTTCCTAATATGCATTGTATCAAACAAATGAGCTATTTTTAGCTCCTCATAGTAGGTAAACCTCATGAATTGAGCAGGATAAAATTTCATTTCTCGTGGAAACCCATTATTAATACCTTCATGATAATTGCGACCTTCATAAAGCATAAAAGAAATCACAAAAATAATTATCAAATACGGTAAAATAAATTCAATGATTAAAATAAACATTCAAAACATTACATCATCTACAATACATTATGAAATTGAGTACCTTGACGATTTCTATTATATTCCAACCTCCATAGGTGAGGTGTCATTCTTCGTGGTTTTAAACTAGTATCTTCTTTCCCATTGAAAAGATGTTTTTCAGTAGTATGATACCTATGGTTCTTACAAAGAAGGTACCTATACTCATCAAATACCATCTTTCCTAAACTTTTTGAATGACAATACTTCTTCTTAGGGCCACAAACTAGACATGCAAATTTACCCTTTGTTTGAAAACCTGCAACAAATGGATTAATGTGAATTATACGATGAGATTAATTAAAAATTAAACATGCACCATGATAACATTAAAATATTATATAGTATTAAAGAGCAATGTTAGAATGCTACATACCACAAAAATGTGTTAGTCGAGGGGCATAATAAATTGTCCATAAAAGTGTTCCACGGAATTTAAATTTCTTCTCCCCGATTGGTTTACATATGTCATACATTGTGATGCCAACCCATATCTTTAGTAGCTTGTCGATAAGAGGCTCAATATATACATTCATATCTTTAACCTAGTACTTACCTAATTGTTTGAAATTACACATAATTACTATAGGAAAGATATCATGTAATATATATAATTAAATAAATAAACGAACGATATTATGCAAAAATTGAAACAAATGAAAATGTTAAATTCAAAAAATTAATGTAACAAATACCTGGAAGAATCATTGTCAACATTATGTGCTCCCTCTTTATTGACATCCAAGGAGGAATGTTTTTGTTGATAACAAAAATAGGCCACGCAGAGTAAATAGACCTAAACTCTTTGAATGCATTAACATCGTCAACTGCCAATGAAAACCTAACATTGCAATATTCATCTTTGAAATCTGCCCATTTTTCCTCAATTTCCCTAAATGTAGAACCCTCTGCAAACATTCTAAGAACACCATTTCCACTTATGTTACGTGCATGGTAATCCATAAATTGTGCTATTCTTTCACACCTAAACAATCACTGCAAACGTGGAATTATGGGAATATGATGAAGAACCTTTCAAGGCACCCTTTTTATTGCATGATCAGTTCGATATCTACTAATAAAACATTGCGGACATTCTGTTTTCGAAGCATGTTGTCCATAATATATAATATGGTCATTAGGACATCCATCTATAGTTTGATAATCCATTCCAATATCTTTCATAATGGCATGCAAACCTCTATATGTGCGAGGTAAAATATTTGACAATGGTAACAAAATTCACTTAACAATCTACAACATAACAAATAACTAGTTAATGTAAGAATACTAATCGTAAAAATTTCAATCTTATTTTACACATTAATTAACACTAAAAACAAATAGAAAAAAATCGACATTTATGTATAATATGAGATGAAACATATTACATACCTTAGTATCTGTGTCATACAAGTGTTCGACAAATTATTCATAACCTTTAAGTTCACTAGCAGCAATGTAGCGGAGAGAAGATTTTCTCTTGATCCTTCATTAAGTCGTTTATTTGTCTTTTCTAATAGAGGTTCATCATAAATACCAGCGTTTTTCCCATCCTCATCCGACTGCGAAAACAAATCTTGGATCATTTGATTTGTCCCATCATCTTCTTCTATGGGATCATTAACTTGATTTTTCCCATCATCTTCTTCCATGAGATCCTCATTTGCTTGGTCATGATGATGTTCCTCAGCTTGTACAACATCATTTCTACTAATACTTGGTGCACTATTCTGCGGAAAGTTAGAGGACAACTCTAACTTTGTAATTACAAACAATCATGCAAAATTAGTTTATACTATAACAAACATTCAAACAATATATATACACATATATATAATTTTATATAAAATTGACAAAATAAAAAAAAAGATAATGAATATATAGCTAATTACCATGGGTCAATATTCATTCGATCTGCCATCAATGTGCCCATATTTCCTATAATATTTTGTAGTTGTTGCTATTAAAATTCTTACGGGACGTATGAGGTAACATCTTTTACTAGGGCAATAAGCATCTATCATCACCCTTTTCACCCGCTTTACTTTTTTCCCCACCTCTAACAACATTCTACGACATTATTCCACACAAAAATACTCTTTCGGAACCGTCATTGTTATAGCAAGATTGTTGCAACATCTTTAAATCGTCAAATACTTATAGTCTAATTTTAGGTCACAATCGTCGCAATTGCGACAACAATGACCTAAAAATATTTCTTTTTTTTTACCTATTTATTTGTCATTTTTAATGTTAGGTGAGTCGTCGCTCTTGCGATGAACGTTGACCATATTAATTTAAACAAAATACATGTGTCGCTCTTGCGACGAACATTGACCATATTAATTTAGTCAAAGTACATGCGTCGAAATATCGACGAATACAGGGAGGATTTAAAAATATTGAACTTTTTCTCTTGCATGTTGCGACGAAAGAGTACTTTTGTCGCAAGTGGTCGTCACAAATTTTTCAATATGTAGTAGTGAAGTAAGTGAATTTTCTGCAATTTTGTTCTTATGTTATTAATGTTTAATGGTAAATTTGTTATTTCATGCTAGACATCTTGGTTGATGAAACCCTAGGAGAGGAACATAAGTGCTTCTTCCTCTCACAAGGTAGCTTTTGTCCAAAATTTATGAAAGAATCATTGCTAGGGTTAGACTCCTAAAGCCCTAAAGTGTTGGCACTTTAGGATTTTAGCCCTAGACTCTTTGATTTTGACCCAATTCAAGCTACAAGAAGGGAGAAACAATTTCTAGGACCCAAATGTGCTTACACCCTAGAAGTCCTTATCCTATAGACTCCAACCCTAAGCCCCTAATGTCATAGCACCTTCGATTTTTAATCCTACCTCTTGGCTTCAAGTAGGCCATCATCCAAGCCTAGTTGCATTTGTTGTTATACGACTCCATAACCCTTAAAAGCCACTGGTTTTAAAGCATTCTCATGGTGAATTCTTTGACAAACTCATTCTCTCAACTCTCTTAAGCATTATACTAACCTGCATAACACTAACATTGGCAAACTTGTCCAATAACTTGTTGTCGTTATACAAAGTTTTCTACGGCCATCTAAATTATCGTTGTTTGTTGCATACACTTATCTATTGGTGGCTTAACTTGTTCATAAATTGCCTTAAACAATTAGATATTATTCTAGTGGGTGTATGCTAAGTTTTAATGGTAATGTTTTGCATTTTTAACACTAATTGTTGTTGTTATAATTCATTTACTGTTGTTATATCATTGTTTACTGCTGGAAAATTATAACAGCCATTGCAACTTATCTTGTCTAGCGTCTTAAAGAGGTATTAATTGCATGTTTGGACTTGGAAATAATCATATATATGTTGTAAAGTGTTCTTGTTATGCCCAGGTACTCAAACGACTTCATATATCTTCTACTACCTTGACCTAGACCAATCTTTAGGTGATCAAGAGAGGGGGTGGTAGGCTTCGCTACTGTACTTGCTACTTTTATCCCTCGTGGTCGCCAGGGAAGCCTCCCTTATGGTGGACCTCTTCCTTCGCTAAAATGAAGGAAGTTCTTACTAAGGTGATAGTGGTAGGATCTTCCATACTTATGCAAGATTTGGGGTCTTGTGTTGGGATTTGCATAAGTACAAATCTTACGATAACATGCACCAAAGCAAAGGGGTGAATAAATTTGAAACTCCCTTTTCATTTTAGCTAGATATTTACTTTCCTACACTATCTTAGTCAAGCCACCTTAATTTAGAGACATATCTAATTGCTTCAATTATCACCTCCATACAAGCCACCTTAATTTATACACATATCTAATTGCTTCAATTATCACCTCCATACACTCCAAAATGGGATTATTAGGTCATTACAAATCACCTTGAATTGATCAATCGTTAGAACTTCTTGACCCATTTCCTTCTCTTTTACCCCCTCATTTTCTTTGCTTGTAAGAAAATTTAGTGGCGACTATCTTTCCATATCCTAGGCTCTTATCCTTTAGCTTTTCCTTCTT
>ML790889.1:158173-183831 GCA_009831015.1 Picea engelmannii | reverse complement strand
TCTTGTAAATGATCTCATAGTCATATCCAAAGAGCTTAGTGACCCATTTTTGTTGCTCCTGGGAGGAAATGCGTTGTTCCAGAAAGTACTTGAGGCTTTGATGGTCGGTCTTAATTTGGAATCGTTGCCCCAAGAGATAAGGACGCCATAATTCCTCGGCATGCAGAATCGCCAACATTTCTTTCTCATAAATGGGTTTGCCCAGATTCTTTTTAGACAGTTGCTTGCTAGTGAAGGCCAAAGGTCAACCCTCTTCCATAAGGACAGCACCAATTCCTTTCCCTGAGGCGTCGCATTCCAACACAAATGTCTTTGTGAAGTCGGGAAGGGCCAGAACCAGAGTGGTGTACATGGTCGTCTTCAAGGTTTGAAAAGCTTGAGCAGCTGCTGGGGTCCAAGTGAAAGAGTTCTTTTTGAGGAGAGTCGTGAGAGGTGCTGCAATCTTTCCATAGTTCTTAACGAACTTGCGATAATACCCTGTGAGGCCCAAAAATCCACGCAAGCTTTTGAGAGTCTTTGGGTGCGGCCAGTCTTGCATAGCTTCAATATTCTTCGGGTCCACCCTGACGCCATCCTTGCCCACCAAATGACCCAAGTATTCTACTTCGGATGCACCGAAAGCACATTTGGACTGTTTCAGGAAAAGCTATTGCTGAGAGAGTAGGCTGAGAACTTGATCCACATGAGTAAGATGGTCTTTCCATGTCTTGCTATATATGAGGATATCATCAAAGAAAACTAAGACAAAATGACGGAGAAAAGGGCGGAAGACATGGTTCATGAGGCTCTGAAAGGTGGAGGGGGCGTTGCACAAACCAAAGGGCATGACCAAAAACTCGTAGTTGCCCTCATGAGTGCGAAAGGCCGTCTTGGGAATGTCGGACTCCTTCATACGTATCTGGTGATAGCCCGAGCGAAGATCAAGTTTGGTGAAGAATTGGGCACCACTCAGTTCATCCAGAAGGTCATCAATGACAGGAATGGGAAATTTGTCTTTGATGGTTAGTTTGTTGAGAGCACGGAAGTCAAGACACATTCTCCAAGAACCTTCTTTCTTCAGTACCATGACGACCGGAGAAGAGTAAGGGCTCGTACTAGGACGGATGACTCCGGCAGTAAGGAGTTCCTGGACCATTTTTTCAATTTCATTCTTTTGTGCAAAGGGGTGGCGATATGGACGTATATTGGGGGGAAGGCTTCCTGGGACAAGGGAAATGGAATGATCATGGACACCGCGAGAAGGAGGGAGTTCTTGGGGAGTGGAAAAGACTGTTTGATGTTTAGCAAGGAGGGCTTGGAGGTCTTGGGGCACGGGTGGGATCTCTGTGGCTTGTATGGCGTGGAGTTGGGCTATGACACCAAAATGACCTTTTTTGAGCAATTTTCCATGCGATGAGAACTGATGATTTCAGGAGAACCCGCAGTGATGCCTTGAAATTTATGTTCGTGGCCTCCTTGGTCAAATTGCATGGTTAAGTTCCGAAAATCCATGAGAATGGGACCCAAGGTTCTTAGCCATTCGGCACCCAACACAATGTCGCAACCGCCCATGTCAATAGCAAACATGTGTGATTTGAGGTGGTAGTCGCCTATTTGGAGACGCACATTTTCACAGCGCCCGCCACATTTCATAGAACCACCATTGGCAATCATGATTTGGAAATTGTTGACAGCATGGATGTAGCAATGGGTTTCTTGGGCAATGCGGCGATGAATAAAATTGTGAGTGTTGCCACTATCAACCAAGATGATGACCTTTCGGTGCTTGATGTAACCGATTAGCTTGAGGGTTTGGGGGGCAGAGAAGCCGATGACAGCATTAAGGGAAATGATTGGTTCCACTTCGGGAGGGTCGGAGGGAGGGATTATGTCAGAAATTTCTGGTGACTCGGGCATAGGGGGGTGTCAACATCTGCTTCCTGAATATCCTCAGAGAGGGCCATAAAGATCTTTTGTTCCTTACATCTGTGGCCTGGGAAATATTTGTCATCACAATTATAACAGAGGCCTTTGAGTTGGCGTTCAGCCATTTCAGCTCTGGTCAATTTTTGGATTTTTAATGGGACGGAGGGAGTGGTGGGGTTTACTGGTTTTGAGAGGAAACAATTTGTTGTGCTTCTTTAGCTTTTTTGGTAGCCTCCACCCAAGTCGTAGGTCGAGCCATGAGGACATGGGCCCGAATCTCCTCCTTAAGGCCACTGATAAAACACTCTTGAAAGAAAGCATCAGTCATGCCCTCTGTTCGAAAAGCCAGACGCTCAAATGCAGCTATGAAGTCTTCGACTGTGCCTGATTGCTTCAATTTTGTCAAACGGCCCAAATGGTTGGTGTCAGTGTCAAACCGTTCATAAAGCTCAGCAACAAATTGGGCCTGTAGAGAAACTGGCTCTGGCAGCCGTCATTGCTGTCCAGAGATTCCGCCATTACATCTTACTACGCACCACCACTGTGATTGCGGACTCAAACCCCATGTACCACGTCTTGACACGTCAAGTGCTCGGGGGCAAATACTCTAAATGGATTGTCATCCTTCAGGAATTCGATCTTGAATTCACGAAGTCCAAAGCCAAAAAGTCCCTGGTGTTTGCGGAGCTTATCTGCGATCTCCCCCGTGCTGATGAAGACATCGAACCTAGAGATTCTCTCCCCGATGGAATTCTTTTCCCCATCAGCACCTCTGATCCTTGGTACAGAGATATCCTCCTTTACCTCCAAACCCAACGTTTTCAGCCTAACACTTCCCGTGAAGAGCGTCGACGTATTCGCCACCATTCTCGTCGTTATCTTATCGTCGGCGACACCTTGTATCGCCGTGATTGACACTATCCTTCGACGATGTCTGATTCATGAGGAGGCTGAACGCGTTCTGAATGATTGTCACCTTGGCGCCTGTGGCGGTCACCTTTTTAGGATGGCCACAGCCCAAAAAATCTTACGTGCCGGCTATTTTTGGCCCTCGATTTTCAAAGATTGTATCGAGGCAGTCAAAAAGTGTCCACCCTGCCAAGTTTTTAACAACAAAGCACACACCCACCCTACTACGTTGCATCCCATTATCGCCATCGACCCCTTTGCCAAGTGGGGTATCGATTTCATGCAATGTAAGCCTACCTCAGCCGGGGGGCACAGTTATATAATCGTCGTTGTCGACTACTTTACCAAATGGGCTGAAGCTATGCCTACCTTTCTAAACGATGGTCGTACCGCAGCTCTATTTCTTTTTAACCACATCATAACTCGTTTTGGTGTACCACGCGCCATCGTCACCGATCACAGTGCACACTTTAAGAACCAGATGATGAGTGAATTACATGCCAAGTTGGGTTTTCGCCATGAAAACTCATCCCCATACTATCCTCAGGCCAACGGACAAGTTGAGGCCATCAACAAAGTCCTAAAAACCATGATTCAACGCATGGTAGGGGCAAACAAGACATCCCTGCATCTACAACTTTTCTCCGCTCTCTGGGCTTACCGTACTTCCATGAAAACCGCAACTGGATTTACTCATTTCCAGTTGGTGTATGGCATCGAAGTCGTTTTATCAATCGAGTGTGAGATTCCATCTCTGAAACTTAAAGTAGAACTCCTACCCCACACTTCTGTCGAAGAAGAACGTTTCTTATATCTATCCAAACTGGACGAAACACGTCGTGATGTCGCTCTCGTTAACGAGGCACATCATAAACGGATTAAAAATCAATACGACAAATTTGTCCATCCTCGAACTTTTGCAGAAGGAGACTTAGTCCTCGTCTATGACCAGGCTCATGACAAATTAGGGACAGATAAGTTAGAACCTCTGTGGCATGGCCCTTACATCGTAAAACATGTTCTACAGAGAGGCGCCTACGAGTTAGTCGATTATGATGGAATTTCTGTAGGGGAGCCCCAGAACGGGCTTTACCTTAAAAAGTACTATGCCTAGATCACCTAGCATGTGTACATTGTACATTATTGTATTTTAGTTTGGTGTGTCTGTTTCTTTCACGTGCTCGAGTCTTTACCTTTGCCACTCATAACTGTGCTTGTATTTTCATGCGCAGATGACGTCTTTCTTTCCTATCTTTGTCGGGTTTGCGGATGGCGCTAGTCGACACACCCGAAACATTGCTTCGGCAGCATGAGTCATTTACCAATTTGATAGAGGTGGTGAGTTCAGGAGGTATTTATTTAGGACCAACGACTAATAACATGGCAGAATATCATGCTGTCATCGAACTCTTGACCCAAGCCTCCTCCCTAGGTATCTCTCGTATCATTGTTAACCTAAACTCTCAACTTGTGGTCTATCAACTCAATCGTATCTACGCTATTCGTAATCCTATCCTGCTACGTCTCCACCTACAAGTTCGTCGTCTTGAACGAATGTTTGATTATATCGAATACAGACATATTCCACGAGAACTCAACAATGTTTCGGATTCGTTAGCTAATTACATCATGGATCGGTATCTCGCCCATAGATAAGATTTCATAAAGGAAAGCAAATTGTACATCGCATGTAAATTAAAACACATCACATTAAAAGCATCATCATGTACAAACTTTTTGGCACTGTAAAAACTCGGAACTGTATATATATACATAGCGTGACTGAAATGTTTTGATTACATCAAAAAAGTATTTAGAAGAGCAAAATGTTGGGTCTTTACACCCATACAACATCGCTTGACAAGTCATACAAAATAAGATCACCAGAGAGACTCTAATCTCCCTGCACTACATTGTGCTGAGAGTAACATATCATTGCACGCACTATGCATCTCAGTAGAGAATTGACATTCTCTGACAAGTCATACAAAATAAGTCACCAGAGAGACTCTAATCTCCATGCACTACATTGTGCTGAGAGTAACATATCACTGCACGCACTATGCGTCTTAGTAGAGAATTGACATTCTCTGACACTCCCACAGTGTGCCTCTGCAGATGTAAAGGCACTTCTCCCCTCCGTAAAGGAGGAATGCCCATCGTGAGGCCTTGAAGGTTTCTTTCAACCTCCCGGAGACCTATCACTGGTGCCCCCGGATCTGCTGCAACCGGAGCACCCCCACGACGTCCTGGTATCTGTATCTCAGTCAGGCGCACTGCTCCCTTGTCTGCATGTTGAAAACAATACATCTTTTAAAAACTCTTCTACATACCCAAAAAAATATATATACATTAAAAACTTAAAAAACAAAAACTAGACAAGATGTTGCTCAGTCTCTTATTTAACGAATCCCAATCTTCCCCCGCGGGTAGAATCAAATCCATGCTCCCGCGAAAATCCACCTTAGCATACGGGAAGTCTTCTATCCAGAGATACTATCGTCTAAGCCAAGCGAAGAAGTCACCGGTGAAACGGAACTCTAACTCTACTACTAGCCTCGGAGACAGACTAGTCCACCTCTCCATCCGTGGTTCTTCCACTGGTCGCATTGCCAATGCTATCTGAGGCTGCATCTGGGGGATGCGCTCTAAGAAAAATGAGACCAGAAAAGAACCGTATCCGAACTGTTTCTGCCCCATCCTACACCGCGAAACCATGATGCAGCCCTCGCCCTTCACCATACACGTCTCCCCCTAATCTAAGTGCGCCACTCCTCTCACGCATTACCTACACGAATCCCTAACCCTAGCGCATGCATGTGCCTAGAAATCTCCACCTCTTCTCCTATATAAGAGAGGTCGACCTCCTCATTAGCTGGTTCGGTCTTGGGTGAAGAAGTCTATTGTAACAATTTTCATATTTTGGAATAAAATGTCTTTGGAGCTACTCATGGTGTGTGGAGCTAATGTGTGGATGAATTGCTAAACTTACGAGGTGATGTTGTATTAATTATATGCATATTTTTTTTGTTATTTGACTAATCACAAAGATATTGTTATCTAGATGGAATGAATTATATAATTTGTTTATTATTCAATTGATTTGTTGATCTATACTCAATTGTTCTAATGCATGTGTGTTTTCGGTTAAACTAATATGCTTTGAAGCCACACAAAATGATTCCAAGGAAGAAAAAGTTCCAAAGACAAAAAATAAGGATAAAGTATTATTGAGTGCCACATGTTCAGGGGGGAGCAGTCTCAAAGAAGAAGGTTGTCTTTTGTCATTAAACTCAGGGGGAGAAGCCCTAGCCTTTGCCATTGATGTCAAAGGGGGAGAGAAATTGGGATCATGATGATAGAGAGAGCATGAGTGTTGTCATCAATGACAAAGGGGGAGATTGTTGGAAGATTGATTGATTTCATTGATGTCAACCCTAGTCATGGGTTTTTGACCGCAAGATTGATGAAGATATTTGGACATGAAGGAAAATGCACATGTAGATACAAGACCCATGGATGAATAGTAACATCATGTTGTCTCCGGTGGTATGTGGCACATCACGTTGATCCTCATGGTTAAGGAGAAATGTATTTTCGAAGATGACAAAGTGAATTGAAAAAGAAAGTACATGTAGGCCCTGAAGATAAATAAAAAAATTACAAAATAAAGAAGTGTCAGGTCAGCCCTAATGTTAAAAGAGAGTGACATAAATGGTATAAATAAGTATCATTATACATTCATTTGATACACAAGTTGAATTTCAAAGGAAATCAGAGGTAAAGAAGGTCGGATTTCAAGGGAGGATGAAGTCTTTTGGTAATGTGTTCTAAGGTATGTTATTTTCAGGTCATCTTATCATTTTCGCTATAACTTTTTTTTAGAACGATTCAGAGGGTGAAATTGATATGGTATTGAGAATACATATCAAGGTACCTGTGGTAAAAGTTTCAGCTCTTTATTCGCTATAATTATGGAGATACACTCTGTGGAAGATAGGGTTTTTTACCAATCCTAAAGCTAGTCAATAAACATGTGTTCCAGGTAAAACAGCCATAATTTATTCATAGAGAATCCAAATGAAGTGGGACAAATTGCATTGGAAAGAGTACGCACTGTAGTTTCTTGTGTGCAAGTTTCAGAATCTGATGTTAAATATTGAGCATTATGTACAAGTTCGATCTCCTGAATAAACCAAAATTGAACAAGGTCTACCATTCTCTCTATAACTTATTTTTGGGGAGGATTCAAAGAGTGAAACTTGGAGAAGTTTCAGAGAATAAATTGAGTAATATTATCTACAGGATCAGAGTATTCCATGAATTGAAGAATTGCAAAAATTGAAGAAGTCTCAGGAAACATTATCAAGTTCTATGTGATGGTTGGTTGATGGTGATGATTTAATGTGAAGTTTTATTATCTCTCACATATTCTTGGATGGAAGGAAAATGAAAGGATGGAGAGTTCAACTATCTATTGATATGGAAGGATTATATCTTCCTCTTGGAGGTTTATCCCTCCCTTTAAATTTTGAAGTTGTAGCTACCTTTGAAAGTCATTACTTCCCTTGAACAATAACTATTGATTATTTCTCATATATTGTGTATGGTGTATTTGTGTAACTCTTATACTATTGTTCATTGCTCATTGGATATAATTGAATGGTTTAAGTATAAGTTGAAAAAGGTTTTAAATTGTACTTGACACTGATTCACCCCCCTCTTAGTATCAACAAAGTAGACCTAAAGATCCAGTTAACAAGGAAAAAAAATTCTTACCACATTTTGGAATTGGAAATCATCAATTTCAAAAAGATAAATGAAAGTACTAATGCAGATCTAATGGCTCAAATTGAAGAAGCTAATAAAAATGAAGAAAAATGAAGAAGCCCAGAAGATCCAAATAACTAAAAAGAAAGAATCATGCCAAATTTTTTAATTAGAATCCATCTACCTCAAAAGGATTCATCCAGAATACGAGGAAGATATCAAAATATTAAAAACTAAAGTTTTTGATCTAACAAAAGATATAGAAGAATTGAAGACATATGACAAAACTATTAAATACAAAGAAGTCTTGGATGAGACAAAAGAAATAGTCATCATTCCAAAGACTCATCTTGAACATGCTAAAGAAGTGGAAGAAGCCCTGAAGATTCAGTTGACTAAAAAGGAAGAATTATGTCAAATATTAAAGTTAGAAATAGTCAATCTCAAATAGATAAATGAAAAGACAAATAAGATTGTCAATTTCCAGAATAGCTCAACTATCCTAAATAAGATTTGGAAGGATTGTCAATTTCCAAAACAACTCAGCTATCCTAGAGAAACAGAAAAAGGCGAGTAGCACCCTTGGAGCACCTAATGCGTCCTGAAGAGCACGTCACGTTGTTAATGTTAAATGAATGAACCTAAATGGCCTTAAGGACAAATAACATGATAAGAAATTTTTAAAACAATTTTCCTTAATAAAATGTCGCCCAACACGAAAATTAAAGTCTAGGTCTAAATTATACTAGTGGCATAACTTTTTCTATCCATTTATATATATATATATATATATATATATATATATATATATATATATATATTTAATAAAATAAAAAATAAAATAAATAATGATGATAATCCTCATTAATATTGCGACAAGGGAGTAAGAAATTTAATTGATTCATAAAAATCTGTTGGGATAAAATTTAAAAAAAAAAAGAAAATAATTGTCTTATTATATTATGATAATTTAAATTTTATTAATTAAAAAGCGAAAAGGAAAAAGTTAATTTCTACACCTGCCAATTTGAGTTCTAAATGAAAAGGGAAAAGAAGGAAAACTAGAATAATTAGAAAACTAAGAAAAAGAGGGAAACATAAAAGAAAGGGAAACACATGGGAAAAAGCAGAAAGTCAAACTTAGTAAAGTATCTACCATTTAAGAACTTTCTAATTTTAAACTGAACTAGCAAATTAATAATAGGGAAAGTCATTAAAACCTGTAAGAGAATTTGGAGACACCTAGGAGCAATTCTAGGAGTGACTCTAGGTGGGTGAGGAAAATAAGGATAATTAATTAATTAAAGAAATTAATGTATAGAGGAAAAAAGGAGATGGGTGACACATGTACGGGGAGGAATTTTTATGAATTAATTTGTTAAACTTTAAATAAAATGGGATTTGGGAAAGTAAGGGACTTTGAAACTCTATATATTGAAGGAAGGAGAAGGATTAAGGATCTCTTCTGTTTGCGTAACGTTACGCTGCAGAAATCTCTACTTGACTGACTTAGCTTGTGGGAGTTGGGATACCCAGCTCGGTGAGGAGTGGTAGCTTGACCTTGCGAGGTGAGTTGGGAGTTAGCTGATTCTTTGGTTAAAGTGTGTGACCCTTTTGCGGCTCGGGGGGCTACAGTGGAAGAAGAGTACCCCTAGCATTGGCTGGGAGGTACAGATGAAGTCTCGTCGATCGACAAGCGGGTGTTGCACGGAGCGAGCAAAACATCAACTTAAA
Source organism: Picea engelmannii (assembly GCA_009831015.1). Classification (NCBI taxonomy): domain Eukaryota; kingdom Viridiplantae; phylum Streptophyta; class Pinopsida; order Pinales; family Pinaceae; genus Picea; species Picea engelmannii. Next base: position 174,513 of record ML790889.1, on the reverse strand, counting down.
GAAGGCGATCAGGCAACGGTAAACTTTCTTCATTTTGTATGGTAGATTGTAGTAGTAATATGCTTTGGATCTACATATTTAGTGGGTAAGTAAATTGATTGTCTAGCGTTTTAGTTGTTGACGGAATTTTCCTTAGCCTAGCTCAATGATTGATTGGCTCCCATGGCCTTCAATTCCCGGCATGTCTTGATGGCCTTGGGTGTATTGATTTGTGAAGTTTGTGGTTGTTTTTCCCTTCGTCCCTAGCTCATCAGTCCTCGCCTAAGCAGTCAGCCAGGAGCTTAATCTACGGTAGACGCTTAAGCGTTAATAGACCTATGGATCTAAACACCCTATTTTTCTGTGCGTGGATGATGAGCTAAGGACGTTCCTGTCAGCCGTCTACTTCCGTTCTTGTCCTTGGCTGATTGTTGATTTCGTCATCTGGCAAAGACCTCTGCGTATGGATTATCTTGCGTCCTGGTTGGTTTTTCTCTGCGCCTTGACTGATAGCATCCCTATGATCATTTCCATGACTTTTCCCTTTGGATCCTTGTGTTTCTCTTACTGTTGTCTGCGTTGTATTTGTATTATGGCAATGGAAAAAGGAATTGATTCCCTGTCTGCTTTTTATATTTGGTGTTCTGGCAATGGAAAAACGAAATGACTTCATGCCTGCATTTTTATATTGGGTATTCTCACAATGGAAAAATGAAATGATTTCATGTCTGCATTTTTTTTATATATTTGATATTCTTGCAATGGAAAAACGAAATAACTTCATGCCTGCATTTTTATATTGGGTATTCTGGCAATGGAAAAACGAAATGATTTCATGCCTGCATTTTTTTTATATTTGGTATTCTCACAATGGAAAAATGAAATGACTTCATGCCTGCATTTTTATATTTGGTATCATGGCAATAGAAAAACGAAATAATTAAATGTCTGCTTTTTATTATTTGGTATTCTGGCAATGGAAAAAAACGAAATGACTTCATGCATGCATTTTAACATTTGGCATTCCGACAATGGAAAAACAAATTAAATTTCTAAGTCTGCATCTTGCACTTAAGAATTTATGTTTTTTTATTACCTCTTGCCTGGCAATTCGCCCCTCTCTGGACTGCATTTTGTTTTACTACTGGGGCGATTTTTGTCCTTGATGAAGACTGAGTTTTGCATTTACAATTTACTATGATTTGATTCCTATCAATGCCCATGATTTGCAAGTGATTGATGCCACGTTTTTGCCCTTGAAGGTTGACTGAAACGTTGATTGAATGCCCATGGTTTTGCAGTTAAAATCGTGACAGTGTTTTTATGTTATTGACCACGTTTTTGCCCTTTGAAGGTTGAATGGAAAGTTGTTTAAAACGCCCTTGAAATTGCTCTAATAGATAGACTGAGTTGTTGTTTAAAAACACCCACAAATTTTCTCTAATCAATTGCCTGAGCTTGTTGTAATTGCCCACGAATTGGCCTTTAAATGTTGAATGAGTTTGTTGGAAAGGGGCACAAGATTGCCTTATTATTTGCCAGAACAATTACTATAGTTAAATGCCTGGATCAATTGCAATATTAAATGCTATATTATTTGCCTTATTAATTGCCAGAATAATTGCTACAGCACTGGGAATAGTCAGTAGATTCCTTCTTACTGATTAAATGTCCACTAGTTGCCTAAATTGTTGACTACGCCTTTTAACCTGTAAATGTCTTCGATCTAGGCAACCAACTAATGCTTCGGCGTTTATGCCAGGGTTTTTACCTTTATCTGGCAGTGACTCTTATTGAAGATGTGTGGCAGTAAATCTAATTAGGTGCATGGCCTTGGTCTCTTGTTGATTGTATATGGCGTTATGGCATTTACACTTCTTAGCCGACTTTTTTAATGTTGTAGGCAGCTGTCATTTTGGTACAATGAGTAAAGATAGACGCATGTTGAATTTGTTGAGTTAATAAGTGCATAGTTGTAGCTTTCTATCTTGATGTAGTTAATGTTGTTTTTGCTATATCAATTGTTGGGTTAATTGTCATGTTAGATGCCTTGTTATTGTGGTGATTTATTGAGTTAATAAATGCTTAGTTGTTACTTTCTGCCTTGATGTAGTAATGTTGTTATTGCTATATTAATTGTTAGGTTAATTGTCATGTTAGATGCCTTGTTATTTGTTATATTATTTGTATTAATGGTAGCATTCTACATCAAGATTGTTACTATTGTTATTTAGTTAATGGCTAGATGGATGGAGATTTGGATTAATATAGAATTGACCATTTAAGTTGGGTTAATGATTAAAATTAATTGGTGAGTAAGCACTGCACTGCAAATTTTAGACTCGCTGAATTGAATTATAATTGAGGTTAGAGGGCATTTATAATTATAGTTTTAATATTGACTACCTAGATTTGCAAGGTTAATTGTATTAACGTTTATTTAGCGGGCGCATTATTGACTTTGTAACTTGACGTGCCCCGTTAGAATGGAACCCATGATAAGATAGAATGTAATCATAGATCGGTTAGACTGGGTGATTGGTGGGGTCGGGGACGATGTCGTGTGGGCTAGCGTCACCCCTTTTCTTCGTCCTCTTGTGTCTCGTCGATCTTTTGTGTGGGGGTAGGTATAGTATCCTAGTCAGTATTTGATTCCTAGCGCGTCAAAGTTTTCTAGAGTCCTTAGTTCGCATAGCTTATGTTTGCGACAAGGTTATTGACGCGTCTATCACCTGGGAACGACATGATTCCTGATGAGGGAATCATGGCACGCCCTATTGGAGAGCGACGAACGAGAACTTGGTCGGAGTCGGTACTTGTTGGGTGAGTGTTGGCAAGCGATGTAAGTTGTCTTGGGTGCATGGGTGGAATGCCTTCACGCGTTTGGTTAGCACGCCCAGAGGATCTAGTCTAGTTCGTCAAGGTCGATGTGTCGTGAGGGGTAAACAATCCCTTAGCTTATAGGCATGTCATGTCGCGTCGGGCGGGTAGTCGTTCCTCCTCGTTGTCCTACACATGTGTCGTCCAGTGGCCCTTGTGCTAGTGTGTGGAGTCTTAGTTGTTGTTGCCTGTTCTACGGGCGTGGTGCTCGCCGTCAGCTGTGTCGTCTAAACGTAATCATCGTTGTTGTCCTGTTTTGCCACAAAAAAAAAAATGCACAGTTGTTTCGCTTGTAGATGTAACGATGGGGTCGTTACATATGGTATCAGAGCGGGGTTCAACCCTGCGACTGTGGATCGCCAAGCTTTCCACTGCAGTAAATCCGTGAGTATTAATTCTTGTGTTAATTAAAAACCTTAACGTGTCCTGAGGAGTTACCTGGGATGTCGCCGAACAGGGAATTGGAGTTTACTATAGAACTAAAACAGAGGACCGAACCGATAGCTAGAACACCTTATCGGATGTTGTCCCGGAGTTACAGGAGTTGAGAATGCAACTGAAAGAATTGTTGGATCTGGGACTGATACATCCAAGTGTGTCACCATGGGGTGCGCTTGTTATTTTCATATGAAAGAAGGATGGGTCGTGAAGGCTCTGCATTGACTACCGTCATTTGAGCAAGGCAACGATCAAGAATCAGTATCCATTGCTGAGGATTAATGATTTGTTCGATCAATTGAAGGGTGCGATGGTGTTCTCAAAAATCGATTTGCGATCAGGGTATCACCAGTTACGGATCAATGAGGATGAAGTCCCTAAAACCGCCTATAAGATGAAGTTTGGACATTACGAGTTTACTGTTTTACCGTTTGAACTAACAAACACCCCAAGGATTTTTATGAGTTTGATGTACGGGGTGTTCCACGAGTACTTGGACAAGTTCGTCCAAGTATTCATTGACGATATTTTGATTTACTCTCGGACGACAGAGGAGCATGACGAGCACTTGCGCTTGGTACTACAATGTCTGCGAGAGCACAAATTGTAAGGAAAGTTGTCCAGATGCTCTTTTTATGGATCCAGCGAAGGTCGAGGCTATTATGGAATGGTCTGTGCCGACGAACGTCCCGGAAATATGTAACTTCATGGGTTTAACAGGATATTATCGACGGTTCTTCTAGGGACTTTCGAAGATAACAAATCTGATCACATAATTGCAGAAGAACAAGAAGAAGTTTGTTTGGATCGAGAAATGCTCGGTAGCATTTTGGAGGGCTCAAGGAGTTGTTGACAACAACACTGATACTAAAGATCCCTGACAGGGATGCAGACTTCTTGGTATGCATTGACGCATCCAAGGAAGGCTTAGGCGGAGTCTTGATGTAAGACGGTCGAGTGATCGCCTACATCTCGAAGAAACTGAGAAGGCATGAGGCAAACTATACGACGCACGATTTGGAGTTGTTAGCCATCGAACGGGCCTTGAAGGTTGGGAGATAATACCTTGTTGGACGAAAATTTGAACTAAAGACAAACCACTGTGGACTACAGCACATGTACGCAAGCGACTTGAACGCTTGACAACAGCGTTGGTCGCAATTTCTTAACGAGTACGACTTTGAGATTACTTACATGAATGAAACAATGAACCGAGTGGCAGATGCATGGAGTCGGAGACCACACATCTTTTCGGTGTTGCCTCTTCAGACGAATCTATGTGATAATATTCTAACTTTACAGCGTGACGATGACTGGTACAAAGAGGTCGAGGATTTTATTGGACAAAACACAATGATGGTACCAAAATTTGAAGGATTTACTTTTGACGACGATGGATTATTGAGGTTTAAAAGTCAGATTTACGTACCGCCGAACGACGAGTTGAAGACGTTGATCTTAAGCGAGGCTCATAGAGCCGTATACATGGCTCATCCGAGAGCCATGAAGATGAGGGCAGAACGAAAACCCTTATTCTTCTGGAAGGGAATGAAGGCAGACGTATTCAACTTTGTGGCCAAATGTCTAGAATGTCAGCAGGTAAAGGTTGAATGTAGACATCCAACAAGATTACTACAGCCACACGTTATTCCGGAATCAAAATGGGAGGTTACTTCGATGGACTTTATGGTTGGATTGCCACTGACAGCAAGGAGACATGACTCGATTTTCGTACTAGTAGACACTCTGACGAAGAGTGTTCACTTTATTCCTATGCGTATGACGTATCAGACACCTAACATTGCTAGATTTTTCACCAATGAGATTATGAGGCTGCATAGCATGCTTAAGGAGATTATATCCAATCGTGGATCGGTGTTACTGGACGATTTTGGACGAGTTTTCAAGAGGCCTTGGGAACCCAACTTAACTTTAGTACTGCGTACCACTCGGAGACTGAAGGGCAGACCGTACGAACGAACCAGACTTGGAGGACATGTTGCGCATGTACGTGATGGACCAACAAAAGCGTTGGGAAGAATTCTTGCCACTAATGGAATTCGCTAATAACAACAGTTACCAAAGCACCATTAAGATGGTGCCCTTTGAGTTTCTTTACGGGCGACTGTGTTGGACGCCTTTGAGTTGGGATAGACTTGAGGATAGGGTCCTTGTGGCACCAGAAGCAATCCAAGAAGTGGATGCAAACCATAAGACAAAGGATTAAGGAAGCATAGAATCAGCAGAAGAGTTATGTCGATGTGAGTCGTGTCGACCTTAGTTACGATGTGGCGATGAGTATTTTTGCGACGGAAACGCATAAAAGTTCAATCAAGTTCGAAAAAGGGGCTAAACTATCTCCTATGATATTGTTGAAAAGAGAGGCCCGTGATCTTTTGACTAGCCTTGCGGATTCCTGAGGCATATGCACGATGTCTTTCACATTTATGTCTGAGACATCGATTAGTGATCCCACACATGTTTTGACTTGAGCACCTTGCGGGTGTCGGATGAGGGTGCGCTCACGACTGAGCCGATCCGCATCCTGGATCATCGCGTTCGATAGCTACGACGTCGAATAGTATAGCAGGTCAAGGTCTAGTGGGACAACTATAGCCCACACTTTGTGTTAGGGTCCTGACCCGCACATAGGGAGATCAATATATTCAGATGTAATAAAGGTCAATATTAATAAGACCTTTCAATAAAAATAGAATAAGGCAGATGTAAGAAGACCTAATAGAAGCTTTTGCTTCTAGAAGGATCTTCCTCTAGATGCTTCTCTTGATAGACATATTTAATATAAATAAGGGTTGAGGGTATGAAAACCCTAGCTTGGAGATTATTGTAACAGAGCGTTGCTCCACTGGAGGTTGCCCCCTCGAAGAGGCCCGTGAACATTGCTTTCTAAATCAAAGTGTTATTTATGTTGTTGTTCTTATATCATTTATGTGTTATTATGGAGATTATGTTGGATATATTACTGTTATTCTGCCATTTCTAGCATTTTATTTCTGTTCTGCATACTTTTTATATCTGGTATATTACAAGTGGTATCATAGCACTTTCCTTGGCAGAAATTGTGGGAAAATAAAAATTCAGGGTAGAGACGTATTCCGACGTCTTTAAGCCACAGAGATATGTCGTTACGTGCATAAACCCGCGGTTGAGGGATTCATACACGCAGGAAATACTAATGGTTCTTAAGCGCACATCTGTTGGCCACCCTTGTAACCCCTGTTGGTACCCCTTCGAGTGGTAGCGCATCAGACATCACCTGTGTACAGATTGGCCTAGATTTCATGAAGCCCTCTTTAGATAAACCGATCGATCACCTGACTGCTATAGTGCCAACGAGAACAGCACTTGAGAAGATACTCTCTAGTACCTAGGTAGTCGGGTAGTACGGCTAAGGGTACGATCTATCCTCCTTACTTAGTGCCCTGAGATATTGGGCTGACTACTACTGTTGGACCCCACACGTATATCAGAGAGCTATAGCACAGTGCAAACCCTTATCTGTAGAACCCTTGAATACCTAACCTTTAGGGGGCAGAAACATAAACAAATTAAAATAGACAAGATCTATTGTCGCGCCACTGTGTTCAGGTTGCCAAGTAAATACACATTTCTTTCTGGTTAAGCATTTGGGGATTTCATCGCTGCAGTATTCTTCTCTTCGCCCTTATCACCATTATTTGAGACATATTCCATTGGATTCATCTCTTTTCCCTTATCACATTCATCCATATCATTTTTCGGCAAAATTTTTGATCCCGCCCGCCCCTTTTCAGTTCACCCATCATCATGGCCCATACCCGTAGCCAAGACTTAGAAGCTTGCTTCAACACCTTGCAATCTGGTTTCCTCGAGACCCAAAAAAAAGTGAAACAACTCAGTGCTACTGTTGCCTCAATCGATTCATCCATCAATACAACCATGCAGTCCTCAAGGGAGGAAGTCAAACAAGAACTGACCACCCAGCTTGAATCTGTCTTTGCATCACTCTACACCAAAGTGAAGATCCCTACAGATGACCCTTTCTCTGATGCACCTCCAAAGACTGAAAGTGAACATTCCTCCCATTCCCATACCTTTCAGCCCCATCACTTTCAACGTGACCTACGCCTTCCGCGAGTGGATGTGACCAAATTTGATGGCTCGGACCCCGCTGGTTGAGTCACCCAAATGGAACATTATTTCTTTTTATACGGCATTACAGATGACTTGGCCAAACTCCGGTATGGTGTTCTCCATCTAGATCAAGAACGTTGGCAATGGAGAAAAACTTCCCGTCCAAAGTATATTACTTGGACCCAATTTGTGACTGAGCTTTATGAACGCTTTGACACTAACACCAACCATTTGAAACAATCAAGAACAGTAGAAGACTTCATAGCTGACTTTGAGCGCCTGGCTTTTCGAACAGAGGGCATGACTAATGCTTTCTTTCGAGAGTGTTTTATCAGTGGCCTCAAGGAGGCGATTTGGGCCCATGTCCTCGTAGCTCGACCTTCGAGTTGGGTGGAGGCTACTAAAAAAGGCTAAAGAAGCACAACAGGTTGTATCCTCTCAAAACCGTAAACTCTTCTTTATCCCTCGCCCTAAACCCGTAAATCCCACTACTCCCTCCGCCCCATTAAAGATCAAAAAATTGACCAAGGCTGAAATGGCTGAACACCAACTCAAAGGCCTTTGTTATAATTGTGATGACAAATATTTCCCGGGCCACAAGTGTAAGGAACAAAAGCTTTTTATGGCCATCTCTGAGGATATTTTGAAAGAGGATGTTGAAACTCCTCTTGTGCCTGAGTCACCTGAAATCACTGACATAACCCTTCCCTCAGACCCTCCCGAAGTGGAACCGATCATTTCCCTCAATGCTCTCACTGGCTTCTCCGCCCCCTAAACCCTCAAGTTAATCGGTTACATCAAGCATCGAAAGATCATTCTGGTTGATAGTGGAAGCATCCATAATTTTATTCATCGTCGCATTGCCCAAGAAACTCATTGCTACATCCATGCCGTCAACAATTTCCAAATCATGATTGCCAATGGTGGTTCCATGAAATGTGGAGGGCGCTGTGAAAATGTGCGTCTCCAAATCGGTGACTACCACCTAAAATCCCATATGTTTGCTATCGACATGGGCGGTTGTGACATTGTGTTGGGTGCAAACTAGCTAAGGACTTTGGGTCCCATTCTCATGGATTTTAAGGCATTAACCATGCAATTCGACCAGGAAGGCCACCAATATAAATTCCAAGGCATCAAGGTTGGTTCACCTTAGGTCATTCGTTCCCATCGCATGGAAAAGCTGCTCAAAAAAGATCATTCTGGTGTCATTGTCCAACTCCATGCCATACAAGCAACAGAGACACCCCCGGTGCCGGAAGACCTCCAAGCCCTCCTTTCTAAACACCAAATGGTATTTTCCACTCCCCAAGGACTCCCTCCTTCCTGCAATGTTCATGATCATTCCATTCCCCTTGTACCCGGAAGCCTTCCTCCCAATATCCGTCCGTATCGCCACCCCTTTTCACAAAAAAATGAAATTGAGAAAATGGTCCAGAAACTCCTTACTACAGGCGTTATCTGCCCTAGTACGAGCCCTTTCTCTTCTCCTGTAGTCATGGTCATGAAGAAAGAAGGTTCCTGGAGAATGTGTCCCGACTTCCGTGCCCTCAACAAACTGACCATTAAAGACGAATTTTTCATTCTTGTCATTGATGACCTCCTGGATGAATTGAGTGGCGCCCAATTCTTTGCTAAACTTGATCTTCGCTCGGGCTATCACCAGATACGTATGAAGGAGGCAGACATTCCCAAGACGGCCTTTCGAACTCATGAGGGCCACTATGAGTTTTTGGTCATGCCCTTTGGCTTGTGTAATGCCCCCTCCACCTTCCAAAGCCTCATGAATCATGTCTTTCGTCCTTTTCTCCATCATTTTGTATTAGTTTTCTTTGATGATATCCTAATCTATAGAAAAACTTGGACAGACCATCTTACTCATGTGGATCGAGTTCTCCATCTACTCTCTCAGCACAAACTTTTCCTGAAACAGTCTAAATGTGCTTTTGGTGCCTCAAAAGTAGAATACTTGGGTCATCTGGTTGGCAAGGATGGCGTGAGGGTGGATCCGAAAAAGATTAAAGCTATGCAAGACTGGCTGCACCCAAAGACTCTCAAAAGCTTGCGTGGATTTCTGGGCTTAACAGAGTATTATCACAAGTTTGTTAAAACTTATGGCAAGATTGCAGCACCTCTCACGACTCTCCTCAAAAAGAACTCTTTTCACTTGGACTCCAGCTGCTGCTCAAGCTTTTCAAACCTTGAATACGGCCATGTGCACCACTCCGGTTTTGGCCCTTCTTGACTTCACAAAGACCTTTGCGTTGGAATGTGATGCCTCAGGGAAAGGAATCGGTGTTGTCCTTATGCAAGAGGGTCAACCTTTGGCCTTCACCAGCAGACAACTATCTGAAAGGAATCTAGCCAAACCCATCTATGAAAAGGAGATGCTGGCTATTCTGCATGTCGTTGATCTGTGGCGCCCTTATCTCTTGGGGCAACGTTTCCAAATTAAGACAAACCATCGAAGCCTCAAATACTTTCTGGAACAACGCATTTCCTCCCCGGAGCAACAAAAATGGGTGACCAAGCTCTTTGGATATGATTATGAGATCATTTACAAGAAGGGCAAAGACAATGTGGTGGCAAATGCACTGTTCCGAAAATATGAAGAAAAATGATCCATTTTCTCTTTCCTTCATTGTACCAGATTGGCTCCAAGCTGTGCGCTAGGAATGGCTACAAGATCCCAAAAGTTCGCATCTGATCCAGCAATTGCAGACCAATGCTCCACCTCCCCCAGGGTACTCTTGGCTCCAGGATGAGCTTCGATACAAAGGTCGTTTGTATTTAAGTAAACAATCAAAGCTTAAATCTACGTTACTTTCTGAGCTTCATGCTACACCAACAGCGGGGCACTCCAGGTTCACCAAAACCTATGACAGGGTCAAACGTTCTTTCTTCTGGGATGGTATGAAACAGGACATCCGTAATTTTGCCGCTGAATGTGAGGTGTGTCAACACAACAAGGGAGAAACAGTCAAATCTCTGGGCACACTACAACCGCTTCCAATTCCACCTACTATTTGGAAGGATATCTCTATGGACTTTCTTACCGGCTTACCCAAATCGAGAAATAAATCAGTCATAATGGTGGTTGTGGATGGCCTTTCCAAGTATGCTCATTTCTGCGCTCTTCAACACCCATTTACTGCATCCACGATGACTCAAATTTTCATGGACCAAGTCTTCAAGCTTCATGGCATGCCGCACTCTATTGTTTCTGATCGTGTGACCCAACTTTCACAAGCAATTTTTGGCAAAAACCGTCTAAGCTACAGGGCACCCAATTGCATCTAAGCACAGCTTATCATCCCAAGACTGATGGTGTTTTGCCTCTAAAAAGCAAAATCAATGGGCTCAATGGTTACCCTTAGTTGAATGGTGGTACAACACTTCCTACCATGCAGCTACACGCATGACTTCTTTTGAAGCGGTATATGAACAAAAGCCACCTTCAGTTCTCTCATACTTACCGGGTACCTCGAAAGTCCAGGGGGTTGACCAAAACACTTACAGTTCGAGAGGATATTCTTCGTACCCTTAAAGAGAACTTGGTCATGGCACAGAATCGCATGAAGCGACAAGCAGATTGAACGTCAATTTGCAGAAGGGGGTCAGGTATTTCTGTGACTGCAACCATACAAGCAAACTTCCCTCAAGGCCGAGCAGTGTCAGAAGCTAGCGCCCAAATTTTATGGTCCTTGTACAGTTCTCAAGCCTGTGGGACAAGTCACCTATCAATTAGCTCTGCCCAGTCAGTCAAAGCTACATCATGTTTTTCATGTTTCATGCTTAAAGAAGGTGATTGGAACTAGGTGCCAAATTCAAACCAACCTTCCCGAGTTAGCTAAAGAAGGATCCATTTGGCTACAGCCAGAAGCAGTTTTGGAGCAGCATGAGCGTCGCCTGCGTCAGCAAACCATCAAGGAAGTGCTAGTCTAGTGGAAAGATACAACTCCAGGAGATGCCACTTGGGAACCAGCTACCATTCTGCAGCAGTTTCTAAGGGGGCGAACATGTTAGGGTCCTAACCCGCACATATGTAGATCAATATATTCGGATGTAATAAAGGTCAATATTAATAAGACCTTTCAATAAAATAGAATAAGGCGGATGTAAGAAGACCTAATAAAAGCTTCCGCTTCTAGAAGGATCTTCCTCTAGATGTTTTTCTTAATAGACATATTTAGTATAAATAAGGGTCGAAGGTATGAAAACTCTAGCTTGGAGATTATTGTAATAGAGCGTTGCTCGACTGGAGGTTGCCCCCTCGAAGAGGCCCATGAACATTGTTTTCTGAATCAAAGTGTTATTTCTGTTGTTCTTATATCATTTATGTGTTATTGTGGAGATTACGCTAGATATATTACTGTTATTCTGTCATTTCTAGCATTTTATTTATGTTCTGCATACTTTTTATATCTGGTATATTACACTCGACAACCTGGGAGGACGCATATGACATGCGCCAACAGTTTTCGTTTTTGTTTGATAGATAGACTTGTGATACTATGATACACATTATTCAACACTTATACTGTGAAACTTCGGGACTAAGTTTAGACCAAGAGGGGGTGTATGTAACATCCCACTCTTGCGCACTAAGCAAACTTATTCCTTAAGGACACTTGCTCGCAAGTGATCCGGATTATTATACTATTAAACATCTGATTTTGATTATGAGGCGTTATAAGTTGATGACATGTTATTTTACTGCATTGACATAGACAGGTGATATTGACTCGGTTTCACTGAGTGTGTAGGATTTTGGACCTTGAGGATACAAAGGCATCGATAGAACCCCTTGGACTCCGGATCGAGTCGGGAAGTGTACCATTGGGACTGACGATAGCTTGGCGACCAGACTCACATGTGGAGTAAAGGGGTTACGCACGACTACCAGAAAGCAAGCTTGTGCTTGGAATGTCTTTGGGAGATGGAGTCCTTTGATGAAATGTGGAGCGATCTTCTTCAAATGTCTTGAAAGAATAGAAGCATCAACCTAGACCCTCCTAATCTCCAAGTAGAGTATCAATCACTTCAAATCCTTCCAAATAGAGGGTTAGAAAAAATGTGTCACCTACAAGAGAGACTTCAATACACAATTGGTTAAGCAAAATGAAAGATGCATTGAAAATCTCGCTAATAGATAAACAAAAAGATTACTAATCAAGCAAGTTTAGTATTCTTATCCAAGTAAGCAACAATACTTTTACAAAGCCAATTTAAACCACAATATAAAAACAAAAATTAATGAAACAACATCACCTCATGGTTACAAGCATCCACACACTACCAAGTCACCAATTTTGACCTCCAAAGTCTTATTTTATTCCAATATGTAAAAGAGTATTACAATGACATAGATACAACAAGCAATTCTTCCCAAGCTCCAACTAGCTTGCAATGGGAGATTGGCTTGTATAAATAGCAAATGGTGAGGAAACCAAGTGAAGGGGGGCGCACAACATGTAGAGCGAGGGCGCACCAAGTGGAAGAGGAGGGTTGCCAAGTGTTGAGGTAATGGCCGCCACCTCTCCTTCAACCCAAAAGAATGACAAGTGTGAGCCATGGAGGAGCTAGGAGGGCGCCACCTCTCCAAGAGATGGGATGCCAACTCGAGGGTGTGCCACCTCTCCAAGAGGGGCACACTTTCCAATGAACACATGTCAAAATCTTGATAACCAATCACCCAATCAACCTCAATCAAATCGGATTTGTCTCCTATGACCGCCACCTTGCCCTTTGAGTCTTTATTTGGTCAAAACATGTCCCCACATGTTTCCTTGATTTTTGCTTTTGCTGATTTTTTTTAATTTATTTCGACTTTTTTGAGTTTTTTTGAGCAAAAATGATTTTTAAGTGATTAAAATCACTATTTTTTCTCAACTAACTAGGTACTTATGTAATATAGATGCTCTAGGTCCAAAAATAAGCACCCCCGGGGCATATTAAGTCCCCTAGTACTTTTTTTTTATACAACTTTATTTTTTATTTAAAATTTGTCGAATTCTGACAAATTTTTAATACATTTCCATTTCCAGAAGACTCTAGGAATATGTTTAGCATGATAATATACATTAGACACTAGGCTTAGATCCATGTTCAAGCCTAACCATGGGCATATACTCTAGCTTTGAAGAGATTGAGTGAAAAAACTCATAAATTATAAATTGTCTGAAAACGGCAAAATATAATTAATAAGTAAAACAAACACTCCATAGTACAACTCATGCTTAGGACTTAAGGTGGCTAAGACCTTTTACAAGTTCATCATCCAACATCTCTTATTACAATTTTTTTATAGAAATGTGATAACAGCACTATTGATATAAGAAATATAAAAAAAAAAAAAAAAAAATTAGTCTTTATAACCGACGGAACTCTGAATTTTGAACGATAATGTTCAAACTTTGGCGGCTCGTTGAAAGTCTATCCTAATGCAACTTTGATGGATAACAAGTACCATCATCACCTAGTTCCACCTTTACATTGAATTTCTTGTTCCGATAGTTTGCAAGATTTTGTTTGAAGCCTGTCATGTGTCTGGAAGCACCGATGTCCATTAACCAAATTTCCTCCGACTTGGTTATGGTTCCAGAAAGAGTTGAAATGAGATAATATTTTTAATGTTGTTCTTTCTCTTTGGTGACTGCCCTGGTTTGTCTTCTTTTAAGTTCCTCTTTTCTTTTCTTCTAAAAGGGAGGATTGGAACCTTCCTTTTCTTTTCTGCTGAGAGGGAGGGTTCCTACAATCTCTTGCATAATGTCCTAGTTTATTGCAGTTAAAACATTTTACTTTAGATAAATGCAGATTAAGATGAGATAACTTACTTTGAGGTTTCTTACCTTTACCTTTAGATTTAGGGAACTTTTTTCATTTCTTGGTTTTTGTTGCAAGGGCATGATCTCTTAGAATTGAATAATTATTTCTATTGTTGAGTCTTTCTTCTTCTTCTAAGCAGTCATGCCACAATCTTTCAAAGTTAGGTTGGGCTTCTCTTGCATTGACTGATGAGAGAAAAACTTCCCATGACTCAGGGAGTCCATCAACTGCAATTTGCACAAGGCCATCATCATCCATAGCAACTCATATTGCTATAAGTTGATCTTTGGTTTGAGCAATCTTGGAGAAGAAGGCAACAATTGATTCATTTTTTCTCATCCTCAAAGTACGTAGTTGTTTCTACAATATTATTTTCTGAATTGGTTCATTATTTTCATAAAGGTTTGTCAAAGCATCAAAACAATCTTTAGCAGTCCTTGGATAACCAATGATGGGCATCATGTTGTCCTTAACAGAATCAAAAACGATTCTTTTAGCCTTGGTTTGTTTCTTTTTGTATGTTGCTCTGGTTGTGTTTGAAGTGGGTTCTTCAATTACCCTAGTGTAACGACCCTTAATTATTAAGATGATTAATTTAATAAATAATCCTAAAAATTAGCTAAACTATAATTAGTTATTAAATAACCTTAACTAATTATTTGTTATTAATTAATTATTCTCGATTATGATTCATTTAAGTATAATTAACTCTTTAATCAAATATGGTTAATGATTAATTTAATTATTAATTAATTAACTAATTAATAAAGTATTAAATAAGGGATGGATAATAAAATTTAATGTTTAAATTGGGTTACGTATCCCACAAGGGATAACGTATCCAATACGTTAGAATAAGTAATGAATGAATGGATAAGGGTATTAATGGCGGGGGGATAAGGTGTAATAAAAGAGTTAGGCGGGAGTTAATGTGGGAGAGGCGGTGAAGGAGGAATAAGGGTGGGGGAATGGAGTTGAGAAGGGGATTATGTTATGGGAGAAGGGATTTTGGGGGAGAGCTGGGAGTATTGGACATAGTGAATTTACAGTGGAATTTACAGTGCACCGGGGGGCTGCGGAGGTTTTGGGCTCGGAGGGCTAGGATATCCATTGATATCCTAGGGCTAGGCGCTACTAGTCGGCAGGGAGGTTGGTTTTGGGGTGGTGTCCTAAAGAGAAGCATCAGGTTCAAGCTAAGGAAGCAAGCGGCAGCATCAGGTTCAGGTTAGAGTTATGAATCGTTTTGAATTAAATTTGTTATTAAAATTTCATTACTTGAAATATTAGATTGAATGCGCTAGATTAAGTAATTTTTAAATTTTACAGTAGTGTTGTAATTTTAATGGTTGCTTAAATTTATTTAGAGCCATTACATCTGGTATCAGAGCCCTGGTTCTAATCTGGAACCGAGGGCCTAAATAAGGGGTAGTTTTCATTCTTTTGAGAAACTCCAACCACGCTTAACTCCTGCAAACAAAACATGAGAAATGGCATTAGACCGTAAAAAAAAAAAAAAAAAAACTTAAGATAAAAACTAGTTGAACAATATTACACTACAACAAGAAAGCCATTTCAGAACAACTAGATACACAAAAGCTGATCAAAAATCTCAGTCTTGACCCCTAGGGTATCCAAACACATAAAAATCCAGAGAGCATTATCAACCAAACCCACCCATCCACAATTCTAACAAAAATTACAAGCATCCTAATATGCAAGAGAAGAAACCAGTAACTATAGCAAAACTAACTAATTTATTAAAAAAGAGAGAATATTTGAAAAATGAAAAGAGCATTGTCTATGTTAGGGTAAAATAGAGAATAATTGCGAAAACAGAGGAAAATGAGGAAAATCTACCGAACAAAGATGGAGAACGACCAATATTCACGAATACTCCGTGCAAAATGAGAAAAAACTTGCAAAAGACGGAATTTTGCTAGGAATCGTTGGGTTTTGGGTTAAACCGCATAAAAAAAGACGGGAATTTTGCGAGTATCCCATACAATGACAAGGAACTATTGCACTAACTTCTGAAGAACCAAATGCCCTGCAAAACAATCAAAAATAAAAGGAACAAGATT
>ML790889.1:112092-131704 GCA_009831015.1 Picea engelmannii | reverse complement strand
CAGGGGTGCGGAGATTCCGTTTACAAAAATATAAGTGTTGGTGTTTAAAAACACCCAGTAGAACCCTGCTGTCCTCGACATAGATAGTCTTCATGAAATGAGTTGACCTCTGTGCTAACCCAGCGGTCAACAGGGTCTTATCCACCAAGATACAAGACCAAGGATCAACCCATGCTTTAGACATGGGTACCCCAGAACACATCTAGAAACCCTAGACATATCTAGAGACTTATACTGCTTGGTCCCAGACCAAAAACCTCAGTCATCTACTGGGGGCCCTCACAAGGGTCTTTGCCATGGCTCTAACTGTTTGGTCCCAGACCAAGAACCCCAGGAGTGTACTGGGGGCCCTAGTTCACAACTAGGGTCTTATGCCATCCTTCAAGGAGAATGGCTCTTGCAGCTGGATTAAATTCAACAGTAAATCTCTCTATGATTCTTATGGTTCTATGACAAAACACAATGAGATGAGATATCACTATGTTCGAGACATAGTGCAGAAGAACATTATCAATATTCAGTATGTTCCAACGACAGAGCAGACAGTAGATATTTTGACCAAGCCATTGTCATTGACAAAGCTTGTGTACTTTCTAGACAAGCTTGGTTTTGTTGAGAATGTCTCTCTTGCTGGGAGGGAGTGTTGAATTTAATGCAGCTGCAAGAGCCATTATCCTGGAGGATGGCAGAAGACTTTAGTTGTAGACTAGAGCCCCCTGTACACTCATGGGGTTCTTGGTCTGGGACTAAGCAGTTAGAGACATGGCAAAAGACCCTTGTGAAAGCCCCCAGTAGATGACTTGAGTTCTTGGTCTGGGACCAAGCAGTAAAGACCCTAAGATGTATTCTAGGGCCCCTGGATGTGTTCCAGGGACTCCTTGCCCTGAGATTAGATTGATCCTTGGATGTGCTCATTGGTGGTTGATATAAGTCCCAAATATCTCTAAGGGCCCCTAGATGTGTTCTAGAGTACCCATGCCTAAAGCATGGGTTGATCCTTGGTCTTGTACCTTAGTTGGTAAGACCTCAGATGTGTTCTAGTGCAATCTAGTTTTTGACTAGGTAGATCTTGGTGTAATACCAAGATGTATTGGTGTGTGATCATCTTCCTCTCTCCCAAGATAGTCCATAAGACCTAGGAGAGACTATGAAGATGGACATGACCACATTGTGTGATGTAACCATTATGCAGTGATGATAAAGTTAATTAGTCACATTGAGAATTATATGGACGTGTGTTGCCACTGAGAAAACCTCTATGCCCTTCCTAACCCCTTGATTGTTCTTCACCTTTTGATTTTTGAGTTTGGGTTTGAGTGGGGTCGGTATTTTTGTTTTTCAAGACTTAATAAGATTAAAATAAAAATATTAATTAATATTTAAATGTGACATATTAAATTAATATTTATATTAATTAATATGTCATTATATTAATTATATTTTTATAACACTAAGCCTTAACCTAAAACTATAAATAGAAACTATTTCCCTCACTTTTTTTTTTAATTCACTCACTCTCTTCTCTTCTACTGTGGCAGATTGCTCTGAGATTCTTCTATTTGCTACGCCTCCCTTTGACAGTTCATATTCGGCCTCATTTTATTGTTGTTGTTAGGCCCTTTTGTGTTGATGAGTTGTGGATTACTCTTTGTTGCTGCCAAGTAAAAGATGAGTTGAAGTTGTTGTGTGTTGAGGGTTGATCTAATCACTGCTGCCAAGTGTCTATGTTGTCGCCCTCACCTCTCTCTGTCTATTTACTGCAGTCGACCCTCTCCTAAGTGGTGAAACCCTCTCTTAAGGTTGTCGTCTACTTTCTTTGTACAGAACTAGAACCCTTTAAGGTCACGACCTCCTTGCTGAGTTGTTGGACCATTACCTTAGGAAGCCATCCACATTTTATTATGATCTGAAACTTACAGCCTCTCCCTCCTTTGTTGGCACACATTTCTTCTTGCAGATTGCCCACTATGTGTGACGGGGATAAGGGTTTGATTCCGGAATTTTCAGAATGGGGTTTGTTGTCTTTTGTGTGGAGTTTCTCTATGGTAGCATAATTGTCCTACATTCTCATTGATAGAGATATAACCCATTGAGGTTGATCCATAATTCCTAGACTTATCTTAGCATAACATCAGTGGTTTAATATTCTTCAAGTGTGTCAAGCTTCTCTTCATTACTTTGAGGTAATCTTCAGAGAAATATTGCATATAGTTCAAATCTATTGATTTGCAATACTCAAAAATATTGTTTAGGTTCAAATCTGTTGTTCTTAGATCCATATGGTTCAGATCTATTGATTGTTTAGGTTCAAATCTATTATTCATAGATCTATAGGTTCAAATCTTTTGATTTGCATACTCAGAATTATGTTTAATTCAGATCTAATTGTCCTGCATACTCATAAATGTTTTATAGTTCAGATGTAATTACCTTGCCCAGAATATTTTATAAGTTCAAATCTATTTAGATTTAATGGGTTCATGTTGATCTAGCTAACAAAAAAAATTTAGAAAAGCATATTTTATGTTCTTTTACCTAAATCTAACAATACCAATATGATAACAACTTGGCTTGAAGTTGGAGGTGAATCAAACCATTTGCTAGTTTTTTCCCAGATGGCAAGAGAGAAATGTAAGCCCCCAAGCCTATTCAAGTTTAATTCTAGTTGGTTGGAGGATGAAGACTTTGTTAGATTGGTCTAAGCAAATGGAAGCCATATGATGCCACCCTTAAGGAGTCCGCAAGCCTACATAATTTGCTTCCAACCTCAAATCTATGAAAAGGGCAACAATCTCATGGGAAATTAACAAAAATGATAAGGGTTGAATAGGCATTAGTATCACTTGAAACATAGATCACAAAAATTTATGATTAAAAAGATGTTGGTCTTATCGATGATGAAACTTCGGCAAATTTAGAGGTTTTGGAACAAAACAAGAGGAAATTTCCTCCAAATGCAAAGGCCCGATGGAAACTCAAAAGTTGGGAAATATGATTGGAAAAGGGAGATTTGAACATGAAATATTTCCATAATTTTTCGAATTCTATGAAAAAACAAAACACAATATGGGAGGTACAAAGAGATGATGGATCAAAATCTTAAAGATTCAAAGACATTATTGCTCTAGTAGTGAATCCTTTTGGGAAGATATATAAGGAGGATAGGGAAAATATTGTAGAAATAGTCAAGATGGCATCATTTTTCCCTAACTTGGTAGACGAGACAACCAATGGGAGATTGATGTTGGATATTACTAGAGATGAGTTACAAGTGGTACTTCATGTTTCCAAAAGGACAAAAGTCCAAACCCAATGGTTGGGTAATAGAGTTATTTCTAGGTTTTTATGAGTTAATAACAGATGATTTGTCACAATGATTGATTAATCAAGGAATACTAGAAGAGCTCTAGGTATCTTCAATTCTACTTTCATGGCATTAATTCCAAAAAAAAAGACAAACCCAACATTATTGATGACTTCATGCCAATTTCCCTATGCAATTGTATTTACAAGATAAATGTCAAGACAATAGTCTTAAGGGTAGAGAAAATGCTCTAAGACAATTTGAAAAGAGTAGTTTGGGATCCTCTATAGTAGATAAATACACAATGCAGTAGGAGTGGCACATGAAAGGAAGCACAAAGAAGTTGTCAAACATTGTTCTAAAGTTGGATCTTCTAAGGCAGGTGATTGGCAAACTAGTTGTATCTAAGGAAGATGTCGATACACATAGGTTTTTGTGTGCAGTCACTGAATTGGACAATGTATTGCTTAACATTAGTATCATTTGCGGTCTTACTCAATGGATCAACATTTGCCTTCTTTAGACCATTAAAAGGACTCAGGCATGGTTGGCCTTTATCACCTCTTGTTATTTTCAATAGTAGCTAAAGGGCTCAGCAAGACTTTACTAAAGACAAGAAAAAAGAGATTTCAAAATGTTCAAGGTTAGGGAGATCTCTTACATTGACTCATTTACTTTTTATTGACGATGTTCTTTTACTTTATAATGGTTCAAGGAGAGATGCTTCTAAATTAGAGGATATATTAGAGTTATATTGTAAAACCATAGGTATGATGGTAAATATGAAAAAAATTTCAATTACTTTCAATGTGGTAGAAGAACAAATCCAGTCAATCCCACATCTCAAACTTCCAATTTGGTTTCAACTACTTGGGGTTTCATATCACAAGCCAAATGACTACGGGATCAATGAATGGAAATCGTTCATATCCGTAGTTCAGAGGAGAATTAACTTGTGGCGTAGTAGCTGGTTATTTATGGACACCTTATTTTGTTTAAATCAATGCAAAAAACAATCCCAATCTATTGATACTCCTTAGCTTTTGTTCCAAAGGGGATTCTGGAAAAAATCAAGAAAATCGATTGTAGATTCTTTGTGGTCTAGTAAAAAAGAAAGTGAAGGAATATCTCTAGTGAAATGGCAACCCATGACTAAGCCTAAAATCTAGGAGGTTGGGGCCTCGAGAATATTCATCATTTTCGAAAGGCACTAAAATCAAAAAAATGGGTTCTAGATTTTTTTGGTCTGGAATATCTCTAGCCAAATGGCAACCCATAACTAATCCTAAGATATACGAGGTTGGGGCCTCAACAATATTCTTCATTTTCAAAAGGCACTAGATGCCAAAGCCTTTGGAGACTCCACAAACTATGGCCCAAGACATCACCCATAAATACATTTAACCTAATATTCTCACAAAATGGATTAGCAAACCCCCATAAAGCATTCAAAATGTGCCAATATTATGGCAGGCCATGGATTTAGGGTTCTCACTAGTGGGGAATTGGCTAATGTGGAAAGCTTGAAACAAAGAAAAATATAGAGTGGGAATACATCACGGGTGGGGGAGAAAAGTTATGTATAAACTTCCTAACAATTTGATCACAACTCTTCAAAGAACCAAGCTCAAACAACCACCAAAGTCGTCCAATATCTGGGACAACGAGTGCAAAAATGCAAATCAATTGGATTTGGATGGTCACAAAGGGAAGCTAATGGAGGCATATACAACAAAATTGAATGTAAGTTATCTTGAAAGTAAGTAGGTAGAAGATGAATTTGTTTGGTCCAAGAATTCTACTCCAAGGATCTACACTCGAAAACTAGGATACAAGACCATGTATGAAAGTAATATGCCTAAAGGCTTTTAATGGTGGTAGAAACCAGTATGGAAAATTAGGTCTCCATTGAAGGAAATTATATTTATGCAATTGTGGCCATAAAGAATAAGGCCCTCACCTAGAAGGCTCTATAGAGGAGTAACATGCATGGTCCTAGTAGGTGTCTTATGCCAAAAGTGGGAGGAAACCATATGTCACTTTTTGATTTCATGTGCATAATCTAGACAGGTTTGGGAGAATATGGACAGTTGACACGATCTTCACTATGATGATGATGATGATGATCAACATGTCCACAGATGGCAACCTAGCAACCCCCCTCATTTGCATATTTGTTGGATCAACCAAGGCTCATCACATTCTAGCAACCTAAAGTATGGGAGATGGAAATCACCATGAGGTATGTTATTCCTTCTTTCATGCAAAGTGTTGTACTTAATTTGTCGGGAATATGGATGGGGATCTTTGGTTGAAGTCGGATAATGGATCACTAGTTTGGATAATTGTGTTAGTTTCCTTATCTCACCTCGGTGGCCAACTTTTGTGCCCTAGTCCCATGTTGTCATCGCCTCGGGATAAGGTATAAAACTTGGGGGGGCTTCCCAAGTGTAGCATTCTGCTCCCGACCATACTTAACGCCTTCCATATTGATCCTCTCATATTATACCAAACTTCGACTATGGTCCATTCTCTCATGAGAAGAGGGCTAAAGGCCTAGAGGTTGTTCTACAACTATTATAAAAGAATAAGAAAATCATGCTAGAAAAGAAAGTGAACATAGCAAAGCAACACCACCAAAAGTTGGTCCAACTTGAGCTCTACACATTTAGTGCTCGCCTCGATCCCAAAAAAGTGATATTAAAGCTTGAAACCTTACAAAAGGGACTAGCAAATATAATATAAAAAGCAGGGATTAGAAAGATGGCTAATAAAGGGGTTTGGAAAAAGGTGGCACGCAAATATTGAGTAACTCAAGAGCAAGTGCACCCTCTGTAAAGTAACTCATAGAGATGGATTTATAACAACATAAGCCATGAAGTAAGCCCTGTACCATATCATTTTCACACTTACTCTTGGTGGGTTTTTACTTTCCCTTGTCCCTCTTGGGACCCTATCCATCTACCTGGATTATTTATTTCCTATCTAGATGGCACACCTAAAAGGGTTGGATGAAGAGCCGCCTCCCCTACTTATTTTACATGGATTGCTTGAAGGGGATACCGAGGTGAATTATTTTACATGGATTATATCTTGAGTTTCAACTTACTTTGTATACTTTAAGGACTAATATTGCTTATGAACTTTGGCTAACCATATCTTATACTTTGGCTTGTTTTCAATGCCCTTGAAATGGTTCTTTAGGGACGTCATGGGGCCTTACCCAAGACGTTATGCCTTTATTGTAAGGATTTGGCACGTATGACAGAGAGCAGTGGGTTATCCAGTGACTCACCACCCTTAGACAATGGTTCTCGCATTCTCACAACCTTAGATGATGGATAGATGGGATTGGTTTGAGCAGTTATGTTTCATTATGCCACACACATGGGCTGGAAACCCCACAGGCTAGGCAGAGTACTCCACAACTTCCGTGCATAGAGGATGGAGGACGATGCAATAGCAGGTGTTTGGACATCTCTTGGAGACATGGTTGCATCTCTCTCTCCCTTGGACGTGGCCTTTGGGGGCCCTTGACGTTACCTTCTAGCTCTAGATGTCATCTACTTGGCCAGGGTTTTGATGGATGTATGGGTACCAGAGATGATTGGCATGGCTCTAGGTGAGGAGACACCTCACTTCACACTCTTTCATCTCGGAGGATGCCACTTGGCCTTTGGAGGCATGACATCATTCTCTCCTAGCATGACATCACCCAACTAGCACATGACATCACCCTTTTTAGGGTTTTATTATGTACTCTTTTATTTTGGCATGTTGTTAGAGGCAAATTAAGGGGTCGACCCCACTTACTTTATGTTGTTGACAAATTATGTGGACAAATTGTATTAGGGTGGCCTCATATAAAAAGGCCACCCTCACATTTCATTTTAAGATCACAACTTCTGGTTCTCACCTTTGTGAGAGATACTTCTAAACTTTTTTCCCTCTAAGCGTTACTAGCTCTCTTGAACTCATGTGTTATGCTTGGAAGGTCAACTTTTGGATGGTTTTGTTGATTTTGGATGGGAATTTCTGCAATTATAGTTTTTTCTCATTGCATCTTGCTGAAGTAAGTGAATATTCTGTAATTTTGTTTTTATGCTATTAATCATTCATGGTAAATTTGTTATTTCATGTTAGATGTCTTGCTTGATGTAACCCTAGGAGAGGAACATAAGTGCTTCTTCTGCTCAAAAGGTATCTTTTGTCAAAAATTTGTGAAAGAATCCTTTGCTAGAGTAGACTCATAAAGCCCTAAAGTGCTATCACTTTAAGATTTTAGCCCTAAACTCTTTAATTTTGACCTAGTTGAAGCTACAAGAAAGGAGGCCCAAATGTGCTTACACCCTAGAAGCGCTTCTCCTAACATTAGTGCACGTGTATTTTGTGTGTACCCTTATTTTTGTACTTTGTGGATCCTTCCTCACTCTAATCTTAATATTACATAGAGCTTTGTGTGTGTTTTATGCGTCCCTTTAATCCTTAATGTGTGCTTTGAAGATCCTACCTTACTCTAGTATTATCATTGTTTAGAAGTGCCTATATGCTTTATAGTTTCCATCTTTATGTTGCCTTCTTAATTGAGATTTTACATAAAATCAAATGGGCTTGCTAAATATTTTGTTCCACGCTAATATGACTTACTTTTTGTGGGTCCACATTTTTGTGATTATTTTTTAATTGCAAGCTCACTAAAAGTCCAAATTGCATATCCTTGGTTGAAGATTTTATTCTGTGTTATTTTGATTCCATCTTTATGTTAAAAATAATGTAAAAAGAAAAATATATATATAATAATTTTACATTAACAACAATGTTGAAACATAAAAATCTATTACAACTTAGACAATTCACCACAAGCACCAATTTTTTAACAGCCAATGTTCCTTTTTCGGATTACTTTCTCACATCGATATTACTCTATGTTAGAAATTAAATGAAAGAGAAAAAAATGAAAAGTGTAGTCATCTTACATGGGGAACAATGTTGAAATGTTAAAAATTGTAGCTTGAGAATCACTACAAATTCTACAAGCACCGAATATTATGTGATTCTTACAATATGAATCGTTTTGAAATATAAAATACAAGGGTAATTATGAAATGATATACACTAAAAAAAATTATGACACTGAAATTGGCATGTAAAGAGGTGAAATCAAGTTAGTTTAACATATGGTCGACTTTATTCTCGAAATTTAACAAGGAATTCAATGGTAAACTCTATTTTTTATTTATTTTGAGCATTGGAATTGAAGAGAGTGACTTCAAAATTGGCTTTGTAAGTCTATGTTGTAATGTAATTTGACATTTTGATATTAATAAAAAGCAATCTCACCATCTAGAGGGGACTTGAAGATAAAGTAATTTATGACATAAGTACTGTAGAATTTGAATTCTTTTATTTTTTGTTGTGTTATCTCATAATACTTCAAATTAAGCATCATTTTACGAGATTTTGGATAATATATTATCATTTTTCCACAAATCACCTCAATACGATCAAGAATTATTCAGAATCAATTTAGATACTAAAATGAGTTTTTAGAGATTATAATTGGTATCTAAGGATTTTCAGATCAGGAACCTTATGTTATTGAGTATGATCCTTGAGATTTACCTCTTGCATAAGAGGATTGTATTTCTACACTACTTTCGAAGACGAACAAGTATAAGGAAAATCTTGCGAAATACCAAGGAAAAGATCAAAGGTCCATCAAGATACTCAAGAGGGATGAAAATAAGAAAGAGAAAGGGAGAGAATGGTCTATCAAAGACATGGTCAAGGAAGATCCACTTGTAGATTCTTACATTGAATACATACCTTATGTTGAGTTTATGAAGGAATCTTTGCGCTCATGTGCGATAAGAAAATGGGAAATCCACAATATGACAAGAAGAGTTAAATCTTATGGCTTCGTCCCTACAACGCCAAAAAGAAGTCTGAAAGGGGTACTTATTATTTATTTGCCATGGATGGCAGAAAGATGTCATTACCAATTGATGGGTCTATCATATGACTCTACATCAATAGAACCTGACTTCTTCGGGTCATGGGCCTTAGGTAAGTAAGTAGGCCATTTTCTTTCTTGCATTTGCATTTGTGTGTTCATTGTATTTTAGTTGCATTTATTTAGATTTTCATATTCATGATTTATTTACATTGTCGCATAGTTGATGTGATGTGTTATCACACAAGTTGTAGGTTGGAAAAATCTCGACCCAACCACCAAATGACGACAAGTTAGAGAACACCTACACATTTTCATGTTAGGCATGTATTCTTGTCACTTTAAAGATGATAGAATCACCTGAAGGGGGGAATCCCAATGACCCTAGGAGGAATGAGATGAAAAGTGGGGAGATGAAGGAGAGTCCCCCTATAGGTCGGGATAGAATATGTGGAAAGGATTGGGAAAGAGTCTTAATGGTAGCTAATGGTTTTTAAGAATAAGAACCCATGTAAAGAGTGATATACCTGTCCGAGACACAAGAACAAGTTGAGTATGTTAGCACATAGAATTGTAGGGGGTCAAAAACACTTTGGTTTTTTGTTTTATTTGGAGTCATAAGGTTTTATAAGTCTTAGGTTTTGAGTCTTCTTCTTGTAGTCATAACTTAGATTTCGATTTGAATAAGAAAAGTTTTGTTCAAGCCTTGTTTAAAATCTTTATGTCATGGAATTAGTCATCATAACAAGCTAAATAAGTCCCTATGAGTCACACTTTTGATCCTAAAATCATTACCATGACATGTCATACCTTCAAGTTGTACACAAGTTTCCCTTTGTCACCATCCAGCTGTTTAGATGTCAAGTCAAAGTGAGATGTATTTGTTGCCAACTCACTATGAGATTTCAGAACATACTCATGAGTACCTCATGCATTCATTTGTCATCATTGCAGCTAATAAATGTGTCAAAGGGGATTTTATGGTTTTCAACGCTTTCATTTAATTAAATTTTCAAGGATTATGTCCCAAAATTTCCAAGAGTCTCCTTGAAGTGCTCCATTGATTTTGAATTTCGCGATGTGAACTGACGTTGCAAATTGGCTGAAGAGGATTGTTGAGTTTGGATAACTTGCAACCATATCAGCTCAAGTCTACATGCATAAGCATCAAAACCAGGTTTATCAAGTACTCCTTAATGGATTTTGCACTATTCAAAGGTTGAAATAGGGGTTTATGTTGCCTTATGCACTGGTGCTGCGAACTGTTCAAAATTATTTGTTGCCATCTTTTAAATCCTTTCGCATGGCGCCTTGAATCTTGCACACCAGTCGAGGATGTTTTCTTGACCTCATGCATCTTTTCCTCTGCTAAGAAGCCCTATGTCCCACTGAAATACCTTAGCACTGCAAACTGGTTGCTCTGGCGCTATGAATCAGGCGCTACAAACCCTTTGTTCAAGAACTGTTGAAACCCTTGTCTTATGCATCATTTTGAAGTGTAATCTTAACCCATTGAAGGAGACCACTATCAAACCCAAAGTGTGTGGTCAAATCATTTGCAGAACCGGGCCTGAAATTGCATACATCATTAATGCTACCAGATTTTTATTTTGATGAAAACCTTGTTTTAGTAGAGAATTCTCATTTTACTTCCTTTTATTATAAATCTCAGATTGTTGCTACTTTATCCCTCCTGTTTTGAAGAGTGTTTTATATCATACTCTTTATGTGGATAAAGGAGTTTATGTAAATCTTTGGCAAGGAGATCTTTAGAAAACATTTTTGTCATTGAAACCCTATTTCTCGTGTACTCTGTTTTCACACACCAATTGTCATAACAAATTACAGAAAACAACCAAGCAATGATTATACATGTTCGCCAAGGTGGATATCAGAAGAAGCTCCAGAACTAGAATATAAAGACATTGTTCTTCCGAAAAACATTAGTTTTGGTCAAAGTTTTTGTTTCTTGCATTTTACAACATTTTTAGTGATGGCTATGAGTTTTAAACCATAATTAACAAATTTTGGTGTTTTTCTCCAGTCATATATCAAGGTAATGAAGTTTTGCAACATATCACGATACCTGGTATGAGTTTTTATATGTTAAATCAATGGCAAAGTGAAACAGGATGCTACAGGAAATTTCGCAGCACCTGAACTCACTAGCGTTGCGAACTAGTATTTATGACAGATTGTAATCAATTAGCACACAACAGAGTATTGTTTTGATCGCGACTTTTGAATTCCAATATGTGTTCCTATGGAATTTGGTGTGGAGGACAAACATGATGTTTTTAACTTGCTGAAAAAAAATCAACCCAACCCATTTCGTATTTTTGGAGAAAATATAAAAACATCACCTACAGGAAAATTCGTAACGTATGTTGTCAAAGGCGCTACAAACTCTAACAGTCTAACAAATTCGAGCTATGGTAGTAGGGATGCCAACTGTCAAGGAAGGTTTGAATGGTTTCTTAGGATTTAGTTGGATATGAGGGGCATGTGTTCCATCTCTAGATCAAATAGCATGACCTGTTTCAAAATGCATTTATCTCAATAGACAAGATCCTAAAAAACAGTTACTTGTTATGTTTTTGTTGGAATCTTTTGGAACAAACTCCTAAATTGAATAGGATTCAATGTAGCTCCTTGGTTTAGACCTCCTTATGGTAGAGAGAGATAATTCACTATATATGAAAGTGTATTTTGATAAGGAAAGTGTTGGATTCATGATCCAAGAGAGGAGAGAGTTGGAAGAACAATTTAGTTGCTCATTTGTAAGCATGAGGGCCTGTTTCTAATGACATTTTCTACCATTAAAGATTCACGAGAGATGTTATCAGATTGTCTTCTTGTTTTCCCATTTCTTTGTTATCTTCTTGCTTGAATATATTGCAGGTTTTGAGGATCATAACTGCCAATGAACAACAAAGGATCTACTATAGATTTCTCATTAAATCATTGTTTATTGTTTAAGCAATCTTTAATATGTTTTCCGAAATGATCTTTGTACAATGGACGTTCTTCCTTTTTTCATATTCACTATGCTTCTACTCATCATTATATATCCCTTTTTCTGGTATACGGTTTAATTGTCTTTGATTTGTAGGATTTTATGACTCCATGTGATCCAGATTTTATGAGCAAAACGAAATGAATACAGATTTTATGACTCCATGTGATCCAGATTTTATGAGCAGAACGAAATGAATACAGATTATTAAAAGATGTTTAACACAAAATAACAGAGATACAGTAAAACTGGTTTTCTATTCAATAAGGAAATAAGTTGAAACTGTAAAATGCAGCGAAAAACAAACTTGATAGAATGGTGGCGGCTTATCTCTAAGAAGAGATGTGACGATTGCGCTCATTCGCAATGAGCGCAACCCTAATAGGACTGTAGTTGATAGTCGCTTATATCCAACCCGATTGGCAGCAACAAACTTGCCTCAACAACAAAATGACAACAACAACAAGTGAGACAAGTTCCCCACACAAGAAAATCGACCATCAAGAAGAGACTCTAGCCCAATGACAAGAGAAACGAGTTAACAACAAGGTATCGCTGACCAATACGTAGAAATCTCAGTCCCTTAGACAAACGCGACCTCTAACAGTCAATAACTCAGCCCTCCTTCACACACACAACTTATAGTCTATGAAATAGAGCTTGCACATAGATAACTCAACCTTCTCAAGAAAAGTCTACCCTCATACAAGTAAATTCAGCCACAGAATGGTAAAACTCCAATGCAAAAATAAATAGCTCGATCACAAACGAGAAAAACTCAGCCACCAAGATGATAAATTTCGTCTCAATGAAGCACTGTGAAAATATTTTAGTGATCTTTTCTCCACGATTAACTAGGATAGATTGTTTCACCACCGAAACTAATCTTTCTCTCTAAGATTTTTTGTCTCAAGCGCTAAAAGCCACAAAAGATCCTCAAATTCATTTTTTTAGAAAATAACAATGCATAATGAGAAAAAAGCATTTTCATTCTTATTTATTTTTTTGTTCAATCGTTTTCACCCTTTTACCCTTATAGTAAGGGTAAAATGACTTTGTCAAAATTTATAAAACACATTTTTGCTTAATTAGCCTAAGTCGCTTTTTAAAAGTAATGTTTTTTCGTCACGATAACATTAAATAATTAATTTGTTTTTCTTCCACTTATTATAACCTACAAGAATCACTTAGGCTATTACGTCAGTGGAAAAAAAAAATTAATTAATTATTTGATGTCTTCATTGCAAAAAAACAATCATTTAAAAAAACAACATTAAGTACTTAAGTAAAAATATGTTTCAAGTGATTTTGGGTTTATAAAGTCACTTTACTTTATTAAGAGGATGAATGGGTTCAAAAAAAAAATGTGAACAAGAAATAAAAGTAGAATGAAGACACCCTCTCTCATTATGCATTGTTATTTTCTTAAAAATGAATTTGAAAAGTTGTTGTGGCTTTTGACTCTTTGGACCAAAATCTCTATAGAGGAAGAATACTTTCGATGGTGAAACCATACACCCTAGTTGATCGTGGAGAGAAGATCATGCAGTTCTTTTCATTCTGTTTCATTGTGACAGAGTTTATCATTTTGATGGCAGAGTTTTCTCGTTTGTGGTTGATTTTCCCATTCCAACGATAGAGTTTAATCATTTTGTGGTTGAGTTTGCTTGTATGGAGGCAGAGTTCTCTTAAGAAGACAAGTTTGTGGAGAATAATCGAGTTATTGAATATTAGATGTCGAGCTTGTCTATGGAAACGAGATTTCTTCAAGTATGATTTCATGGTTGAGCAGAAAACAAACATCAGTGGCACTCAATACAACAGAGGCAGAGTATATAGCAGCCAACGTTGCAAGTCGTGAAGCAGTATGGATTCGAAAGTTTCTTACAGGGTTATTTAATCTAGAGTTTGAGCCAACCTTGATATATTGTGATTGTTATAACCTAGGTCTGCATCCCTTCCCTTTTCCCTCCTTTGCATATGCATCCATCCATTCTGAGTTTTGTGGTCGCCTGCTTAACTCATTCCCCATTGCTTAATCATTCAGCTTCATTGCCCCTGCTTGTCTTTACTTATTTTGCACCATCTTTTTGCTTTCTTGAAAGAGGATCACATGTCTAGTTTGAGTTTCTAATGCGTGTCATCATTTTGCCACTAATGGAGATATGAAGATCCGCCAAGTTTTTGTTTATGCAGAAGATATCCTAGTCCGATAAATCCAATGAAAGCTCAGTAAGCTTCTGCAAAAGCTAGCAGTGAATCAGAGCAGGCCATGAAGACTCGAAATACACGCAGACGGACGGGCAGACTCGATGGACGGTGAAGATTTGACATTGATGTAAGATCGACAGTTCTCGTGGCATTCGAGGTTACAAAGCGTGAAAGACATGACGTTTTGTCACGGGGCGCCTAACTCTCGTGCACATCCCCATCAGCGGCATCCCCATCTCCCTAAAATCTGACAACTTGTTACAATCAAAGGTTAAGAAAGGTAATGAAATGGATTATGCACGGGGTTTGGCCATGGACAAAAAGGTACAATGGATCATGCAGGAAGGAAATCCTTGAATTTGTTACCTCAAATTAAGAGGAAAGAAGAAAATAGTTGTGGTAAATAATCTACTATATTTCAGGCCCTTAAAGCAGGGAAATCCCAAGCAAGGAGTTCAAAATGATTGTTCTTTCCTTTAATGCACGTGGGGTTGGGAGCACCCCAAAAGTCCTTTCCTTAAAAAGGCTAGTTCAAACTAGCAAGTCAAATTTCATCTTGATTCAGAAAACTATGTGTAGAGGAGAAAAAACAACTGAGTATTTTCAAAGTTGGTTAAAAGATTGGTATTTTTGTTCTATTGACTCTGTGGGTCTCTCGAGGGTCTTCTCTCTGCCTAGATACCATGATATCTCGACCTTTCTACCTCTTAGTTACCCTCTGTAATAGTGGTTAAACTAGAAGAAAAGATCATAAATTGTTCTTTCAAACTGATCAATGTTTATGGATTGTACGTTGATCGGATTCAATTTTGGCTAGAGTTTTTTGAATTCGCCAAACATCATCTTGGGTGGGGACCTAAATTTTACCCTCTCTTTAAGAAAGGTTTGGGGTGATTTCCCTCGCCTAGACCCTCAAGGAAATTTATTTTCTCACTGGTTAGAAAACAATCACCTCATTGATATGGAGCCACCAAAACTTTCTCAAACTTGAAGAAATAGAAGAAAAAGGAAGGAGGTAGTAGCTAAATGACTTGATAGGTTTCTTATATCTGGAGAGATAGGTTTCTTATATCCAAGTGGCTTAGTCCCTTCATGAATGACTTTCACTGGGCAAGGTTCTGCTAAGACAATCAATACGCCCTCCAAGGGTCCACAAGGCATATGAATCATGCCAAGTAAGCCACATTTAATAAAACAACCACTCAAACAAGTGCATTAAGTCCCCCCTTTTCAAATTAAACAAATGCTCAAAAACCTTATAAACTTTGCCAAATTTAGATATGGGAGGGGTGTCATGGTGCCCTATTGGAAAAACCAATCCCTAATTCAAGGAATGTTTCCCAATAATAGCCTATCTACACCATGTAATGAGTAAGAGGTGGATTGGGGACATAACTCTTAGGCATGGGGTTCTTCACATATCAAGTGTTGATATTGTCTCATTTAAGGGTGCCTTTATGGAGGGTGCGCAGCATGCCTTCATTTGCAATGCAACATTTTTCCAAGCCCTTTTGTTTACCTTTCATTTTATTATGGTCTTAACATTGAGTGTTGTATGCAATGGAAAGAAAAAGAGCACTGCAATGCCAATTGAAGTTATAACACATTGAACGCCATATGCACTAGAAATTAAAGGACATCACAATACATTCCCCCATCAAGTGGGACATTTTTTTATTTATTTTCTTTTTAAAGATATTTCATTTTTATGGAAAATATCCACCACTCTAATCATGCAAGAAATCATGCCTGAAGTGATAGCCACAAGCTTGATCAATCCATCTCTGAAGGGGGCTCCTATATGTACATTGAGACTCATCTTCATTAGCATGCAAAGACTCATTGTTTGTCGAGGACTAAGAGGAAATGAGAGATCGAATGAACACTACATGGTCTCTTAGAGAAGAGGGTAAGAGGTAAGGGGCAGGTATAGGTGTAGAAAAACATCGCCTCTTCACCTACGAATCTTCATCAAAATACTTCTACTTTGAAGAATGAGCCTATGATCGCTATGAGGTGGCCACGTCCTGGTATTCCTCCAAATTTGAGGACGAAAGTGGTCGAGTGTCCCCGAATAAATCTATAATCATGTCATCTTCACACTCACAAACATATTCCCTAATGGAAAAGGAGTATCAGGATGCGACGGAGGGGCTGAAGCTTTATTTTTTCTACTTTAGGTCACATATTCCCTCCTTAATTCCTTATTCTAATAATATGTTAATTGATTCAAGGCCTGGAGTCTCCCCTCTCTTTCTCCTCTTCTTTTGGCTTCATGGATCTACTCTTAGGTAACTTGTTCCTCTTGGAAAGTACAAATAATATCAATGAAATTCATATCATCAAGAGAACCTTCATCTAGTCGGGGCATTCATCATCTCTATGGGGTTCTTCGCACGAGAGGCACCAAGCTTATATATTAACTGGCCCTACTGGTCTCAAAGTATCTGGAGCATTTGCCTCCTGTTGAGGCCTTAGTTTCCGACCTGTGGCATCTCTCTCTTGTCTGGCAAATTGAGGTCTGAGAGCTGATTGTTTTCTTTCCACTGTAGTCATACGACTCATAAGTTGATTCTGAAACTGGATAAATTGAGTATTCCTCTAGTCTTCTGAGGTAAGAGGGCAATCAAATCAAGAGCACTATTGTTGGAAACCTTAGTCTTTGCTTCTGCTTTGGCACAAGGGTAGTGAAAAGGTTCTACCCTTGAACCAAGGAGATTTTCTTCAATATCAACACTGTACTACTTGGCTTGTGACAGTGATGTGGGATTTTTTGTCTTTGAGATGAATCGAAACTGCCCTTCAAAAGAATTCATGTAAAGGAGACGAATTGATGATGTTGTAGGACGAAAATATGTTGTAATTTGATTGTACCACCTGTCAAACCTAGTATTGAATTCCTTTACCATCTCATTCTTCTTTTTCTTTATCTGATTAAACTAATCCCCAAGTGTACCTCCATCTGCCTTTATTGACCATCTATTCTTGAATAAGTTGGCAAAAGCTTTGTAGGATGTGAGATGATTGTCAGGGAGTCCTTTGAACCAATCAAGGGCTTCTTAAGTCAATGATGAGACAAATAACTTCATGGCCACGTCTTCATGCTCAATACCTGCATTGTCCATGTCCCAACCCATGACATAAATATGGTCCTCACCAGTGATCACATTGTTTCCTAGGAACTTTGGCAACCACTTGTTGACTTCCTTTGGCTTGGTTTTAGGGTATCCTTGGATGTTGCACATGTGGAGAGGGTTTTAGAAGTCCTTTGCCCAAGGGTGAGCCATTGGAGCAAGAGGAAGGGTACTATGGAATAGGGTTTTGACAACGAGAGATTTGAGAGGAGGCCTTATTTGGTAAGCCTTAGAAGGCTTGAACCTCCCAGGGGGAAACGATTTGAGAAAGGATGGGTTCTGGGAAGGTGGAGTCGTCAGATGAGCTCATCAAGAAATGTGGAAAGGGAACGTCCCTTGGGTGGAGTAGCCAGACAAGCTAAGGGAAAGGCTTTGGGATGGCTTGCCAAAGTGTCGTTAGGGTTCCGAAGAGGATTCAAAATCCTCCTCGACAACGACGCCAAAATGTTATCGCACATATTTTTCAAAGCTCGATCCAACCACTAAATGGCAACAACTAAGAGGTCACCTACCCACTGTCATCTTAGGTAGGTGTCCTCATCACTTTAGAGGTGAGGTAGTCATTGCAAGGGAGGAATGGGATGAAAATGGAGGAGGATGGAGATGAAGTCCCTAGAAGTCAAGTCCAAAAGGTGTGCAAGTCTTGGAATAAAGTCTTGGGAAGGTCCAAGGGTTGCCAATTATTTTGAGTAACCTACAAATGGTGAAATACATATCGATGACACAAGAAAGACAAGCATATATTGTAGTATAATCACTTTAACAAGCAATTTAAGCTTATTGTCCCTAATAGTAGCTTTTAGGGACGAAGGATCTTTTATTACATGGAAATTTTACGAAACACACCTCTATGAGGAAATGCCTTTACATCTTTAAACTTGGAATATATGCAAATCTTGTTAATGAATGTAGAAAGGAGATTTCGAAAAATCTATGAAAGGTTAGTTACTTTTTGTGATGAAATTCTTGAATCACATGTAATGTACAACTAGAAAAAGTATAAGTATTAGTCAATCCTACACTCATCTGAGTTTATTCCTCAAGCCCATCTTCCTATTCATGTTCTTCCTCTGGAATAAACTTACCAAAACATCAAACATTTCTTTGGTCATCTTCTTCTCTAATAGGTGGGGAATTAGGTGATCCTTCACTGAATCCAAGAGAACCCTCTCTGCTTTGATCTCCTTGTTGTGAGCTTCCAAAACTGTCGAATCTGTCAATGGAACAACTATTTGGTCCACTAACTCCCAAAGGTCATACCCTTCAACACCAAAATTACTCTTTCTTTCCAAGATAGGAAGTTAAAGCTCCATCCAATTTGTCTTCAACTCTCAGTAGTGTTGTTGCCATCCCTGAGCCCTGAGACACTGCCTTGGAAATAACCTATCATTGGAAACTACTCCTATACTGACTAACGTAGAAAAACTCGTGTGTCTGTCACAGCTAAACCCTCCCGTATGTATGCGTTTGTGCTCACTTGCACCTGCATATCTACACACCTATTCTCATTTGTGCCCACGTATGTACGCACATGTACTTACTAACTCTCGCATATGTACATGCATGTCCCTTCTTAAAATCAATCCTTCGATTTCTTCTCGTTGATTATGGATCTCCTAGGATCTCCTACAAATCCAATAGATTTGTTGTCCACTACTATGGATGTAAGATCCGACTTCCCTTCAAAACATGGGCTCGTACAACCTAGGTATCTTATTATCTAGTGATTTTCTTATTACAAATCGGATTGGCAGCTCACAAAACAAAAATACATTATTGAAATATTCAACTCAAAACAGAGAGAAAACCAGTGTGATAAGATTGATTTTATAATTCTAAAATCAGGGCTCCGTAATAGGGATAATGGCCCATTGAGAGAAATACAACTACAAACAAACCTGACATCAACAATGGCTCCAACACCAGTTGACTAAGTTAGTGTTTTTGAAGCTAGGAGGAAGTTGAATGTCTAGCAAAATCCTCAACAAATAAGA
>ML790888.1:345128-374247 GCA_009831015.1 Picea engelmannii | reverse complement strand
GATTTGGGTTTCCACGTAAAACACTGGTGTACTGTGTATATGTGTGATTGTTTATTTCTTACTGCTCATTATTGGATAATAATTCTACATTGATATAACATTTGAAGGAAAAGGATTATAATTATGCTATTACTGATTCACCCCCCCTCTTAGTAATCCAACAGACTGGTTCGAGAAATTGAATGGATACTTTAGCACAGACTAGGCTTATCTTTCGTTGCCATTAAAGGGACATGCCAACATGATTAGGATCGATAGGAAAAGGTATCTCAAACATACTGTCACAAATTTAGAAACCTTCAACGAACCTCTCACTCAAAACTCCAAAATGGATTTTCAAGTGAATCTATTGGTAGCAGCAGAAGAAAGCCTCTTCTGTCAAGAACCTCTGTTGGAAACTGCAGATAGGGTATGTGGAGAGGAGAAAGTAACTAGGCATGAAGAAGTTGATAAATTTTGCTCACAAGTTTGGACCTTGTACTTTGATGGGTCTAGATCGCAAGAAGAGTCAGGAGCAGGATGTATCCTCATTGACCCACAGGGGAAGAAAAATTTCCTGTCTTGCAGACTAGAATTTGAATGCAGTAATAATATTGTTGAGTATGAAGCTTTGGTGCAGGGACTAAAGAAATCCATAGACTTAAACGTTAAATAACTAAATTTTTTTGGGGACTATGAAATTATCGTCAGGCAAGTAAAGAATACTATACATTGCAACTCACCCCACCTAAGGAATTATCAATAGGAAGTGTATAGGCTAATAGAAAATTTTGAGGCCTTTAATATTACCGTGGTTCCTAGGACAAAGAATACACTTGCTGATTCCCTAGCTACAACAACCTCGAGGCTATCCCCTTTAGAAGACTATGATGCCTCCAGGTTCACCGTGGAACTACTCTACAAACCATCAGTACCCAACAATATTTCTAATTGGAAGGTTTTTGAAGGAGATGAACAAATTATAGACTTTCTAATAAATTAGGAAAATTTTAAAGACCTTGCTATTGATGATGAAGTATTCCAAGAGCAACTAGTAGAAACTGATTTCCACGAAAAAAAGGCGAAACAGATCACTCTAGTAACAAACCAAGGTTTCACACGATACCGAAAGGGGTAGCTAATTTGGAGAACCTTTTCGACCTGAGGGAAAGATTTAAAGGGTCAACAAACACAAAGACAAGGAGTTTGTGTCCCATATATGAGACTATAAATCTAGGAACACCGAAAAATCCTAAGAATATAAATCTAGGCAAAATAATGTCTAAAGAATAAAGGAAATCCTATCTTAAACTTTTTAGAGAATATCAAGATGTTTTTGCATGGTCCTACCGGGAATTAAAAACTTATGACACTTGCATTATTAAACACACAATCCTATTAAAATACAGAGTAAAACCCTTCCAACAGAGGCTCAGGAAGTACCATCCATCTTTGGAACCCTTCATGTATCAAGAGATAAAGAAATTACTAGATGCTAAGATTATCTTTCAGGTTAGGCATTCTGCCTGGGTAGCAAATTTGGTTCCTGTTAGGAAAAAGTGTGGGGAAATTTGCTTGTGTGTAGATTTCAGAAATCTTAATAGAGCATCAGAAAATTATAACTACCCAGTCCCACCGATGGAACAACTCTTACAAATTGTGTCTGGTTTTGATATTTTCTACATTCTAGATGGCTTTTTAGGTTACAACCAAGTTCTAGTTTCAGAAGAAGACCGATTGAAAACTACCTTCCGAACCAAGTGGGAGAATTTTTCTTATAAATGCATGCCCTTTGGGTTGATTAACGTGGGAGAAACCTTCCAAAGGGCTATGGATGTAGATTTTCGGGGATTGATTAACATATGTGTAGTAGTATACTTGGATGATGTGACTATGTATTCAAAGAATAGAAAGAACCATATCAAACATCTAACCCATATTTTCGAAAGGTGTGGGAAATATGGAATATCTATAAACCCTAAGAAAACTATCTTTGGTGTTGAGGAAGGGAAATTACTAGGTCATATATATATCAAGAAAGAATTTTCATAGATCCATAACGAATAAAGGTAATAGCTCAGCTTCAATTACCCCACAATAAAAAAGGTGACACAATCCTTCTTTGGGAAAATTAATTTTGTGAGGAAGTTCACACCCGATTTCTCCAAAACTATCAAACCCTTACAAAAAATGAATCACAAGGATGCCGATTTTAAGTGGGATGACGGGTGAAAAGTTTCTTTCAACAATATCAAGACTACCATATTTCAAGCTCTGGTGCTATGATGTCTCGACTTTAGTAAGGATTTTTTCCTCTATACTTTTGCCTCCGACCAATCCTTAGCAGTAGTATTAACCTAGAAGGATGATGATAACAATGAGGCATCGATATCATTCATGAGCACTAATCTCCAATGGGACAAACTGAATTACCCTGCCATAGACAAACATGCCTCTGCGGTGTACAAAGTAGTAAAACATTTCAGATCTTGCATCCTAAAAAATCACACCAAATTCATTGTGCCTCATCCCGTATTCAGATCCCTATTCACTCAACATGATATGGGGGAGAGAAGAGGAAATTGGATGGTAGTTGTCCAATAATTTGATCTAGATATAAAACTTGCCAAACTAGTTAAGAGACACTGATTGTGTAAACTAGCCGCATAAGCTCAAGACCGAATAAATGAAGACCCCCGGTGGGAGAATGCATTAGTATTATGGTGTAGTGAAGCTTTATACGTTCCCCCAGGGCAAGAGTCTTGGTATGGAAAACTGATTTACCTCCTGCATCATGGGACTTGCCCAGAAAACCTAAACTCTAAGGAAATGAGAGCTCTCAGACTCAAATCTGCACAATATCGCCTCATAAATTCAGTACTTTTCCTCGTAAATTATGATGGGGTACTATTGAGATGTATCAAATGTGAATATGCAAATAAGGTTTTGAGGGATCTCGATGATGGTCTTGCAGGTGGGCACTTTGCAACGAATACCACTGCTCACAAAATACTAAGAGCCAAATATTACTGGCGTACTCTGTTTAGAGATGCTCATACATACGCTAGAAACTGTAAAACTTGTCAAATGAGTGTGGGGAGAGAAAAAAGAGCGACTGTCCCACTCCAACCAGTGACCATATCCATACCATTCGAGAAATGGAGGTTAGATTTCATAGGGGAGATTACCCCGAGTTCTTCAAAACAACATAGATACATATTGACTGTTACAGACTATTTTTTGAAATGGGAAAAGGCCATCCCTCTTGTTAGTGTCGAAAGTCACCCCTGGATTTCTTGCAGGAGCAAAGCCCAACACCCATCAGTTTAATGTCATGATTTGTTTAATGGGGTGATCAAATGGAGATTAACTCAAATGACGTGGTTCCAACTCCGAAACTAGGCTAGGCATGCAAGGGCAAGTGAGGTCTTAGATAACTTCAGACAGTGAGTTCTAGTAAGGGAGAGTAGAGGGAAGACTTGTATCAGAGAGATGCAAAGCCCTGTTATGAACATCAGGTTCTTAACAGACTGTGGAAGAAAACATCTAAACGCAAGATCTTCTTACGCTCAAATGTAGAAAACCAGAGAGAACAATAATGCCACAATAAATCCTTTATCATAACATGAATGCCACAATTCGTGCGAATCAGTCGGTCACGAACTCTCTTGGTGTAAGATGAAAAATTAGATGGGAAAAGAGACTGTCTGTGATTAAACAAGAAATCTTACATGCAGATGCATAACCAGAGCTAAGATATCTGTTAAAACTTTACAATCGGGAGCTGCGCTCTACCATCGATACCTACAAAATACAGAAATCGAGCCTATATACTCAGGAAAATTCACCTAACAAAGGCATCCCGAGTGACTCACAGCTTGATGTCCCTTCAGTCAAACTCGTACTGATATATTCCGTTGAACGCCATCTTAACTACGCATGGCCCCTGCAAAGAGGGTAGCTGAGCCATTAAGTGATGGGCTAGCGTGCGCAGACTTCTATGTTGAGTTGAAGACTTTGGCATGGCGCCTTTGAGAAAATCGATACACAGGACTTCTTTGGGTGGACGGCTTTCCAGACCCTCCATTCCCTCACTTAATGAATGAAAGGAGGTTTCAACCACCCGCTCCTATCGTCATTTACTCTAGGTAATAAACAACATGAAGATCGGATTTGGTGGCGCTTGGAGTGACGATCCCCTCTGTAACTGAATTCAGCGCTTCGGCCTCCTTTATGCGGCTCCCTCCTTTTCCAAGTGCCCACGAGCTGTGACCACGTGCCTATTCCCATGGCACTTTTCGACGTTCACGAGTATGTAAGGGCTGCTCCTTGCTCCTCGGAATCGCAATGAGTGATATGCCAAGGCGGCTCGATCTGGTGCCAAGTGTCCTTCAAATTCGATGGTTCTAAACTCATCCGACGCTGCAGTGGGCCCCAGGTCCTGAATGATCTTGCTACTTCATGTATCGGGACATAATGGAACTGTTCTTTGAGCTTCGAAATCACGATGGGCGAGAAGGCGGGAAGCTTAATCGTGCGCCAGGTGTCCACTTCAAATGGACGGCTGGGATTACCCCCTTTGATACTGCGGGCCCCAACTTTAAAAGTTATTTTCCCTTTCGCATTTCGCGAGTTCGTGGGTCAAATACCCTTTCTAAACTTTCGATCACCGAGATGGCGATATGGGTCGGGCCCCCCTTTCTGGTTGGCGCTCTCTGCATGTAACCGTCGGCTAGAGCCCGAGCACTACCACCTCTCGCAACTTGCGGCTTTGCGTACTAGGGTATCGAACTCTGGTGCTCTCCCCTCGCGAAGTCCCGAGATGTGATGGTTAGCGAAATTTGACCCCCTCTGGACACCTTTTCGCAACTCGGAATCCCGCGCAATCAAGAGGATATGGCCCATCCTTCGAATTCACGAACCCCGAGCTCGCGAAACAACACTGCACTTGAACTGCTTGCAATCGACGGCCCTCGTAACTTCGTGAATGCCTCCCAAGGGATTCCGATCGTCGACCTCTTTAAAACATTAGCGCTATACTTGATGCAACTCGGTTAATTTGAAATCACCCATCAATTTCTATTCTTCTCTGTCGCTGAAACCTATCCGCTAAGGCTGATATGCCCGCTCACTTGATTTTAAGTCTGCAAAGGAATTCTTTCATGTGCTGCGCTTGGGTGCTCGTCGGGCAACCTGCAGACCTATGTATCCCGATACTGAAGACAAGAAATGTTGCTAACATTAAGCTCCACGGGGGATAGAGCCGTCCCTGTGATTCTCTAAGAACTCCTTCTGTAGTTCCAGTCGCCTTTCTGTTGGGCTATGGAGTCATTATTAGGCTGCAAAAATAAAAATGAAAATGAACTAAGAAACAAAACGAGCAATATTTACAAAAAAAAGAGCCATCTGAGACTCAAAAAAAACATTTTTTAAGAAAATGCCCATTTACTGGGCTGTGGAAAACTTCTTCGCCTTCCAAATCTCGTAGCTGATATGTGTTATTTAAGAAGATTTCAGAGATTCTGAAAGGCCCGATCCATAGGGCTTCAAATTTTCTGTGCTTTCCCTTTTCTTGCTTAGGAGCGTCCCACTTCAGCACCGGGTCTCCTAACTGGAATTGCTCCTTCTTGGTCTTCTTATCGAAAACCTGCTTGATCCTTTGTTGCTGATCCTGAATTCTGTTTACTACCTGCTCTCTGGCCTGCTGGACTTCCACCAGTTGATGAATTCTTCTGATCATGTCATTGGGCTCTTCTTGATAATCCTGGAAGAATTTCTCTACGGGAATGGCCAGCTGAGAAGGGAAGATAGCTTCTGCTCCGTACACCAACTGGAAAGGAGAGAGGCCTACAGATCTCTTTGTAGTCACCCGATCATCCCATAGAGTGAATTTCAGCTTCGAGTTCCAAGCCCTTTTGTTGTCTTCCAACTGTCTTTTTATGATCCTTATTAGACTTTTGTTGGAGGACTCTGCTAAACCATTGCCCTGTGGATAATATGGGGTGGAGTGAATCAGTTTGATCTCGAACTGCTCACAGAACTTGGCTAATGGCTCAGACCTGAAAGCGACTGCGTTATCAGTGACAATCCTAATTGGGTAGCCGAACCTTGTGATGAGGTCCTCCAGGAACCTAATGATTACCTTATGGGAAGCGCTCCTGGTAGGGATAGCTTCTATCCACTTAGTAAAGAAATCTGTGGCCGTCAGGATCCATCTGTGCTTCCCACTGGAAGCAGGGTGGATTTCTCCGATAAAATCTAGGCCCCATTGTTGGAAAGGTCCCGAAACAACCACAGGTTGCAAAGGAAAAGACTTGAGCTGCTGATTTCCTAAAAATCTTTGGCATGTGATACAGGTTCTAACTCCTCTATGGACATCAGCGAACAAGGTGGGCTAGTAGTATCCAGCTCTGAGAATTTTGTGGGCTGTAGTCTTCCAGGAATAGTGCCCTCCACATAGGCCACTGTGAAACTCGAACATGATCCTGTTAGCTTCTTGTGGATCCATGCATTTTAAAAGCACCCCTAGGGGGTCTTTCCAGTATAAAATTTGATCAATAAGGCAGTACTTGACTGCCCTAAGCTTGAGAGCTCTTGCTTTGTTTCTTTGCAGGCCATCTGGGGGCCGCAATTCCTGCAGAAAATATATGACGTCCTTATACCAAGGACATCGAGCCAATGGGGGCTCCCTTTGAGGGTCTGTTTCAAGCAGTTGACCCTGTTGAATTCCTGAGCATTTTTTCATGAAATTTACCCCCAAATCTTGGCAATTGGCTTCATCCAGCAACTTGGCTAAACCTTGACCTTTGATCAATTTGGTAGGCCTTATTTCCAGGTCAAACTCCAGGATCTTGGCTATCCATTTACTCCTATTCCCATCAATGTTGGGCTATACAAGGATGTCCTTCACAGAGGCTGAAGGAACGTAAGCGATCACCTTTGAGTGCAAGACATAGACCCTAAAAGATTTGAGAGCTTTCACTAAGGCATAGGCCTGTTTCTCCATGATTTCATATCTGACCTCTGCATCTCTTAACGCCTTGCTGAAGAAGGAAATGGGCTGCTCTCGCCCCTCCTCATTCCTCTGCAACAAGACCACTGCTACTGTATCAAAAGAAGCGAAGGAGAAAATTAGGAAATCCTTGGAATAGTCAGGACTGATCAACACATGTGCTTGAGTCAATGCTCTTTTTATTTGGACAAAAGATTCCCTGGGTTCAGTGGTCCATCTCACTTCATTTCCTTTCTTGAGCAT
Organism: Picea engelmannii; assembly: GCA_009831015.1. Classification (NCBI taxonomy): domain Eukaryota; kingdom Viridiplantae; phylum Streptophyta; class Pinopsida; order Pinales; family Pinaceae; genus Picea; species Picea engelmannii. The sequence continues at coordinate 367,013 of ML790888.1, read as the reverse complement.
GGCTATGATGTGTTTCACCAACTCAGCAAAATTCGAAACGAACCTCCCCAGAAAATTAATCTTCCCCAAAAAGGCCTGAACCTCCTTTTTAGATCTGGGAAGTGACAGGGCCCGAATTGCTTCCACTCTGCTAGGGTCAATCCTTACTCCTTCCGCTGATACTATATGGCCTAACAACTTCCCCTCATCCATAGAAAATAAAGACTTCTTGGGGTTTAGGGAAAGGCCGAATCTTCGACACTTTGAGAAGACTCTCCTCAGGTGACAGCAGTGCTCTTTGTCGGACCTTGAGAAGACTGTTATGTCGTCCAGATATATCACTACAAATTTGTCTCTCTCCCCGATGAAGGCTATGTCCATGGCTCACTGAAACGTTGCTCCTGCATTCATCAGTCCAAACGAAATTTTGGCATACATGAATGTGCCCCAAGGAGTGGTGAAGGCCGTCTTTTCTCTGTCCTCAGGCATGACCGATATCTGATTATAACCAGAAAAACCATCAATCATGGAGATCCTAGATGCACCGGTTACTCTCTGCAATATGTGTTCCATGTTGGGCAAGGGATAATTGTCCTTCTTTGAGCTCTTGTTCAGGTTCCTGAAATCAACACAGAGTCTGATTTCCCCACTTTTCTTCCTTACCGGGACCAAATTGGCCACCCAATTAGAATATCTCAAGGGGACAATGATTTGGGCATCCAACAACTTCTTCACTTCTTTCTCCATAACAGGCAGCAACATGGGATTTATCGGTCTCAACTTCTGCTTGAATGGTTTAGACTCTTCTTTCAGTGGGATCTTGTGTTCAATGACAGACGTATCATATGTCTTGAGGTCTTTGTAAGTCCATGCGAACACATCAGCAAATTCTTTCAGCAACTCAACATATTCAGCCCTTTGTTCTGTGGTCAAACTGCTTGATAGCTTGACAAACTTAGGTTCCTCCGATGTGCCAATGTTGCACTTGGATGTATCAGCGTCTTCATATAAATCCCTACCCTTCACTGCCACATCATTCCCATCGAAAAATCTTTCTAAAGGAATAAGTCCCCTCGAAATGTGATTACTAGGCAGCTGGATAATTTGGTGGTTAGCAATTTTGTCTAAAAACGCCCCGGGGTGAGAGTTATCTCCTGTATCAATATCCTGATCAATGTGCAATGCAGAAAACTCATCAATAGATTGGAGAAACTTATCGATTTCTAGATCATCCTCGAATACCTTCCAATGCTTGACATTGTCTGGTACAGAGGGCCTATATTTTATCTCAACATCATATTTGACCATAGGCGGTTGAGGGACCTTGAACTGGCTAGTTGAAACAACTAAAGAATCGGCCACAACATTATCCTCTCTTGGAATAAAAGAGATGTTGAAGGCTGAGAAGAAATTGTCAATTAGGTCCCATACCTCATTCCTGTAATTTCTGAGCCGAGGGTGCTTAGCCTGATAAGTGTTTCTGACCTGTTAGACCACCAACTCTGCATCACCGAACACAGCTACTTCCTGAATTCTCATCTCCCTCGCAGCTCTTAGTCCTAGAACAAGGGATTCATACTCTGCCACATTATTGGTGGTTTCAAATTCCAATTTGTATGACAGAGATACAGTTTCCTGGGCAGGTGACACAAAAAACACCCCAGCACCAACGCCTTCCCTGGAACAGGCTCCATCAATAAACATCTTCCAAATGGGGGTGATGGAGGAAGGAACCTCAGGGGACATAGTGGGCTGCTTTCTGAGTTCAAGGGGAGGCTCGGGAGCATGGGTGAGTTGCAATAAACTGGAACCTAAATCAGTGTCCAAGGCGAAAATGGGATGGTTGGTAGGATTGGCTTCATCACTGATTATATAGGCCAGTTGGGCTTCTCTGTATAGTCTTCTATGCTCTCCTCCAAACAATGGGATAGTAGCATATGTGAGGTCCATTTGCAAGGTTCCTCCCAGTATTTTTATCCAATATCTTGACAACAACATACCGAATTTGGGGGGGACATCAGCCACTACAATATCCATGACCACGCTTTTCATAGGCAACTGAAACAAGGTCACAACCAGGTCTTTAATAACCCTGAGACATTGAACTCTCCTGGAGTCAAAAGAATAGAGGTCATGATAGGCTCGGGTGACTTCCAGTCCTAACTCTTCCATGACGGTTTTGGGCATGAGGTTGTGGGAATCTCCTGAGTCCATCAAGCAGTTGTGTAGCACTTTATCATGTATGTTCATGGATGTGTAGAAGGGAGGGGATGAATCATCTCTATCTTCTACCATGGGCCCTAGGATAACTGCTGGATTTTCGTCTTGGAGGTTTATGAAGTCTGTGGGAAGGCATGAGGCTTCAGACTGTAAACGCTCAGAGAAGCATTTTTTAAATTCTCCATATTTAATTAGCTCGGTGAGGGGCACAGGGATTCTGATCTTTTGAATCTCATGTCCGAAATTAAAAAGAGATGCAGGTTTTGGGATTTCTCTCACTTCGGGAGAATGGTTCTGAATCATAGGAGAGAGGGGTTGGGTCTTCTTACCTCTGTGGTCGTCTGCTGCTTCATTAGTGGGATTCTTTTTTCTGGTAGACTGCTCGGGAACATCAGGTGCCTCTGTCTTTTTGTCGGACCTCAAGTTATACCTGCCTCGGCCACCAGTGGTCTTGTCTCCCTTGCTCAACTCATTTAGTTGACTGTCCATGAGAGACTCCTCGTATGTTGATTGAGTGAGATGAGGAAAAGGAGGAGTGTCTCTGAAACAATGGATTTCATGATCGGGCTCATTGGTTTCCCCTTCTTCCTCCTCGGCCACAAAATTGTTTTGAAAAGGGGCCTGAATCTTCTGGTCCTCTCTGTCTCTTCCCTTCTCTCTTTGCATATTCGGGGGAGTAAAATTATTTGGTCTCCTGAATCCTCCTTTATTTTCAGCGATCTAAGGGCCTTTATATGCTTGCCTCCCTTCCACCCTCATTCTGTCCATCTCTGCGGACAGAGACTTCACCATCTTAGTCAGCTCATCCACTTGAGGGTTGGACACCAATGGGCCAGAAGTTGAAGCTTCTGACCTTCCTTTTTTTCTGTCTGCGTCACCCTTGTTCCTCAGTCTGTCAGCTGCTAATACATTGGATTCCACTTCTATGGCTGCGTCTTGCATTTGGGCTAAGGAGGTGGCTCTTCTTTCTCTCAACAAAAGGCAGAAATCAGGGTCAAATGCACCAGCATAGGAAATTTGGGTAGAGGCTTCTGAGGGTTTTATCTCTGCAGGAATCTTATTATACATTTTATTGAATCTTTTGGAAAAGTCAGAGACAGACTCTCCTTCCATTTTCTTCAGAGACCCAAACTCTGTCATGTAATACATGAAATCTTTCCTATCTCCCCACTGCCTCAGGAAAACACTATCCAGGGCTTCAATTCCAGCAATAGATTCGGGGGTCAATCCTCTAAACCATTTCCTCACCTCGCCGTCCAGGCTTTGGACGAAGACTCTCATCCAGACATCTTCATTTTTGATGTTGAGGTTGTCTGCATAACTGTAGAAAGTAGCTAGGTGCTCTTCGACAGTTATGTCTCCTTCCCCAGTGAACTTGGGCATGTATTTCAAGTAATCCCCAGCAGGAAGAGGATTCACAGGATGAGGTAGGATTAAGGGAGCATATCTGGCAGTGACTATGGTGTTCATTCTATTCGGAGGGGGATTAGCACCAGCCATAGGAATATTAGGTGGAGGAGAGCTTGGAGGAGAAGGAGTTTGTGAAGGGGCTACTGGGAATGAGTCCCGAAGTGGAGTGGAGAACAAGAGAGGATTTAAGGCGGAGGCTAACGAACTCAGGTCGACAGGCGCTTTTCTTCGTGCAGGAGTGGGAAGATCCACTGCAGTCAAGGGTCTTCACCGACAAACAGATTCATAGAAGAGGGGAGTGAAAAGGATTTCTCCCTCCAATCCCAGATCAGGAGGGGAAAACTCAGTAGAAACACTCCCAAAATTTAGGGAGCGAGAAACTTCAGAAAATGGTCTGCTGGGAAGCTGAGGAGAAGAAAATGGAGTTTCTACAGAAGGGGATAGCGGATTACCTAGTTCGGCGATGGAAGTTTCTCCTTCAGAGGCCTTTCCCTTTCTGAGCGCCGCCTCTAGATTTTCTTCAGGCGTAGCTAGAGGCATCTGTGGATGAGACCGCGTATGCCTGCCTCTGAAAGCCACAATTAACAGAGTAGGTTCTCCCCAACGGAGTCGTCACAATGGAGTCGCCAGGTGAAAATTAGCAATCTTGAAAGGCTCCGATAATCTGATGCACCTTTGGATTCAGAGGCTCAATGTCGTTCTACCTAGGGAAGATCTTCAATTTCGTCCCCGGCAATGGCGCCAGAAATGTTAGTGTCGGAAGTCACCCCTGGATTGCTTGCAGGAGCAGAGCCCGACACCCATCAGTTTAATGTCACGATTTGTTTAATGGGGTGATCAAATGGAGATTAACTCAAACGAAGTGGTTCCAACTCTGAAACTAGGCTAGGCATGCATGGGCAAGTGAGGTCTTAGATAACTTCAGACAGTGAGTTGTAGTAAGGGCGAGTAGGGGGAAGACTTGTATCAGAGAGATACAAAGGCTTGTTATGAACATCAGGTTCTTAACAGACTGTGGAAGAAAACATCTAAACGCAAGATCTTCTTACGCTCAAATGCAAAAAACCAGAGAGAACAATAATGCCACAATAAATCCTTTATCATAACATGAATGCCACAATTCATGCGAATCAGTCGGTCACGAACTCTCTTGGTGTAAGATGAAAACTTAGACGGGAAAAGACGATGTCTGTGATTAAACAAGAAATCTTACATGCATATGCATAACTAGAGCTAAGATATCTGTTAAAACTTTACAATCGGGAGCTACGCTCTACCATCGATACCTACAAAATACAGAAATCGAGCCTATATACTCAGGAAAATTCGCCTAACAGAGGCATCTCGAGTGACTCACAGCTTGATGTCCCTTCAGTCAAACTCGTACTGATATCTTCCCCTGAACGCCATCTTATCTACGCATGGCCCCTGCAAAGAGGGTAGCTGAGCCATTAAGTGTTGGGCTAGCATGCGCAGACTTCTATGTTGAGTTGAAGACTTTGGCATGGCGCCTTTGAGAAAATTGATACATAGGACTTCTTTGGGCGGACGGCTTGCCAGACCCTCCATTACCTCACTTAATGAATGAAAGGAGGTTTCAACCACCCGCTCCTATCGTCATTTACTCTAGGCAATAAACAACATGGAGATCGGATTTGGTGCGCTTGGAGTGACGATCCCCTCTGTAACTGAATTCGGTGCTTCAGCCTCCTTTACATGGCTCCCTCCTTTTCCAAGTGCCCACGAGCTATGACCACGTGCCTATTCCCATGGCACTTTTCGGCGTTCGTGAGTATGTAAGGGCTGCTCCTTGCTCCTCGGGATCGCAATGAGTGATATGCCAAGGCGGCTTGATTTGGTGCCAAGTGTCCTTCAAATCCGATGGTTCTAAACTCATCCGATGCGCAGTGGGCCCCAGGTCCTGAATGCTCTCGCTACTTCGTGTATCGAGACATAATGGATCTGTTCTTTGAGATTCGAAATCGCGATGGGCGAGAAGGCAGGAAGCTTAATCGTGCGCCAGGTGTCCACTTCAAATGGACGGCCGGGATTACCCCCTTTGATACTGCGGGCCCCAACTTTAAAAGTTCTTTTCCCTTTCGCATTTCGCGAGTTCGTGGGTCAAATACCCTCGTCTCCCATTTCTAAAATTCTGATCACCAAGATGGCGATACGGGTCGGGCCCCCCTTTTTGGTTGGCGCTCTCTGCATGTAACTGTCGGCTAGAGCCCGGGCACTACCGCCTCTCACAACTCGCGGCTTCGCGTACTGGGGTATCGAAATCTGGTGCTCTCCCCTCGCAAAGTCCTAATATGTGATGGTTAGCGAAATTTGACCCCCTCCGGATACCTTTTCGCAACTCGGAATCCCGCGCAATCAAGAGGATATGGCCCGTCCTTCGAATTCACGAACCCCGAGCTCGCGAAACAACACTGTGCTTGAACTACTTGCGATCGACGACCCTCGTAACTTCATGAATGCCTCCCGAGGGATTCCGATCGTCGACCTCTTTAAAACATTAGCGCTATACTTGATGCAACTCGGTTAATTTGAAATCACCCATCAATTGTTGTTCTTCTCTGTCGCTGAAACCTATCCGCTAAGGTTGATCTTCCCGCTCGCTTGATTTTAAGTCTGCAAAGGACTTCTTTCATGTGCTGCGCTTAGGCGCTCCTCGGGCAACCTGCAGACCTGTGTATCCCAATACTAAAGACAAGAAATGTTGCTAACACCTCTGATTCACGTGAATGAAAAGGTGGTAATCAAATTCATAAAACAACATCTGATCACTAGGTTTGGTATGCCTTCCATTCTTGTTTTTGACAATGCCGCTTACTTTTCTTCCACTCTATTAATAGAGTTTGCTCTAGATAAATGAATCATAATCAGATACTCTGCAAACTACTATCCACAAGGGAATAGAGTGGCAAAATCAACCATTAAGAACCTAGCGAGGATCTTGAAGAAAACAGTTGCAGACAATTAGAGGAATTGGCATAACTCGCTTCATAATGCCTTATGGGCCGACAGAGTAACACCCAAGGAAGCTATAGGGAACTCCCCATAATTTTTGGTATACGGACAAGAAACCATTCTCCCAAATGGGTTATATCTTCCATCTCTTCAACTTGCTCAGGGATATAGAGGACAACCCTCATCAGTTATTCAACAGAGATGACTCGAAATTTATCTAGGGATGCCAACAAGGCACCAGATATTCATCTTGAAATATGGGGGAAATAAGTTAGGATTTTCCCAAAACCTATAACTAGAATGTTTTAGATCTCGGAAATACCTTTCCAATGGCATAAATAACTCACAAAACAGACACTCGAGTCAAAAGTTATGACCATTTTACGAAATCCATTTTTCCTATGCTTGGAGGAGTTTGAACTAAATCCTTCGCCCTGTACGAAGGAGTTAGTAATAACTCCTCCGACCTTCTTGGAGGAGTTTGAAGTAACTCCTTCGACCTACTTGAAGGAGTTAGTACTAACTCCTCCAACTTGATTGGAGGCATTGATGGTAACTCCTCCTATTTTCACTGGAAGTTAAGTCATAAACTTTGTGGAGTGAGAGATGGAAGCTGAATTTTGAAATTTATCAAATGATCATGTTGACGCACACCCGTCTACACTCTTTGGGCAAGTTTTCATTGCAAATTTGAAGTCTATATCTCATCTCTGTATCATTTTCATGTGTGCATTTTAGACTTAATGAACTTGAATTGCCAAGCATTGAACTTGATTTCACGTGATAACACTTGGTTTAAATGTCGTTTTGAATAAGTTCATGAGAGGGAGGAAATCAAATTAATTAAGGAAAAAGTTAAAATAAGCACTTCCCCCACCATTCAATATCACCTCTCAAGCCAAGGCACTATCATTAAAATATTTCCAAAAAATATTAAGCACACGATGGTGAATTGAATCCTCCCCTAACCTTACGTTTACTAGTTATATTAAAGTATAAGAGGAAAGAAGGTGGCATGCCACACCCCTCTTCCTCACATTCCACATTTTACTTGATATATGGAAGGGGTTGTGAGTCACCTCCTCTTCCAAACCAAATTCAAATTGATCCATTACTTTAATATTCATCACGATTGGGATCGCTAACAAGAAGACTAAATGCTTTGACCCAATCGTAAGATTTAATACCAAAGGAATTGGTTAGCTGTTCTATGCAACGATTTTTTTCGTTGGAATATGACAATATAAATTTATACGAATCACTATTTTTTGTTGTTTAAAATCCATTTCTAAATGTAGAAATGGATTCAGCATGCTAAAAAATTTCCAGGACAAAAACAATCACTCAAATCTATGAATCCAACAATTTTTTGTTCGAGTAAAGTGAAGTGAAGTCCCCAGAAGTGAAGTCCAAGTCCTTCGAGCATGGTTCGATGCCAATGGAATAAATTGTGAGTCTTAACCAAAACTCATAGGCTAAAGATTCTACGAAATGAAGATTTTTTCCGAGGATATTTACCCGAAATCAAAGAAATTGACCCGAACAACTAGCCAACCCCTTAACCAAAGTGGCTCCTCTACTGTGACAAGTGGCTTGTCTTATTGTAAGAAGCAATTTATCGCCAAACGTAGTCCATAGCTATCGGTGGTAGATTCATTTCCTATAGGTAGCTATTACGCCAAAAAAAATAATTCTTGCAAGAAGTTGCCTTTTCTTCGAAGACCTAAAACAATATTTTGACCCAAACTGGAGAAAGAGTAAGGCAATCTCTCAAGTCAATCAAGGAAGAGCTAGAAACATTGTTAAACACCAGATTTAACTATCATGTTCCCCTGGATAGCCATTGGGGGGTTATATGCGATCAAAAAGAATCCTAACCCTAATTCCAACAGGCTTGTTGGAATCTCAACTTTGGCTTCAGTTGAGGCGAGAACTGATATATCTGATAAATCGAGAAGCAGAGAATACATAGAAGGAGTAGAATAGAAAATAGTATTTAGTATATTAGGTATATGAGGAAAAGAGTACATGAGAAAAGGGAAAAGAGCAGAGCTAAATAGGCTCAAGCAAATCAAGAACATCAGGAAATGATAGTACAACTGGCCAGGACAACTGACAGTGTACAATCATGCTGTTGAGGTTACATTATATTTAACACTCCCTCTTAAACTCAACAGTTACAAACATCAGCACTGATGATGCCCAAGTGTTGTCTCTGAAAATAAAAAACAGATTTTCCCAATGGCTTTGTGAAGATATCTACGAGTTGATCTCGAGAGCCACAGTATTGAAGTGTTATGTCACCATTATTGAATAGCTCGTGGATGAAGTGAAAGCGAGTGTCAATGTGTTTTATTTTCTTATGAAACACATGATTTTTGGATAGAGCAATTGCTGAGGTGTTGTCACAGAAGATAGGAGTTGGATCCTTTTCTGTATGTGACATATCTTTCAATATTCTTCTCAGCCACACAGCTTGACAGGAAGCTGAAGTAGCAGCGACATACTCTGCCTTTGCAGAAGATATTGATACAATTGGCTGCTTCTTTGATACCCATGAAATCAGGTTCGTGCCCAGGTGAAAAACATGTCCTGAGGTGCTTTTCCTGTCATCTAGGCTGCCTGCAAAATTACTGTCTGTGTAACTAGAGAGATGATTATCATTAGATTGAGTGTACCATAAACCAAAATTGAGAGTTCCTACAACATATCTCAGAATCCGTTTCATTATCTTCCAGTGAGAATCTTTGGGGGATTCCATGAATCTGGAAACAAGGCTGGCTGTATACATAATATCAGGTCTAGTTTCCATAAGATACAACAAATTGCCTACTAAACTTTTGTACAGGGTAGGGTCCACTGTAGGGCCTTCATCTTTCTTTCTCAATTTTGTGCCTAGGGGTATAGGGGTTTCTGTTGGATTACATTCTTCCATGCGAAATCTTTTTATGATGTCTGCTGCATACTTTTTCTGACAGACAAAAATTCCTTTGGTTGATTGATCAACCTCAATCCCCAAAAAGTATTTCATTATGCCAAGATCTTTCATCTCAAACTCATATTGCATGGCATGTTTAAAACTGGTTAACTCAAGATTTCCAGTATATATCATGTCATCAACATATCAACATACAATCAAAATTTTACCGTGCTGATCTATTTTGGTGTAAAGAGTTGGCTCATTTTGGCTTCTGCTGAAACCACTTTTGATTAGGTAAGTGTCAATTCTATTGTACCAAGCTCATGGAGCTTGCTTTAAGCCATACAAGGATTTCTTCAACCGATATACTTTGGCTGGCTGCTCTTGGACTTCAAATCCAGGTGGCTGATCAACATAAACTTTGTCTTCTAAGAAACCATTAAGGAAAGTTGACTTGACATCCATCTAGTATACTTGCCATTTGTGTTGGGCTGCTATGGCCAATAGAGTCCTTACAGTGTCTAATCTTGCTACTGGAGAAAAAGTTTCACCATAATCAATACCTGGTTGTTGTGAGAATCCTTTGGCAACAAGTCTTGCCTTGTGTTTTTCAATTTGCCCTTTTTCATTGAGTTTAGTTTTGTAAACCCACTTGACACCAATACTTTTCTTGTGTCTGGGCAAATCAACAAGATCCCATGTCTTGTTCTTTTCAATGGAGTCAATCTCTTGGTTCATGGCTTGAACCTAATGTGGCTCCTTAGCTTCTTCTTTAAAAGATGTAGGTTGACATGACATTAATGCAAAAAGATTGTGTTGTTCAATGCCATCCAACTGCTGATGGATTTCTCTCAAACTTTGAGTTCTCTGATTTTGAAGTTCAGAGGATGAGTCTCTACTTGAAGTTGAGTTATCCTGAGAATTGTTAGGTTGTCCTTGTACCTGCAATCTTGGAAGAGCAGGTTGAGGTATTGTCTGTCTTGAATTTTCTGTGTTTTCGGCATTGGGCAGCAATGGAATTTGACTGTCCATTTGCGGATTTTCAGATTCATTCCAGAGTTGATTTTCTAGAAATTTTACATCTCTGCTGAGAATTAGTTTCTTTGAGATTGGATTGTAAAGCCTGTAAGCTTTATATGTTTCACCGTATCTAGTAAAGATGCATTTCTCACTTCTATCATCAAGTTTCTTCCTTAATTCAGAAGGGATGTGAGCGTATGCTATGCATCCGAATGTCCTTAGATGAGCAACATTTAGCTTTGTCCCACTCCATGCTTCTTGAGGGAATTTCATCTTTAGATTGGTGGTTGGAGATATATTCAAGAGATAAGTTGAGCATGCTATTGCTTCAGCCCAATAAGTATTTGACAAACATTTCTCTTTGAGTAGGCTTCTTTCCATGTTCATTATTGTCTGGTTTTTCCTTTCAGCCACTCCATTCTGTTGTGGAGTATACCTGGCTGTAGTTTGCATGATAATGCCTTGTGATTTGCAGAAATTTGCAAATTCCTTGGAGTTGTATTCTCCTCCTCCATCTGACCTGAGAGCTTTTATATATTTTCCACTCTGTTTTTCAACTTCTTCTTTGAATTCTTTGAATTTTGCAAAAGTTTTAGACTTGTGTCTGAGAAAGTAGATCCAGATTTTCCTGCTAAAGTCATCAATAAACGTTAGAAAATAAAATCTACCACCTATGGACTCTGTTTTCATTGGTCCACATAGGTAAGAGTGAACAAGTTCAAGATGTTGTTTGGCTTGAGTGGATGACTGTGGAAAACTAGTTCTCTTATGTTTTCCAAGTATGCAAGACTCCCATGGGGGATTTTGCTCTTTGAAGATAGGGAGACCTTTGACCATGGAGTGCTTCTGTAGAAGACTTAGAATCTAAAAGGGTAGATGTCCAAATCTTGTATGCCAAACCATAGTTTCATTGGGGGTGGATGCACTTTGTGCATATGTTTGGATCATATTTGCAGTTCTGAGGGTCAGGGGAAAAATCCTATTCTGAATCATGTGGATTTCAGAAAACAATTTTCTGCTGGGGGTTTTATCATATATCCTGCAAGATGCTCCCTTAAAAAATACCTTATAGCCATGTTCAATGAGTTGTCCTACACTTAGAAGATTATGTTTCAGATCTGGAACATGATAAACATTGTTTATATCTTTCTTTACATTTTGTTTAGTAAGAATAGGTACAGTTCCTTTTTCTTGAACTTTGACTAAGGAATCATTTCCAAGTGTGATATCAGATGAAATTGAAGAATAAATGCATGAAAGTAAATCTTTGTTACCTATCATGTGATTGCTGCATCCACTGTCCAACAACCAAAGATCTTTAGGGTGTTCTTCAGACTTGTGGCATGACAGAAACATACCTTCTGAGGTTTCTCCTGTATGATTTGAGACATGTGCTCTGCCTGAGAGATGATCTGCTTGCTTCTTCCTGCATTCAGATTCATAGTGCCCATACTTTTTGCAGTAATAGCATTGTATGCTTGATTTGTCATTTGATATTCTCCCTCTACCTCTTTGAGGTTGGAAACTCTGATTCCGATTCTGTTGTCTGTGACCTTGGAAATTTTGATTTGAGATCTGTTGTCTGTGTCCTCCACTGGAGTGAGGGTTAGTTGGAATGCTCCCTCTTCCTTGGTGACCTCTGCTTCTCCCTCTACTGAAAGAGAATTGAGTTTTGAAGGCATTGGAGATTGACTCATCTGTGAGATGCAGTCTGGTCTCGTGTGTCAACAGGGAACCAATTAGTTCATTTGTTGAAAAACGTGACAGATCCTTGGATTCAAGGATTGCTGTAACGACCACTTCAAATTTATTTGGTAGACTTCTGTGGACTTTCTCAACAATGCGTTGATCAAGGATGGCTTCACCAGTCAACCTGATTTGGTTTACGATTCCCATGAATCTGGTCATAAACTGATCCACATTTTCAGACATTGTCATTCTTAAAGTCTCGAATTGTGTCCTCAAGGTCTGCATTTTGACTGTTTTGACCCTGTCATTTCCTTGGTAGGCTGATTTAAGGATGTCCCATGCCTGTTTTGAAGTAACAATGCCTGTGATTTTTGAGAAAATCGAGTCATCCACTGAATTTTGAATCCATAATTTGGCTTTATTCTCTCTGTTCCTCTGTGTTGCCTGAGCAGTTCTATGTTGGTTTGTCATGGCGGCAAGGTCTGTTGGATATGGTTCCACATATCCAAGATCCATTGGATCCCAACACTCTTGTGCTTGCAAGAAGGATCTCATTCGAAGAGACCAAAACTCATAATTACTCCCAAGAAGAATCGAACCTTGAGTTGGTCCTAAATTGCTAGACGTGGCCATCTTTAAAGAATTTAACAAAACAAAAAAAATTGTTAGAAAATTTCGTATTTACCTATTTCCTATGCGTAAAACCAGGTCTTCAAATATCTTGTAGTGACTTTGAACCCAAAAACGCGGTGTAAACCACTTGTTTCACTTTGATCTGGATGGCTCTGACTATCCTAGCGCAATATCTGTTGATTCAGAGCTTTGAGCTCTGCTCTTTAGCAACTGTAACACTGCAACAACTGTAACCCCTCTAATGGCGGAATAGGGCTTTCTGAGTTTACTCGAGATTCAAAGAAAGTTTATCTTCTCATATGACCGTGGGCAAAAAACCAGGTGCTATGGGATTTCGCGTTTCGAGACTTCGCGCTTTTTGACGTTGAAGGTAGCAGTTCCTTTGAATAGCCGAAATGAAAAATTGCTTCAAGGATCAACGATCCTCATTGATTTGAGATCAACGACCACAGTTTCTTTGGAATATCATGATCAACAATCTACGATCCTCCATGATTGGAGATCTAACGGTCCAGATCTATACTCGATCAATGACTCAGGTTATTTCAAAATTTCGCGTATCGCGAGTTCACGAGACTCTCGCCTCTGATTTCCCGGTAGTTGAAATCGTGATGGCGCTTGCATCGATGGTCCAGATCCTCCTATGATCTAACGGTCCAGATCCTTTTGGGATTTCATAGTTCGCGATTTCGCGATTCCGGCTACAACGATTCTAGGTCCTTCGAACTCCCGGGTCCCGAAATGTCGAAAAAGGGATTAACAGGCTTTGGCTCCTCCCTTAGCCTCTGTCCACATGACCACCACTCTGTGTCCACACGCTTAATGCCAAAGCGCTACTGGCTTTCACAATTCAACGATGTGGAGGGGTTAAATCCTTGTCCCTCCAACTCCTGGTTGCCGAAAGTCCGAAATCGTATCTACTATGAGATCGACGGCTCTGAGCCTTCCTCGATCTAACGATCCTGGTCCTTTCGGGGTTTTGCGATTCGGGGAATTGTGATGCAAGCATCCCGTTCCTTTGTCTTTCAAATCCCTGGTTGCCGAAATTCCGAAATGTCTTGGCGTTCGATCAACGAATCACAATAACTCCTGAGATCTATGGTCCACGTCCGGCCTCGCTATTTCACTATTTCGCGATTCAGGGTTTTGCAAGACAAGGACCTCTGTCCTTCCAAATCATGATACCCAAAATCACGATGTGGACCAATGGTCTAGATCTGCTTGTGATCGATGGTTCAAAATATTTCGGGCCTTTCACCGAAACCTTGACCGCTTGCCACGTGTCCTCCTGTGGATGGTCACGATGCTTTCAGGATTTTTTCGAGTCCTCTCCTTTGCTTCTACGAGGGTTAAACCTCGTTCTCCTCTTTCTGGATTTGATAGCTATCGGTCCTTTATGCGAGATCTGATGACTCAGATCCTTCCTCCCGTTCTTTGAGACTTTGAATGGTCCCACCGTTATCTTCCGTGCAGATTCACCTGGTCCAACGGACTGCGACTACTTGTACGACATCTGACACCTCAGATCAAATCTTCTGTGCATATCCTAGGGAATAAACCCCGTGCATGTATCCTTGATCCAGCGAATCTCATGCCACTATGCTCCAGATCCAACAGCTGGCGCGTTTTCATAGTTTCACGTCTTTGGGAGTCGAAAGACTCTCCCTCTTATGTTTCCCGGTCCGCGAAATGCCGAAAACTTAAAATGTGTGCCCCTTACTTCGAGATCAATGGATGTTGATCCTTGCTCCCAGATCTGACGGCTTAGATCTGATCAACTCCTATGTGCGCTCCTCATCCTTTCTGAACTCGATTAACGCCTAAGATCTGTTAGTAGGACCGATCTTACGATTGCGACTGCTTGTCCTTTGCTTCTTTAGCGTGTTCTTTGCTTCTTTTGCAAAGAGTTTCTCCTGAAGAAGGAAATTCATGAATCTTTCACGAATTAGAAAGAATTTCACGAATTATTTAAAGAACTCACGTATCTTTAATTGTTTCTGCCTTTTGCAACTCTTATTCATGAATCTTTCATGAATCTTTAAATGTTCACGATTCTTTATTGTTTTTGTCTTCTGCAGTTTCTGCTTCCTCGCACTTTCTGTCTGCAACGATCTTTTGAGCGGACAGACGAACTGCTCTCCAAGCCTTGTGAAGAGACTGTGTCCCATGCTCTCCTTGACAGTTTAAGTTGTGTGCTTCTTAGGATCGTGCTGCTCTCCAGACTGTGTGAAGAGGCTTACATCTGATGCTCTAATACCATGATAAATTGAGAAGCAAAGAATACAGAGAAGGAGTAGAACAAAAAATAGTATTCAGTATATTAGGTATATGAGGAGAAGAGTACATGAGAAAAGGGAAAAGAGTTGAGCTAAATAGGCTCAATCAAATCAAGAAAATCAGGAAATGATAGTATAACTGGCCACGACAGCTGGCAGTGTACAGTCATGCTGTCGAGGTTACATTATATTTAACAATATCCATGTTCTTCGAAGTATCTCCTCATGCTTGTTATTTGATTTCTGATAGCTTTGGTATAGTCACTTTCATGTTGCCAACGAGTTCCAGTACTTTGAGTTTATCGGAGAATTTGCTAAGAACCTTGCTGATGCCTTTGGAAGCTGAACAAGGATACTTGGAAGCGGTGACGTGGAAGCTGAACAAGGATACTTGACTGGTCACATGAAACCTTGCGCTAATGCCAATGGAAGACACTTTAACTGCTCATAAATTTATCATACGGTCTCTGATTCAATTGTCATTTCTTGCATTGCAAGGAGTACGGATAGGTGCTTTCATCGAGCTAATGAATCGTGTCATACAAACATCTCATGTCATGTGTGTAATAACCAACGTGGCCAGTTTGGGCGAGAAACCCTAGGTGATTCTTTCCGGTGCTTTTGGGCGTCAGATTTTGATTCCACAAGTTGTGTTGGAATTGTAATGGTGAGAATGATATGACTAGCCTGTTTCAGGGGTGGAAATTTCACTATTATGAGCACCGAAAAATTATGCTCAAAAACGTTTTTTAATGAAAGTTCAGGTCCAACATTTGTTGCTCTTTCACTTAAAATTGATTCTGTGAGTTCCAGTGTCATCTATGATGAATGGGGACTTAGTTCATCCATTGAATTTGTAGTGATGAATCAATGGCACGAAGTTATAAGCTCGTCAAAACAACCAATTGACGTTGGGAGCACTTAGCACTGTATAGGAATCAGGTGGAATGGATTTCTTTCAAAGTGTGTTTCAAAATCAACACAAGACCAATATGTGTTATGGTTAACCCATATGATGTTAGTTGATGATAAAATATAGACAAGAATAACAACATGGCGGAAAAGGTTCACTAGCCAACACAAAATTATTCACTCCAATGTTACATATTTATAGTACAATGGGTGATGCCACCTCATAGAGAGATTTGCTCTAGATCCTAAAATCATGCATGATGACTAGGCTAGGCAATCTTAACTAACTCATTAGTCATCACTTGAGGATATATTACTAATATCCTAAATGAATAATACAAATATGGGTGACAATTTAGACTTAGTGATTGGTAAAGGTAAGCCATAGGCTAACAATTGACGCTTTCACAATGAAGATTTAGTCATAACATCAAGAAAAACAAAGAAAACAAGATGACGCGATATGTGGAAGTAAGTTGTTGGCGCTACTGACCAATTTGATTATGGCTGCAACATGGAGTGGGTCAAGCACAGTAAGAAATTGGTGACCAATTATCTAATTAGGAATGGAGATCTTAGTCACAAAGAACAATAAGGATATTGATTGATGAACGCAACAAGAAGGGATCCAAGCTAGGAGGGGGNTTATGGCTGCAACATGGAGTGGGTCAAGCACAGTAAGAAATTGGTGACCAATTATCTAATTAGGAATGGAGATCTTAGTCACAAAGAACAATAAGGATATTGATTGATGAACGCAACAAGAAGGGATCCAAGCTAGGAGGGGGACGACATAAGCCTCAAGGAGAAAGCGAGCTACGCTGACCTGATCAACGTAGTATAGAGGGAGTGAATTATCTTAAATGCACTCAATGATGATGAGGGGTTGACATCCTTTAGCTGACGTATCGAGGACATGAGAGGAAAACTTATCAATAGGCAGTGTGTTGGGGACAAAGAGGTGAACTTTGTTGATATGTAGTGCAATGAAGTGAAAGAGAAGGATGTTGCCGAAATGTGATGCAACAACGTGAGTGGGAGGTTAGCTGGTGAAAGTTGTGTGCATAGCAAAGATATTCATGTGACCAATTCCAGTGAGATGGCATTGATCATGCAATCTTTGTCGACGATGAAGATGTGTGTCGGTGAAGTTTGGCGGAAGTGCAATAACGCGTCAGCCGAGTTCAAAAGGAGGTGGATGATGTATTATCAAGAAAATCAATGGCATGCGAATGCAAAGGTGGAAGAAGGATGCATGCGTCGGTACGCTATGTATCAACGCATATAGAGGGGACTCACCAAAGTGTGGATCGTCAAGTATCAGTGATCCGAGGAGGAACTAGAAGTGGTAAAGCGAGGTTGGGTGAGAAGAACTTAGGTGTAGCTATTTGCACGAGGGAGAGAGTGAGAGGGTTCCGATTGGAAGAATTAAGGGGGAGCCAATTTCTTGTCTTGGATAGAGGCTAAGACAAGAAAATTGGGAGGTTGTTGTGGGGGCACAACAAGTTCTTGCTGGGATTCTCTCATATCGCTTGGCCCTTAAGTCAAGTGACCAAGGACGGAAATTTTTCCTGGTCCAAGTCATGATAGAAAGCTTTCCAAGATTATCAAAGATTGGAATCATGCGTATTAGTTTTTTGAAACCCTACAATTCAGACTTCCTAGATGAGAGTCCATCTTTAGGGGATCACCATGTCGAGAATGGGATGAGGAGGAGTGTTAAGAGTGTGAGTTATTAATATGGATTAATGATGAGTCAAGTGAATGGTTTTTTAGATAGGAGTGAGGTCGTCTCACTGTGATTTTTAATGCTTTAAAATCCTAGGCTCGTCTTTGTACCAATGTCATGTTTCTTAGTTGATTTATAAGTGGCCTCCATGTGTTGTTAAGTTTGAGCCCTTCGTCTCTATTCAAAGTGTTGTTCCGCTTTTCAATTTCTATGGCTTCTCTCACTCTTAGTTTTGTATAGTGTTCTTCATTGGATACCATTTTTCACATATTTTATGCAGATGCAATGAGAAGTGATGT
Organism: Picea engelmannii; assembly: GCA_009831015.1. NCBI lineage: Eukaryota > Viridiplantae > Streptophyta > Pinopsida > Pinales > Pinaceae > Picea > Picea engelmannii. Next base: position 348,953 of record ML790888.1, on the reverse strand, counting down.
GATAGTGCTCCACAAGAGCAGACTTATCAGCTTGATTCCTTGATATATCAACATCATGCTCCTTTAGATGAATGTCTAGTGACCTACATGTTTCACCGATGTACTCTTTGCCACATGAACAAGGGATTGAATACATTCCTTTATGTTGTCTTGGGTCCACCGAGTCTTTTGCATAGTCAGTCATGTTACATATAGTGCTTGGGGGAGTGAATCCCACTTTGATGTCGTTTCTTTTAAAAATAGGATCAATTTTATCTGTGGTCCCTTTGATGTATGATAATGATATTGTTGGCGCATCCACAAGTCGATGTGTATGTGTTTTGTTTTTGGCTTTGTGGATGGCCTTCTTTATCTGTCTATCATGCTAACCATTCTTTAGAAAGACTTCTCAAAGATGCTCCAATTCTCGTTCTAGATGATCAGTATATGAGATTCTAATAGCTCTTGCGACGAGAGTTTGAATGACTCCTTGTTTTTGGGCTGGATGGTGGTGAGAGTTTGCATGTAGGTATCTTTCTGTGTGAGTCGGTTTTCTATATACTTGATACCCCAGCTTGTTATCACCTTTTTTGTTGAGAAATATATCAAGAAATGGTAGTTGATTGTTTACTTTTGTTTCAATGGTGAATTTGATGTGCTCTAAGAGGCTGTTGAGGTGTGTTAGGAATTCTTCAAGCTTCTCATTTCCATGACTTCATTTTACAAAGATATCATCTACATATCATTTCCAAGCATCTGGTTTGTGTGGAGCATATTTTATGGCCCTTGTTTCGAAGTACTCTATGTAGATGTTAGCTACTACTGGAGACAATGGGGAGCCCATCACAACACCTTGTATTTGCTCATACATTTTTCCTTTATAACTGAAATATGTTGACTTGAGACATAACTTCACCAGCTATGCATTTTCTTTGTCAGTGATATTTCTTATAATGTCTATTGCCTCATCCACCAAGATCTTGGTGTATAGAGAAATAATGTCAAAGCTTACTAGAATTTCTTTGTCTTTCACATCCTAGTTTTTTATCCATTCAATAAAATAAGTTGAATCTTTTATGAATGAAGGAGTTTGGCAAGGGTGTAGGTTCGTGAACCTATCGTGTTTACTATCGGTCTTATTGGTACGCCTTGTTTTTTATCTTTGGTGCACCATAGATCCTAGGCATGATAGTGCTTTTCGGCAAGACCTTTTTTATGGAGTCATGTAGGGATGAGTTTTTAATTACTTTTGACACCTCTCTTAAGATCCTCTTGTCCGGGTCATTGTCTATAATTCTATAGCTGTCACTTGTAGATAGGTGATCTATCATCTTGCTATGATAATCATTTGTGTTCATTACTACAGTGGCATTTCCCTTGTATTCATTGTTTCTGAGGTTTTTTAATGCATTCCTTTCATCCCCTGGCAAGTTACTTTTTGGTGGTTTGGCGTTTCTAAGAAATATTGCGTATTCCTGTCTAATTTGTTCTGCGCTTGGTCCTCCACTTTGGTTTTGATGGAATCTTGGATGTTGCACACCATTTTTTCCAAGGGAATTCTTCTTGGAGCTACAACAAATTTCATACCCTTTTCTAGAACCTTTTGAGTTGGACTATCCAAGGTTTGAGATGAGAGGTTAACCACTGTACGGGTTTCTTGCCAGCTTCTTGTTGTTACGTTCTGTTTACATTTGAGCAGGTCAAGTTTGTTGTTTTTCTTCAGCATGGGACATTCTTTCAGCTTTGTTAGCTGTTGTGGCTTCCCATGTCATCCATAAGTCAACACGCAATGTGGTCGCGAGTTTTAAATGCAGTCTTGCCAGCCCTTCAGACGTTTTCGCCAGATCTCTCCATGTCTTCCTTATTTCTTCTTTGATCAATGTGGCACTGAGTATGGTGAAAGCTCATCTATGTCTGCTGCATAGCAGGTGAGAGCATTCTGCAAACCTAGGTGTTACTCCACTGTCGCGACATTGTTTTAGAAATTCTAGATCCATTAATAGTTTAACTCTTTCCATTCTTAGTCTCCCAAATCACTGGGAGTATTTTGAGATATCCATTCCATGGTGGGATCTAATTGTTGATATAAAGGAATCCATTCGTAGGTGTTGAATTATCAAATATTGGAAGCCTGCATATTATATTTTTTGAAATCCTACGTTTTGGACTTCCTTGTCGAGATATGATGAAGAGTGTTAAGAGTGTGATTTATTAATATGAATGTTTTTTTTTAAATCCTACGTTTTGGACTTTCTTGTCGAGAGATGATGAAGAGTGTTAAGAGTGTGATTTATTAATATGGATTAATGATGAGTAAGTGGAATGTTTTTTATATACATCCTACGTTTTGTACTTCCTTGTCTAGAATGGGATGATGAAGAATGTTAAGAGTGTGATTTATTAATATGGATTAATGACGAGTAAGTGGAATTGTGGAATGTTTTTTTATATAGGAGTGAGGTAGGCTCACTATGATTTTTAATGCTTAAAAACTCTAGGTTCATTTTTGTACCAATGTTGTAGTTGATTTATGAGTGGCCTCCAGGTGTTGTTGAGTTGGAGACCTTCGTCTTTATTCAAAGTGTTGTTTCACTTTTCGATTTCTATGGCTTCTCTCACTCTTTTTTTTGTGTAGTTTCCTTCCTTGAATACTATTTTCACATTTTCTATGCAGATGCGATGAGAATTAATGTGAGAGTGCTTTGCAAGACCAGACTTATCAGCTTGGTTCCTTGATATATCAACAACATGCTCATTTAGACGAATTGCTAGTGACCTACTTGTTTCATCGATGTACTCTTTGCCAAATGAACAAGGGATCGAATACACTCCTTTATGTTGTCTTGGGTTCACTGGGTCTTTTGCAAATTCAATCATGTTACGTATAGTGCTTGGGGGAGTGAAGTCCACTTTGATGTTGTTTCTTTTAAAAATAAGATCAATTTTATTTGTGGTCCCTTTGATGTATGGTAATCATACTTTTGGCGTGTCCACAAGTCTCTCTTTGTGTGTTTTGTTTTTGGCTTTGTCGATGGCCTTCTTTATCTATCTATCATGCTAATCATTCTTCATAAGTACTTCTCGGAGTTGTTCCAATTCTCATTCTAGATGATCAATATCTGAGATTCTAATATCTCTTGTGGCGAGAGTTTGAATGACTCCTTGTTGTTGGGCTGGATGGTGGTGAGATTTTGCATGTAGGTATCTTTCTGTGTGAGTCGATTTTCTGTATACTTGATACCCCAACTTTTTATCACCTTTTTTGTTGAGAAATACATCAAGAAATGATATTTGATTGTATACTTTTGTTTCAATGGTGAATTTGATGTGCTCTGAGAGGCCGTTGATGTGTTTAAGGAATTCTTCAATATTCTCATTTCCATGACTCCATTTTGCGTGGAGTAGAGTTTGTAGCCCTTGTTTCAAAATTCTCCATGTATATGTTAGCTACTATTGGATACAATGAGGAGCCCATCGCAAGACCTTGTATTTGCTCATATAGTTTTCCTTTATAATTGAAATATGTTGACTTGAGACACAAATTCACCATCTCTGCAGTTTCTTTATCACTGGTATTTCTTATGATGTCTATTGCCTCATCCATTGAGATCTTGGTGTATAGTGAGATAATGTCAAAGCTTACTAGAATGTCTTCATCTTTCATATCCTAGTCTTTTATCATTTCGATAAAAGAAGTTGAATATTTTATGAATGAGGATGTGTTCCCTACCAAGGGGAGCAGATTTTTAGCAAGGAGTTTGGAAAGAGCATAGGTTGGTGAACCTATCGTGTTAACTATCGATATTATGGGCACACCTTGTTTGTGGATCTTTGGTGCACCATAGA
>ML790888.1:297607-345028 GCA_009831015.1 Picea engelmannii | reverse complement strand
GGAGGTTGCCCCCTCAAAGAGGCTTATTATCTGAAATTATCTCTTTTTCAAGGCGTTGAGTACTTTTTCTGAGGTTTTTCTATGCTATATTGATATTTGGTTCTTAACAAGCCCCCTTCCCTTACCCAACCTAGTGGAGTTTAATCCCCCATACTCTTTCTTCGTGGTCGGTCTACATGCAAGGATGTTGTTATATTAATAATTATGAATACTTACATGTACAAAACAAGCTCATGGTCTTTTACATCTAGGCTCTCCGACCTAATAAGCACATAAGCCTCCTAGCTTATAACAATTTTCTCACCAGCCTACAAAACATGTTACAATTCATAATGACAATCGAGGCTCGGCCTTGGGATATTACACTATATTTCTCATGATTGATCCAAAGGAACGTTGCTTCAGTCCAAGGGAGCATGTACAGTAGTTAGATTTTAATTTCTTGTAATTTCTTTAATACAATTAATAACTTCAGAGTGTGCATCGTTGCACCACGACATATACTTCTCTTTCAGTCTAAGCGGTGCTTTTGTGCAGAATTGCTTACTCAACTGCATAGGATTGGAAGAACCATCATTACATTAAATGAATTCATTAAATATGACAGGGAACCCCATCGTGGTAAGAGGGGGGGAGAATCTGAACTATATCACAACCCATGTGCCACATGCATCTCGTCCATTCATACCCTTTATGGTAGCTACAGTAACCCATCAGAACTTTTTGTTAATCCATAAAGGCACAATACGCGTAGATTCCATTGGTATCCCTGTCCAGATTCTCAACCATTAAAATAGTAAGCCCTCAGGTCGACCACATTCCTGTCAGCTCGTTCATTAAAGTCAGGATCACCCTATAGATTTAACCTAATATTAGTCTCGTCGAACACCTCAGCCTAAGATTGCCTTTAATGATGAGTGTCCTTAGGATTAATTACAAAGCTCTCCGGTTATCCCTCTTATAAGATCTTTTGAAATCATGAGCGAGACTCATTGTTTACCTCAGTTATGTTTTGTATTGCGCTATCTGCACCCTCATCTCCATTGTGAAATCTTTCGCTCCCCAGTTGTGACCCCGAGCCCCAACCCAACCCGTCCATTTTTCTAGCATTCCAGAGCCAAAATTCCAAGAGCAATAGGAGGTTAGAGTTCAGCTCCAAAAGAGACAATTCCATATGAGTTGTGTGATCCCCGGGTCGAGATCATGGGAGATGTCAAGGGAAAGGTCGGGCAAGTAAAACTCCTCGACCTCGACCTGACAGACCAAGTATTGTTTCCACATATGAATATTAGTGTATTATGGGACTTGGCCCCAGATGCAATGGGAGGCATGCAGTTTGTGTCAAATCCAGAGTTCATCAATCTATTCAATTCAACCATCATGAACCTCAGGGATCTACCGGTTTTCAGAACTACTGGTGAGGTTGTGCAGTGCACCAAGTTTTTGATCAGTCGGGTGCATGATAGGAGCTTATGGCTCGATAGAAGATATCTAATTCATGCCGAGGACATCCACCAGCTCACCGGATTATCCCTCGAGGGTGAGGATGTATCAAAAGGATTCCAAGGCCCAAGAAAACATGGGAAGAAGAAGGGAGAATTCAACATGTACGCGAAATTCCATACACAGAGAGGCGAACTTACAACTAAAATTGACCCAATCCTCCCAGAGACGGTCCAGACAGCCTGCTATGTGATCACTAGTAAGGTTATGCGCTCATACTATAAGGGAGAATGCACCTTAGATGTTCTTTCAGTAGAAGAATTATGGGTAAATGGAGTTGTGTTCAACTAGTGAAACTACCTACTAGAGGAACTCCTAGTTGTGTGTGAGGAAGCTCAGGAGAAGGGAGGAACTTTTACATATGACTACATGTTAGTAGTGTTCGCAATGTGGAAATGGACATCACCCTCAGGAAGACAATTGTCACCTGTAGATAAGGGTCACATAGTCAAGATGCTCAAGACCTGACACTCAAGATTGGACTCAGAGAATATGGAGTTCAAGAATGCAACATTCCTGAAATGGTACAACCAGCTCATCGATGCAAATCAACGGTTGCGCGTACCACATGAACTATTGAATCTGAACACCCAGAACATTGCATTTGGGTTAAATCGCCACTACACGTTTGATTGGCCGAGGCATGCAAAGCCTGAGGACTTCCACATGAAGCCATTACCTTTCTATCTAGACGAGGAAGCCTTCGACAAGGAAGTCATGTCATGGCCCGATGTTAAGCGCAACCCACTCAAGTATGGTATGTATTACCTCTTGCCACCAGAGATCCTGAATAAAAGGGGGAAGGAAGGAGGAGTAGGGCCAAGTTTCGGCCCAACAACAAAGAAGCAGAAGGTCCAAATGTCAACTGACTTAGAAGTAGAAGAAAACGAGGAAGCCCTGGAGTGGAAGAAGAGGATATTTCCAGTGTTTTCGCAACTCCCAGAACATGTTGTTTTATCAAGTAAGGATGTTAATGAAATCCGTGCCACTACATTTATTGGAGATGTCTTGGTAATGAAACCTCGAACAGGGGTTTCCCTGACCAAAGTGATAAATCCACAGTCGATATCCTCAGTGTTGAATTTTCACTATGCTAGGCTCAAGCATGAGGTTTATTTCATTTTTAGCATTTACTTGAACCATAAACAAATGCAGCTACACCATTCACAAATGTTGCAATAACCAAGATCACAAGATGAAATACCATGCACAAGAACACAAGAAATATCTTGGGAAACCCTTCTCAACAAGGGAAGAAAACCCAACAATCCTTTGCTATATTCTCAAGAGAGAGACCTCTCACACCATAGACCTAGCACACAAAATGGTGCTCTCCAAAACCAAGAAGATAGTTCCCAAGAGATGTGCGCACTTCAGCCCTAGAAGATGTACTTGCTGAAATTTCCAAATGACAAGTGACTTGTGTGTGTTGTGTGTTTCCTCAATGGGGAAATCACCTTTATTTATACTAGATTGGACAAACCAAAAATGGTGTCTATTGGTACAATAGGGTCGACCTCAATAACTCATAAAATAATTAATTATTACAATAAACATTAATTATCTTTTACATATGGTGGAGCCGACCTGTACCCTTTACATCACAATTAGAGTTACATGTAAATCTCACTCTTTGACAATATAGCAAGGGATCTCACCCACCCACTAGTTCTTAGCCACTAGGGGAACGTCCTCATGTGCTCATCCATAGGGACATCCTAATCAACATATCTCTATCTCACTGAGTCACACAGGAGAATCATATGGAGTACCACATCGTCTCAAATCTCTGCATAGAGGAGAACGATACACCCATCACACGGGCACCTTCACCCCTCACAGGGGTACACATCGTTTCATCTCAAACCACACACCCATCTTATGGTCATCCTCACCCCACATAGGGGCATACACATCAAAACACCCATCTCATGTCCTCACCCCACACAGGGGCACACAACGTCCCATCTCAGTCTCAGAGAGGAACGACACACCCATCACATGGTCACACCCAACACATGGGTTCTCTCACAAGTCGACTCACTTAGTCTGTGTCCTAGAGGATGTCTCACGAAGATGTAATCATCAACACTCCCTCTCATCTAGGGAGGCATTCTCCACCAGGCCAAGTCTCTCATGAAAGTAATCGAACTTCGTCTTGGCAAGCATTTTGGTGAATATATTTGCAATCTGCTCATATGTAGGAAGGTGTTGCACTTGTACTTCTTTTATATGCACCATGTCTTTGATATAATGATATTTTATCTCAATGTGTTTTGATCTATCTTGAAACACATGGTTCTCAGAGAGCTTCACACAGCTCTGGTTATCACAATATCTCATGATGAAATAAATCTGCCAGGAGCTTGCGAAGCCACACTGCTTCGTGGACTGCCACACTCAACACTATATACTCTTCTTCTATGGTACTCAAGGCCACAGAGCTCTGTTTCCTGCTGCACCAAGAAACCATGGCAGACCTTAAGGTAAAACAAAAACTGGATGTGCTCTTCCGGTCCACTATGCTCCCTACCCAATTTGCATCGGCATATCCCTGCAAACTCATGTCTACATTGGAGGCATATCTCAGGGCATATCCAATTGTGCCTCGTAGATATCTCAATACATGATTTGTTTCTATCCAGTGAGTTTGTCTCAGCTGACTCATGAACTGACTAAGTACATTCACTACATAGCATATGTCAGGTCTAGTGTTAACCAAATACATCAATGATCCAATCAGTTGTCAGTATAAATGTGGATCAATCTCGCCTGAATCAGTAGAAGCATCATTCATTTTCTTCAAATCCATCACCATTGGTTTAGGCATGGATTTTCAGTATTTCATACCAAACTTCTTCAATAGCTCTACTGTATATTTTCCTCGACTCAGGAAAATATCATCAGTCCTCTACCATACTTCTAGTCCCGAGAAGTAGTGCATCATACTCAGATCCTTCATCTCGAATTCAGAAGTCAATGCTTGCTTGCATTCAACAACAAGTCTTTCTGAACCAGTAAGGAATAAGTCATCCACATACAAGACCAAGATCATGCACTCGTCACCAACAATATGATAATATAGTTTTGGATCAACAACACTCTTGCTGAAGCCCAAACTCATCAAGAATCCATCCATCTTCTCGTACCAAGCACAAGGTGCTTGCTTTAGTCCATACAAGGATTTCTTCAACCTGCACACATGAGATTTCTCGTCGTGTATCATGAATCCTTCTGGCGGCTCGATATAAACTTCTTCCTCAATCTCACCATTGAGAAAGGTTGTATTTACATCCATCTGATGTAGTTTCCAACCCATGGATGCGGCTAGTGCAATGATAGTACGGATGGAAGTGTATCGGGATACTCAAGAAAATGTCTCATCGTAGTCAACTCCCTTTACTTGTAAGAATCCTCTAGCTACAAATCTCTCTTTGTATTTATCGACACTTCCATCAGCTGCATGCTTGATCTTATAGATCCACTTGGAAATCACTATAGACTTCCCTTCTAGTCTCAGAACAATATCCCACACATCATTCTCCAAGATGGAATGATATTCTTTTGTCATGGCATCTTTCCATACCTGATGACCTATTGCTTCTCCATGACAAGAAGGCTCGGTATCAATGATGTGGCTCATGGCTGAGAAATAGCTCGAAAATCTCTTTGGTCTCTTGCTCTCTCAGAATGTGCCTTGAGGAGATGCATGCTCATCTTCCTTCTGCAAAGTTTGTCGAGCCCGTGCATGCCTTTTATGGCCCACTGCAATGTCTTTGTGGATATCAACTGGAGAAACTGGATCAACTGCAACAATTGGATCAATTGGAATAATGGTTGTCTCTCTCTGAACTATTGGAGGGGGAGAAGATATTGTCTCACTGTCAATCTCCATCTGAGATTCTCTAGATATTTGAAAGGATATCTCTTCTTCAAAGATAACATCTCTTCTCACTTCAATCTATCTCTGACCAGGGATGTAGATCCGATATGCCTTTGATGATTCAGTGTATCCCAAAAATGTACCCTTTCTTCCTAAGGGGTCTAGCTGGGATCTCTTTTGAAGATATACTAGACACCCAAATATCCTGAAGTATCCTACCTCAATATTCACTATGGTGAAGGCTTCTTCGGGAGTCAAGTTCTTCAAAATTTGGTGAGGACTCTTGTTCTAACCATATACTATTGTCATGGATGCTTCTATCCATAGAATCATAGGCAAATGTTGATCATGTATCATTGATTTGGTAATGATGGTTCTGGTCTTCCTCCTTCTCAAATAGTTTTGACTCCCTCCGAGTCCAGTGACTCCCTCTGAAGTCTGAAGGTTAAACATCTTCCTTTGTTGTTAACCTTCCTGGAACAAGAAAACAAACCAAAACAAAACAAGACAAGAATATCTCCTAGAGGAGAATAATGAGTACATCTCTGTAATCAAAACAATTTAAGGATTGTTGTCACAGATACAACGCCCACTTGTAATGTAGAAAACTTATAAATGTATGTTAGAGGCATGATAATTAAAACAATCAAACCTAGAGTCTTCACTTCTAGTGTGTTGTTCCTCTGAATGCACTGATATCCCTCTGGATCGACGATTGCAGCAAATGTTCCTTCCTCCTACAAGTACCCTCATGACAATGATACAAATAATATATACAAGTGCATACCTGAGAGTGTTGATATGAAGAGGAAGGCTTCATATTTGATATCTTCATCTCTTTAATGTGGCTCTGGATATGTCTTCAATCTTCTTCATGTAGTCTGAAGTTGCTTGATTCCTCAAGCTTATCTTACAACAGAGTTCTGTTCTTCATGGTTTGCAGATTCTTCCACAAACCCTTAGCAACTAGGCTAGGAAACCTAGCGGTTAGGCTAGGATAGAAATATTAGGTTTCATTGGACTTATGACTGCCAACAATAAGCCTTAAGAGAGTCACAGGAATACTGGTGAGTTGTATAACTTCTTCAATGGGTTGTAGAAACCCTAAAACTGAAATTTCTGCAGAAAATTGCAGAACCCTAGAAACCTTAGGGCCAAAAATAAAAAATTATCAGAATTGTAATCTGAGAGTCTTTGGAGGTGTTCTGAAGGAGTCCATACTCCTATAAGCCAATTTTATCCCCAACGTCCAAGTATAAAGTATTGAAACTGAAAAAAGAAGGAGGGTCGTACAAAATTGCAGAAAACCCTAGAGGGTCGTACAAAATTGCAGAAAGGAGGACAATTGGCTTTAATGCTTGTGAAATGGGTTCTTCAAGACCTATGCTTTGATACCATGTTGAATTTTCACTTTGCTAGGGTCAAGCATGAGGTTTATTTCATTTTTATCATTTACTTGAATCATAAACAAATGCAGCTACACCATTCACAATTATTGCAATAACGAAGATCACAAGAAGAAATACCATGCACAAGAACACAAGAAATATCCTGGGAAACCCTTCTCAACAAGGGAAGAAAACCCAGAAATCCTTTGCTATATTCTCAAGAGAAATAACTCTCACACCATAGACCTAGCACACAAAAGGGTGCTCTCCAAAACCAAGAAGCTAGCGCCCAAGAGATGTGTGCACTTCAACCCTAGAAGATGTACTTGCTGAAATTTCCAAATGACAAGTGAATTGTGTGTGTTGTGTGTTTTCTCAATGGGGAAATCACCTTTATTTATACTAGACTGGACATACCAAAAATGGTGTCTATTGGCACAACATGGTCGACCTCAATAACTCATAAAATAATTGATTATTACTAAAAACATTAATTATCTTTTACATATGGTGGAGTTGACCTGTACCCTTTACATCACAATTAAGCTTACAAGTAAATCTCACTCTCTAACAATATAGCAAGGGATATCACCCACCCACTAGTGCTTAGCCACTGGGGGCACGCCCTCCTGTGCTCAACCACAAGGACGTCTTACTCAACAGATCTCTATCTCACTGAGTCACACAGGAGAATCATCTGGAGTACCACATCATCTCAACTCTCGACACAGAGGAGAATGATACACACATCACATGGGCATCCTCACCCCACACAGGGGCATACACATCGATACACCCATCTCATGGGCATCCTCACCCCACACAAGGGCACACAGCATCCCATCTTAGTCTAAGAGAAGAACAAATCACCCATCACATGGGCACACCCAACACATGGGCTCTCTCACGGGTCTACTCACTTAGTCTGTGTCCTAGAGGATGTCTCACGAAGCTATAATCATCAACAATCATCTCCACCTCATACCAGGGACGCCAATTGTGATTACCAGACTGTGATTAACATCACAGATGATCATGAGCTAGACCTGACTTCCTACATGACCATCATCACTGAACAAGACCCATTGCCACCACATGAGAACATTGTTCCCTCCCGACCCACATCCCCCGAGCCAATGCAGCTGGATAACCCCAACCCTTCTGAGAATGTAAAAGAACCCATTACCTTGATCACTAAATCCTTGAGCCAACCAATTGCTCTGTCGGTACCCATTTCGATCACTTTGCCTTCAACGGAGAGTCAACAACAAGAAATCCCACCACTTTCTCCAATACCGCAAGTTCCAGGCACCCAGACTCCTCTCTCAACAGTGAATGTTGAGATTCCCATCATCATAAGTGAGACTCCATAAGTTTCATTAAAAACAGGGGCATGAGCATAGACGATTCAGAAAAAAACCGAAACAACATCAAGGCAGAGCGCAACATCCCTGAAAGAATAGCTAGAGCCAATACTCTAGAATCCATAGCAATGCACAAAGCTATTGCATCTTTTCGTGGCAAAGAAATAGGTTCTCCCTCTACTTCCAATGGATCTGAAGACTAGAATTGCACATCTATTGCAAGGTCCATCCCCAGGGGAAGAAGTGATGGAGACACCCTCCAAACATTCAATGGCTAGTGGAATGCCACTACAAGTCTGATTACCCCTAGATGTCGCTACTTCCTCTGGCTATCTCGCTTAGTTTTCGACAATGAAGCTGGTGGGCATAATCAGAGCCTTGACTAAGAAATTGGAGTAGAGGATCCAACAGATCAAACGAGAAGTCGAATTCTGGAAGCAAGAAGGATTTTTGGTGCAGACACGAAGAACACAGGAGGAATACTTAAAGATTCAGGAAGAGCATAAAGTCGAGAAGGTGAGGGAAAAGTTAACAGAGGCTTGGACAATGATCAGAAAGATAACACCTCAACTGCTAGAATCCATCACAACAAGTGAGCTTGTCGAGAAGATTGAATTAATTCAGGTAGCCTTGTCTGAGTTGGCAGAACAAGCAGAATATCTCAAAGTACAGTTGTGAGAAAATAAGCGAGAAGTTGAACTACAACCCAGGAAGCTACAAGAGAAACTAGAAAAAGTGGCCTTGGAACGAAACAATGCACGAGTAACCTTGCATAAAATGACTGCAGAGTGCACAACCATTTTCAAAGAGGTTAGTGATTGGATGGGAATCATTTTGAGTCACAACCAAACATTGGAATACCTATGCTTGCAGATCCAATTTCTCAATGAAGAAGCAACCAACGCCATGGATCCGCTAGAACAACAAGAAAAATTTGACAAGATCCAACAAGCAGACAATGATCTGAATGCATTATTTGAAGCTCAAACTATGGCTAAGAAATAACTAAGCAAGTTTCAACCTATAGTCCAGACAACCTACATATAGATGCATCAATTGGATGCCATAGCTTATTCATAATGGAACTCTCTAGTTGCGTCCATGCCAAAAGAATGCATTACAGACGCCACCTAGAAAATTGTTGTTGAAGCTTCACTACTTGCCAGAAAGTGGCAGTACTAAGTGGACAACTTCTGAGATGTCAGGAAAAGAACCCTAGAACTAATACCTGAGTTGGGGCCTTCGTTTGAAGAAGATAAAGCAAAAACAATCCAAGATGGAAATGGAAGCAACTTGGAACTAGAAGGTAAGGAAGAACAACAAGCCAACTTAGAGTCCACGAAAAATCTAAAGACTTGACTCGAGGCGAGTCAAGGATTGTGGTCAGAGCCTGTTGGGCCCTTCATTTTGATGAATAGAAGTTGCACAAGTTATATTGCAGCTTCGTTTTGGTGAACATAAGTTGTGCAAGCTCCCGAGGAGCTGGAGAACGAAGTAAAGGAAGAAACATAAAATGGTTGGAAGGACAACACACCATCAGTTTTGAAGAAATAAGTTGCAACAAGATCAAGAAGAAGAGAGAATTATTGGGCTCTCAACCAGAAAAACTAGATCATATTATATATAGGGGATCCATATGATTGTAAAGGGGTTGGGCTGGGATTGTTTTTGTTTCTAGAGTCACCGTTGTTATCATCCATATTGGTAGTTTAGCTAAAGTTATGAATTTCGAGTTTAGATCCAGATAGAGAATGTAATGGAGTCATGTTGTTTTGTAGCGTTGAAAGAGCAAGGGGATGAGATAACCTTGTCTCTCAATAGTACAAAGAATTTTCTCTTAGATTTTCCATGACCAATTTGTATCTGTACCTCAATCAGATCTTGTATTTTGAGAAGAAAAATGATATATGATAATATAATGGGAGACCTAAATTTTCTTGAAGATAACTTGTTTATTTAGTCTTCTAAATGTATTGAATGGTCTGTTATATTTATGTCTGGTAAACTAATTGGTTAGATCTTGCTTATGAATATCCTCACATCTATTTTCTTCATTCTCAGTTAGTAAACGTTCATATCTACTACAATTTTAAAGTAGCTTGTGCAAGACTAATATGACTCCTGATACTTCAGAGATTTGTCTAAGTATTCTCTTTACCCTTCCCTCTCTTTCTCATCTCAGTTGTGCTTCGGGTGAGACTTCTTTCCTCCTAGGAAGATGAAAATGTGAGCGCTCTAGACTACTTTGGTACCTTTTGTTGGAAATTGTAAGAGGACCTTGGTATGATCACTTCTACGCCAACACGATCCCATCACGCAACTTCCTCAGATGTGTCGTCATAGGTGTGGCCATGGAATTCATATCCATCATGATAAACCTCTTCAGTATCCTCACTGAATATGTCATCTGGTGCCAACCACACTTCCAATCCCAATATATCCAGTCATGATCCTTCATCTCAAACTATGAAATCAACTCCCTCTATTTGAGAGAATCCTCAGGCCACGCTTTTGGTTGTTGCATGCCCCTTTTCATTCTACAGAGTGTCACGAAACTATGTTGGCTTCTTCTTGATCATTGAATCCCTCTAATATTGATCTCTTATGACCTTCCCGGAACAAGAAACAAGAACAACAAAATCTCCATGGTATCCTCCATGGAAGATATCCTTCCTAGAGTCTAGGTCAGTAACCAAGAACATCTCCTAAAGGAGATCAACTGCATCTTGTAAACAATAAGAATTTACATAAGGACAAGAATATCTCCTAGAGAGGAGATCAACAAGTGTGTCTCTAGTATTAATGGGTTAGTATAATGATCATAACTTCAATAGATCAAGATGCAACATAAGATCATAATAATGACATAACAACTAGAGACATATCATTTTTTAAATAATCAAACCTGGAGTCTTCACTGCTAGCGAGGGTGCACTTATTCCTCCAAACGTACTGAATTCACTACTTGGACAAGGTCTCTTGTACATCCCCTACAAACACACTCATTCTTTGTTGGATGATATAACTTTAAAAGAATATACAAGTGCATACCATTGAAATTTGTATTATCGTTCAGCTTGTCTTCTAATTCGAAACTTGACACCATCTTGACAAGAAGAGGTTAGAAACTAAATAAAAAAGGTTCAATGATTAGAACAAGCTAGAAACCCTAAAATTTCAACTTTGACCACAAAAATCAATTTGGACCAAAATTCAACCTTTGACTTTGACTTTGACTTTGACTAGTGCCCAAGAAATTAGGTTTAGGGTTTGTTAGAGCTGCAAAATCAGAAACCCTAGTTGCAGCTGCAACTGGTGCTACAAAGAGCTTGACAAGGAACTCATGATCTACCTTCTAGTGGTTAGACTGTTTTGAAGGTAGTGTGGGCCCATAACCTGTTAGAATAATGTTGATGTGTTTGTTTAACCATAGACAATGCTACACTATTGTCACCCAACCATAGGCACATAGCCACCCCTGAGCACCTTAACCTTTGATAGAAAGAATGATTCCAGGAAGCCACACTAGAACCAACAAATAACCAAGAGAGCGCACTTTCTCCAAGGGTAGTGGACAGGAGAAAATACCAGAAAGACTGAACAAGATAAAACAATACAATTGCAGTGGCTGTTGCTCCTCCTCCAAACTTGCATACTCTTTTTGGTTTCCTGAGTGAGAGTGAGTGAACAAATGAGCCAATACGTACTTTATTTATATTAATTTGTCCAGTGACTTTTCTAGCTAGGCCGACCTAACTTTCTAGTAATTATATTTTATGTTTATCTTTTTCTTGTGAGGCCGACTTGTCTTTCTAGAGGATAATACCTTAATATTATATATTCCACTAAGCCAACATGTCTTCTATGGTTTTCACACATCCATTTAGGGTTTCTCTTGCTTCCAGAATATTTTATTCTAGTCAAAGGTTACATATGGAGGTTAATAGCTCCCACAGCTACCATAATATCAACATTGACCACCATGGTACAAGAGGATGCCACTTCACCACCCATTACACATGCATATGGGGCTATCATTGTATGTAATTTCAAGAATATTTTATAAGGTCATAAACCTTATCAAAATTGAGGTTTGAGGAAGTCAAAACCCTACCCCTATATGGTTATCAAGCTATGTTAAATATCAGGCTACTAGGAGGAGAAGGGGTTCCATTCTATGTTATTGTATTTTGTTCCATACCATAGTAGAACATATAGGAGTGGGAAATTAGAGAGCATAACAAAGGGGGTTAATGTTTTGTAACATCGCAATTGGAATTAGTCGGTCCAAGAAAATTATTCATCTTTAGGCAGTAAAGAAAACATGGGAGATTCGATTTTGGTAAAATTCTCAATAAGGTGACGATAATAACAAACATTTCCTAAAAAATGTGAACATACTTTAATGTTTTTAGAACAAAAAGATTGGATATCACCTCAATTTTTGCAAGATCCACAATGATTCGATTAGGAGAAACAAGGTGTCCAAGAACTATCCCTTTAGTTAATAGCATGTGACACTTCTCATGACTAAGAGACAAATTAGTTTATTTACACCATTTGAGCACTTTCTCTAGATTCATCAAGTATTCATCAAATGTGTTACCGAGAAAAACCCATTGAAACATAGCAAGTGCATTACAAAGGCCATAGGACAAAAATCGATAGGAAAAGGTTACCCATGGGTAGGTAAAATAAGTTTTATCTTGATCCTTGGGAGCAAGTTGGTTTGGGGGTGGAAGGCATTCAATTTGATGAGCTTGGTGTCCATCAATGACCACAGACTGGACCAAAATGTAATCAAGAACTTGTTATCACAATCTGAAATAATAGTTTGTGGTAGCCGAAAATGAACCCAAACACGCTCGAATAATATCTTAGCAGTGGCCTCAACTATCATACTCTTCCTATAAGGTGTCAGAACTACCATCTTAGAGAATCGATCAACAACCATGAAGACACAATCATTACCATGCTTGATCGAACGTAGACCAGATATTTAATCCATGGAGATGGACTTCCAAGGCCTATCGAGAGTAGGCAGAGGAGTGTATATCCCTTGTTCTTTAATGGTGGGTTTGGTGATGGCACGAGTAGTGCATGATCTGATATACTTGTTGACATCTTGTCAAAGATTTGACCAATAAAAATACTTTTGTAGTACTGCCACTATTTTTTCCACACCAAAGTGTCATGCCACTTGAATGTAATGAGATTCCCAAAATAGCTTCACATGCTTGATTTAAGGAACACATAGATGGCCCAAATGGCATAACATTCCATCCTAGAGATGAAATTCTAGAATTGGTTTGTCTACGCTCAATTTTGATAGGTAGCAGTGAAGTCATAGTAATTGTTGTATAATTGTGGCCACCCAGAGGTCTCATGCCCACATGAGTTAAGAACTATGGTTAGTTCCCAAACTGGGGGTCAAATGAGGTAGCATGAAACATGGTTGGTGCTTCCCTTCTTATACTTGACATTCAAGTAGAATTTTTGCAGGTATGTGGACCACTTTTGATGGTGGTCATTTTGTAACTTCCCTTGAGTCTGCATGAATTATAGAGGCATGTGATCGGTGTGGATGATCATTTCCTTTCCCATAATATAATTCTTCCACAGTTGACATTCCTACATAGTGGAGTACATCTATTTTTCATAGGTGGGATATTTGTGAACATCATCAGATAATTTTTCACTCTGATAGGCCATTGGATGTCCCTGTTGAGTGAGGATTGCACCGATAGCATAATCAGAGACATATGTCTCAATCCCAAAGTAACAATGCCATTATGGGGATGAGACTCATAAATAGTATGGCATTTTCACATATAAGGATGTCCTAAAAGAAAATCACAAACTTTGAGTGGTGAAACATCACACATATTACCACATCTTCGAAGCAAAGTTCTCGTCCCTAGCTCAACCAACCAATGGTGTATGTTTGAGGGTGTTCCATTGATCTGGATTTAGGAGCAGAACAAACTTATTAACATACTGAATACAATAAACACATAGATAGGGAGAACAACACAAATATCCAATGAACAATATCTTCTATTGAATAAATGAAATAGGCTGAAACTATAAAACTGCAGAACTGAAACAACTTGCTCGAATGGTGGTAGCTATCTCTGAGAAGAGATGTGGCTGATACACACATTTGTCTTAGCATAATGATTACAATGAGGCTCTAGAGGAATTTTTAATATTACTCATGAATTCCAAAACCCTGGACATCCAAAAACCTAACCCTGGGAGGTGAAATGTCAAAAGTCATGTGGGCCCCTATGGGTAAGTCGGTACCTCAACTTCCTGGGGTCATACATTTTGCATACGACCTCATTTTAGGTACGTGATAACCCGTTGGAAAGGTCTTTTCGAGAAATACACATTACGCCATCAAACTCTGATTTCATCTAAAATTTGACTATGGAAAGCCAAAAGACAATGTTTAGAGCCCCAAAATGGCCTTGGAAGTATAGAAAGATGTGTTGACGTGAAAGCATCCAAAAAAGCCAGTTGGATTAGGTGGGAGGCCACCAATCTCCTCATGGAAGATGTGTAGTGCTTCAGACATCCTCGGAAGTGTAGAACCCACAATTACAAAGAAGTACATAAGAACATGTTGAACTAAAAACTATCAAGAGGAGCCAGATAGAATAGGCGGGTGGCCACCAATATCCACCTGGATCAAGAATTGTCAGTAACTTCAGTCTCTTGACAACCTCAGCTAAGATCAGGTTCTTCTAGCTCATATTTTGAACAATGAAATGTAGTGGGGTCCCCTTCACCCACATTTGTGAATGGAAGAGGTGTTCCCTCTCCTCAAGATCATATGACATGTCTGGTTGGAACTTTATGGTTGTGATGGTAGCACTAGGATCTACATCGACGATCCATTTTAGTTGTTCCAAATCCAAGTCTGAGTAAGGGTTTGACTCCTTCTCTTTAAGCTTGGCCAATAATGACTGTAATTGGAAACATTCATTAGTGTTGTGCTAGGGGATTTTGTGAAACTCACACCACTTTCCAATGTCCTTCTTCATCTTCTTCTTACCCTTATTTTCCTATAGCTTGGACTCGTTGTCTTGAGGTTGTATTTCCTTGCTCTATCCCTTATTCTCTGAGTTAGGGTCTCCTTTACCATACTTATGTTTTTGTGGATTTGAAAACTCGAACTCATGCTTATTTTGATGCTTAAATTTCTACTCGATTTCGACGGCATATCGATAAACGACCCCTAGTGAGGAGATTTCCAAGAAATCCATCTCTATTTTGATGTATTTGTGTAGGCCATTGTGGTACTTCAAAACTAGGTGTTTCTTAGAGTCTCTGATACCCAAATTTGAGCACAAGGTATGGAATATGTTAGTGTACTCTGAAACCATCCAGTCTCTCTCTTGACGCAGAGTCATCCATCTCGTGTACTAGTCATTATAGTTTCCAAAAAGGTAGAATTCCTCCTTGAGGGAATCAACAAAGGCCGCCCAAGTGGGTCTTCTTTAAATGTTAGAGACTTGTATTCATTGTGTCTCTCCCAGTAACTTTCCCACCAATATTTGACATGGAGGAGGGATTTAAGGAGTGTGAAGGTGATATTTTCGGTGTCGGAGAAATTTTGAATAGAGTAATAACCATCCAATAGATTTAAGCATTTATCCAAATAATTTACATGTATTTGGCCTTCAAATAAAGGGATATCAAAGTTAACTTGTACATTCAAGGGTGTTGCACTTTAAAATTTCTACTTGTTGAAGGTGCCTCACCCACCATCGGTAGTCATTAAAGGATTTGGGAGAAGTTTTCCATCATCTCATTCCTTTGTCACCTGAGGAATTCCTCAAGCAACATATTGAAAGGATCTCCTACTATGTCATCTCTCTTTTCTTCTTCCATGGGAGGCTTCTTGCATCGACGAGAGTGGTCGTACCTAAGTGAAACTAGATCGAGAACCAACTCTTTATACCCTGACCTCATTGGGGACATGCACTGAGAACTAACAAGGAGCATATTGCTCTAATACCATTGATTTGGATTATATTGAGAACAAAATGGAACACAGATAAATATAGTGAAGAGTACAACAATACAGTGAAACCCAATTTATATTAATGAATATGATGGTAGAATATTCTAGAACACAAACTAGCTACAATGGTGGTAGCTTATCCCTAAAGAGAAAGAGATGGTGTGTAACATCCCCACTACAATCCTTAGTTTAATTAATGCTTAATGTGTATATGGCCAAAGTGATGTATATACAAAATGTATTTCTACGTTTTAATAAATAAAATGTGATTCCAATTGATAAGGGGACTGGGACAGAGATGGGGGATGAATTAATACACAAGAGAGGGAGGGGTCTAGGATAATGTCTAAGAGGGTTCCAAGGGGGGAAATACCCATGCCTATTAATTTCACCCACATTCTTGAAGTTTATTATATCTATGTATTAATCTCTACTTTTTTATTGTGTGTTCCCAAATTGAATCATTGAATGCATGTAAGAGGGTGGGTGTGAGAAGTCACATCCCATAGTTATTGAGAGCATGGAGGCTAAGTAAAATCATCTTGGGGATGTGTGATTCAATAAAGGTAATACAAAGGGAGGAAATTCATATGGGCAGCAACAACAGTTTTAGACAGTCAATGGTTTGCATGAACAACAAGAAAGAGAAAAACAAAGAGCTTGGAGATGGAGTATCCATGGAGGGTGAATTATAGATCATGCTAGAGAATTTTTTGGAGTGTGTTGGAGTTGATGACTAAATAAACAAGTTTCCAGTCCTAAAGAGTGAACTCCTGAGTGAGTTGCACTGTAACAAAAAGTGTTTGATGTTGTTTTCTAGTAGTTTTCCTAGCACCAAGTTCCCTTGAGTTCCCAACTGAGATATTCCTGGTTACATGTGCTAGAAATACCTTGATAAATGAATGGTATTCCCAAGGGGATGATATCAGTGAAGGGGTACATTCGTTGGGTTGTGCAGGTCAAGAGGAAAAGAGCTAGTGGAAAATTGGGATGGTTTTAAGAGAATATCAGTGGGTTGTGGGATTTATGAGATGTGAGTGGATAGTGAGAGACCACCCTCTTTTGTGGATTACTAGCCCTAGATAAAGGGTGAATTGTTGTTTATATTTGGAACATTAGGTCTATGTTTGGGTGGAACTTTCATCCCAAGCAGTTGGTTGCACAACTATTTTGAAAGATAAGTGTTTTATCTTGTTGTTGTGATATATTATGAGTTAAATTGGTGTGCATGAACTATGTGTATTTGAGAATTATGATTTATATGATGTTGTAATAAGCTATTTATTCCATTCATGTGTGATTTTAGCGTGTGTTGTAGATGAATCTAATTTATGGTAATATGAAGTAGCTAAATATGGTTATAATTCGTAGCTAGAAGCTACAAGAAATTAATTAGTTAACAAGATCTTTTTTTATGAGTATTTTGCACCATAATATTCCTCGGTTGGACTGGGGGAACGTTACATGTTGTCTATGCTCATATGAAAAAATATGATTACAAAGAGGCTAAAAATGTCCTTTTATCATGAAGCCTAAAAGACAAAGAGGAAAAAACCCTAACCCTGGAATATGAAACACCAAAAGTATTGTCATCCTCAAGGTGGTTAGTTGATAAGTAAACTTCTCGGGGGCGCAACCTTTGCATGCAATATTTTTTTGGGGCACACAATAGCTTGTTGAAACGAAATATTAGGCGATACAAATTTTTGATAGAGGTAGGGAATTCCATGGCAAACCCTGGTCTCCCAAATGTCAAAAAAACAATGTTTAGGGCCTCTAAACGACCCCAGAAGTTTGGGACCCAAAAAATGTAGAAAAAATTCCAAGAAGATAGAGAATCATTGAGATAGTGGAAGACTTGGGTGGCTACTGATATGTACCTAGATCATCCCCCCCCCCAGGAAGTAATGGTCTCCATTGCGTCAAGTTCCCTCATCAGATGGGGAAACTTCTATTGAATTTGGCTCCTGGTGAGACACTTTCCTTGGTGAAGAGGTTTCCTTGCTTTGACGACATGGTAGAGTTGTATGTGTTGTTGATGGGTGTCTTTCATATTTGTGTCCATGATTTGATCAAATGTAGCCTGCTCAAGGCAGTCAGGTTGAGTTTTGTAGGGGCCAAGTGCTCAACTTCCTCTGAGGTTTCCAACACAGGTGGAAAATATGGGCGAAGGAGAACCACATTAAAGACTAGATGTCGACCAAGGAATGGGAGAATACTTAATTGAAAATCATTCTCACCTACATCATTGGAGATGGTGTAAGGCCCATATTGAAGTGGGTGAAGCTTGTGATTGGTTCCCACAAGGTGCTCTTTCTGCAAATGTAACCATACCTTATCACCAACCTAAAACTTGTGTGGAACCCAATTTTGGTCATGTCACTGCTTGTACATGGAATTGGCTTTCTGCAATATATCATGGACTTGTTGGTGGATGTTTTGAATATGTTCAACAAAGTTGGTTTCCTTATTAGCCTCAATTTAAGCATGGGAATTATTCTTCGTGTATGGACGCAATGGGAAGAGATACATCAATTGGGGCAATGCATGGAACCCCAAGCACGCCTAAAAAGGACTATGGCTAGTAGAGCTATGAAGGGCTCAATTGTAGATATGTTGAACATAGGGAAGAATCTTATCCCATGCACGAGGTTGTTTGAAGTTTTACATTCTTAGGATATGCACAATCATCATGTTGACTACCTCCATCTGTCCATTGGTTTGCAAGTGGAAGGCAGTTGATTTGCTGATGTTGGTGTTTGTTACCCTCTCAAGGGTAGCAGCCTTTGGAAACCCTCACAACGGTATCATGTACCTTCTTGCATGAGATATCATGCATCTCTTCTCATATCCATACAAAGTCTTTTAATTCTCCAGTTGAGACATGATTCTTGCTCAATGAATCATGATGTTGCTCATTTCAGATGCTCAGTTATCAGATACATCTTGATGGTCCAAGTCTTTGCATAGATACTCCATGTGTAATATTTGTTTATACATGATGATATAACCCCCTGGCATGTCATGAAGTTGTGGTTATCTTACGGCGGTTGACTAGGATGTCATATCATAGAAATTTTCTCACTTGTGTTGTATTACCATGGGAAACATATTTCTGGTTAGAAGTGTACCCTTTTCTAAGATGATTCATACCACTAGGTGTTTAGACTAGGTAGCGCAATCCATGTCCTAAACAAACTAAGCACTTTCCATTTCCCTAAGTATCACTCATTTCCATCCACAATAAAAAAAATAATTTCATCTCTCATGTATGACTACTCAAAGGTCAAAAGGAAAGGTTAAAATCAAGAAATCATAAATCAAATAAAGCCACAAAGACTAAGAGGTGAAAAGGAAATTAAAAAAAGTCAAAGAAGAAAATAAAGTATAAACTACTTCATTATGGTGCCCTTCATTATGGTGCCCCCCTTTTAGAGTCCTAAGAGTAAAATGCACATCTAAAACAAGAAAGGACTTACAAAAAATCAAAGAAAAGAAAGGGGAAGTGTATGCATAGAGAAGTAGTAAAGATTCCCTCTAAAAGGCTAATATAAAAAGGGAAGTGTGTGCATAGAGAAGTAGTAAAGATTCCCTCTAAAAGGTTAATATAAAAAAATGCCTAGTTAAAATAAAGCTATAGATAATAAAAAAAATCTAAAAAAAGTGGCATGTGCATGTCTGCAACTTTGAGAGTCATCATATGAACATTTCCCCCTTTCCCCTTCATCACTAATATCGCTAATTATCTATCATCCACCTAAAAAACTTAGGAAATATGGGGTTTCCTTAGGAGTGGGCTTATTTAAAAATATTAACAATGTTTCCTTAGGTAAAACTTAGGCAAGTGTCAAAACTAAATTAAAATGTTATTTTTACTAGGAAATTGTCACTCGGAACTATGAATTAGTGATTTTCTAAGGGGATAAACCTATCATCCTAGGTAGATTTTACACATTGGACCCTTTGGACACATGTAGCGTCGCCTTTCCTATTTGAGCACATGCATAAATTGTAACTTAAGTGGAAGCACAAATTTCAATTTTACATGTGATTTATTACATCAATAAAACAAGACATTTGTTTATTTGACCACTTTGACCCTCTCCTAAAGGGGGCGCACCACGAAAATTATCATTTTATTGTGATTTGACCTTTTTCTAAGGAAAAAATCATTATTTGACCATGTCTAAGGAAATCGTTATTTTATTATGATTTGACCTTATCAAGTGGAAAAATCATTATTGTATTATGATTTGACCTTATCAAAGGGAAAAATCATCATTTTATTGTAGGACCATATTTAAAATATCATTTTGCTCATGGTTCAATGATTTTACCCATAGTTTTTGTAAATGGTTTCATGCCTCCTCTTCATTTATGAAAGGGGAAGGCCTCTCATTTGTAAAGACAATTGGAGAATAAAGGAAGTACTTTACTCAAGCATTGTTGGTGTAAGTTTTTTTTTGTGAAATTTTTATGATGTAATGACAATTAGATCATGGTGATTTCTTGATTGAGCAAGGGTTGTGAGAGTTTTTTGATTGGATAAGGTATGGTTTACAACCTTTTTGTTCCTCATTTATTAATTAAATTTTATATTCCTAAAGGCTAATGTTTTGAACTTATCTTTTCTGTATGAAATTTAATTAAAATCTTTAACAACTTTTTTAGATTTGATTATTACCATTTCCTTCTTAAGAAATTTTCATAAGATCCATCGTATCTTGGATTGTATTTGTATTCACTAAGTGATAAAAAATCTTCAAAGATTTTCTCGAGAAATAGATTTTTTTTCACCAAGATTAAAAACCCCATCGCCTAATGAAGGTATTTTTTAAATTTTGTTAATCAAATTTAAAGTTTTCTTTAAAAACATTTTTTTCAATTTCTTGAGCTTAATTGACAAACATTGGTGATATTAATAACCTAGTCGATTTTTATGTTTATTTGCAACCAGGGTTTGTAAATTTCGGATTTGAGAAGCCAACACAACTTCCTCAAATGATTTATTCATTTCTCAAGCTCGACATTTCCCATAACATTGTGTTTGTTGATTTCTTCATTGGGTGCTCTCACCATTTTTTCTTTTACAGGTTGAAGCCACATAGTTCAAGGAAACCAATTCTCTTGTCTCATATATGTGTGTTTGAGTAAGTGTGTCCTTGTTTTATTACCTTGTTCTTTTGTTGGTTGGATCTAACTACATGAGATAGGTCCAAATTTATATTGGTGCCTATATTTGATGTTTTTTTTATTTTATACATATCTCATGAGGACAAATCAACCCTAAAAAATACCCCAACATCTTAATCAATTGTGTCATCGTCTCATTGGATCTACATCTAGTTTTTTAAAGGGTTTGGGGCACTGGGTTTTTTTGCAAAGTTTATGGTTCTTTCAGGTCACAAACTCCGATGCTTTAAATGGTTAAAACATACCTATGTCTTGGAAAATTTTACGTTATTTCATTTCATGGGTAACAATGATAACATGTTATGAAACCACACACGAATCTCCCTTGAAAAAACACTACAAATACACTAAAGCTACTCATCATTTATAGCACTAAAGTGTTTTCTATTGACATTGCTCTACATCAGTTTTGAAATTGGTAATATTTTTTTCACTTCTGAGGCACAATTGGCATATTCTGATTAGATATAGGATTGACTTGCAATTGTTTGAAACAACATTGAGTATAATCTCATTTCTATTGGACTGGTATAACACATCCCTATATCTCTGTGTGTTGATCCATTGCACAATGAAGACACATCCTTTGCATCACTTGATATATGATTTTAACACCTAAATGGGAATGAATCATACTTGTGCATAACTTCCCCACACAACTCGATGTCCTTTTGTTGATCAAAATAAATAAATTTATTGTGGTTGTCATTCTATCAATTAACAATAGTTTACATTGTGAAATTTCGTTGGTTAGCGTTGATGTATAATTTTGGACATTAACGATTCATGATACATAGTTGAGTGAATTGCTCCCTTTCATTTGTTATTTTTCTACTTATCCAATATTTCATGAAACAAATGATTTCCTTTTATATGTTCATTGGATGATTTACTTAAGTCTATTCCAAAATTCATTATTGAATTGCACTTTGACACTTTGATGCTTGAAACATCTCTAAGTTGAGAAAAATTGAATTGGATTTTGTGTCGAAAGAGGAACACATACTTTACAGTTTTATTGATCATTGAATGAACACATGCTTAATGATGAATGATACATTGATGTGAATAATTTTTAATCACTTCATGCAAGCTATGATGATAGTCGATTTTTTTGGTAAGACCCTTAGTGATTTTTAGGCTAAAGACATGCACCGGTGTCTATAAATAATTCCATGGAGTTGTCA
Organism: Picea engelmannii; assembly: GCA_009831015.1. NCBI lineage: Eukaryota > Viridiplantae > Streptophyta > Pinopsida > Pinales > Pinaceae > Picea > Picea engelmannii. The sequence goes on along the minus strand of ML790888.1, from coordinate 322,478 downwards.
TTAAGCATATGAAATTACGGCTTAGGAATAATACACGCAAGGATACATGATAGTTAATGAGGCTTGAGCTTTTGCCTCACCTCGTTGGAAGTCCTTGTAAACCATGTTGGTACCCATTCGAGTAGTATTGCATTAGACAACACCTAAACCCGAATATCACTTCCATGTACCCTCAAGTATATCAGAAGTCCCATGGGAAACCTAAAACCAACCTTGCGGTCGTTGGATTGTTACAATGCACTGAAAAACAGCATTCAGGAATATTACCCTCTCGTACCGTGGGTGTTCAATCCTATAGGTATATTTGAGGATTATAACACAAGGCACACCTTTGATTGGAATCCTTTTTCTTTCTTTCTTTTGGGTCTTGCCTAGAATATTTATGCTTTCATAGAATTTTGTATTTGAATGATCATGGGATAAAACTTTAATGCATGATAAACACTTAAACAATATTCATCATTTGGATATCATTAAAGAATAAGCCTTTGATCATTTTCTCTTGCATAATCTAAATCCTTTCCTTATCCTCACATGTACTTAAATGATAGGCTTAGGATCTAGTATAGGGAATCCCCCCTTAGGTAGGAAACCATCATCCAAATCTAGAAGTGTGGTGCAAGGTTTTCGAGGTGACAGTGGGAAGCTTGCCTGTAGTGTCCTTAGGTTTTCCCCTTAGAGAGGTTGGGACTTTTCCTCTAGAGAGAATCCGAGAGATAACAATATCCATCAATGAACACAATCTAGACCAGAATGTACTCAAGAACCTTCTATCACAATCTGAAATAATAGTCTATGGTAGACATAAATGAACCCAAACATGCTCAACAAAGAACTTAGCATTGGCCTTGGATGTGATACTCTTATTGCAAGGTGTCAAAATTGTCTTTTTAGAGAATCGATCAACGACCATGAAGACATGGTCATTACCATTCTTGGTTGAAGGTAGACTAGACATGTAATCCATGGAGATGGAATCCCTAGGCTTATCGAGATTAGGAAGAGGGGTGTATATCCCTTATTTATTAATGACGTGTTTGGCGATGACATAGGAAGTGCATGATCTAATATGCTTGTTGAAATTTTGCCAAAGCTTTAGCCAATAAAAATACTTTTGTAGTACTTCCATTATTCTTCCCATGCCAAAGTGTCCTACTACCCGACTTTAATGAGCTTCCCAAATCAACTTCTCATCCTTCCTTGAAGGAACACATAGATGGCCTAGATGGCATAGAAGTCCATCCATGGGGGCTTCATCTTTTTGACTAATATCTTATCACATTCATTCATAAAGGGGGTTTTTTAATTGTGCAAAATAGAGTCAATATATTGTAGTTATTAGGGTGGGTGGTGGGTATCATTGGGTTTATAGGTATTGGGGTGGGTGATGGGTATCATGGGGTTTATAGGTATTGGGGGGTATAAAAAGGGGTATCTAGTAAAAATATGGGTTTCTTTGAATGGAAATGTCTATTTGGAGGAGGGTTCAACAAAATGATTTTTGGAGGTATTTATCAATATCTAGTGAAATTAGGGGTATTATTTAATATCCCATGAACACAGGTGCTATGTCACAGGTTCATTGAGTGAATACCATGTAAGTCCATCCTAGACATGAACGTCTAGAACTGGTTTTCCTATGCTCAATGTTTGATAGGTAGTAGTGAATTCATAGTCATTATTGTATAATTATGGCCACCCAAAGGTCTCATTCCCACATGAGTTAAGAACTGTGGTTAGTGCCCCAACCGAGGGTTGACTGAGGCAACCTACAACAGGGTTTGTGTTTCCCTTCTTGTACATGATGTTCAAGTGGAATCGTTGTAGGTATGTGGGTCACTTCTAATGGCGGTCATTATGTAACTTTATTTGTGTCTGCATGAATTACAGAGGCCTGTGATCGCTGGATGATCATTTCCTTTCCCAGAATATAATGCTTCCACTCTTGACATGCCTACACAATGGAGTACATCTATTTCTTATAGGTGGGATATATGCAAACATCATCAGCTAGTGTTTCACTGTGATATGCCACCAGATGTCCCTTCTAAGTGAGGATTGCACCGATAGCATAGTCAGAGGCATCTAGCTCAATCTCAAATGGTTGTTATAGGTCTGGATGTGTGAGGATTGGTGCGGAGCAGAGGTGATTTTTAATATCTTGGATGACTCCATAAAAAATAAGGTCATGCTGAAAAGCGTTATCATGAAAAGGATCTATGGTGCACCAAAGATCCACAAACAAGGTGTGCCCATAATATCGATAGTTAACACGATAGGTTCACCAACCTATGCTCTTTCCAAACTCCTTGCTAAAAATCTGCTCCCCTTGGTAGGGAACACATCCTCATTCATAAAAGATTCAACTTCTTTTATCGAAATGATAAAAGACTAGGATATGAAAGATGAAGACATTCTAGTAAGCTTTGACATTATCTCACTATACACCAAGATCCCAATGGATGAGGCAATAGACATCATAAGAAATACCAGTGATAAAGAAACTGCAGAGATGGTGAATTTGTGTCTCAAGTCAACATATTTTAGTTATAAAGGAAAACTATATGAGCAAATACAAGGTCTTGCGATGGGCTCCTCATTGTATCCAATAGTAGCTAACATATACATGGAGAATTTTGAAACAAGGGCTACAAACTCTACTCCACACAAACTAGACACTTAGAAAAGATATGTAGATGATATCTTTGCAAAATGGAGTCATGGAAATGAGAATATTGAAGAATTCCTTAAACACATCAACGGCCTCTCAGAGCACATCAAATTCACCATTGAAACAAAAGTAAACAATCAAATATCATTTCTTGATGTATTTCTCAACAAAAAAGGTGATAAAAAGTTGGGGTATCAAGTATACAGAAAATCGACTCACACAGAAAGATACCTACATGCAAAATCTCACCACCATCCAACCCAAAAACAAGGAGTCATTCAAACTCTTGCCACAAGAGATATTAGAATCTCAAATATTGATCATCTAGAATGAGAATTGGAACACCTCCGAGAAGTACTTATGAAGAATGATTAGCATGATAGATAGATAAAGAAGGTCATCCACAAAGCCAAAAACAAAACACACACAGAGAGACTTGTGGACACGCCAAAAATATGATTACCATACATCAAAGGGACCACAAATAAAATTGATCGTATTTTTAAAAGAAACAACATCAAAGTGGACTTCACTCCCCCAAGCACTATACGTAACATGATTGAATTTGCAAAAGACCTAGTGAACCCAAGACAACATAAAGGAGTGTATTCAATCCCTTGTTCATTTGGCAAAGAGTACATTGGTGAAACAAGTAGGTCACTAGCTATTCGTCTAAAGGAGCATGTTGTTGATATATCAAGGAACCAAGTTGATAAGTCTGGTCTTGCAGAGCACTCTCACATTAATTCTCATCGCATCTGCATAGAAAATGTGAAAATAGTATTCAAGAAAGGAAACTACACAAAAAAAAAAGAGTGAGAGAAGCCATAGAAATCGAAAAGTGGAACAACACTTTGAATAAAGACGAAGGTCTCCAACTCAACAACACCTAAAGGCCACTCATAAATCAACTACGACATTAGTACAAAAATGAGCCTAGAGCTATTAAACATTAAAAATCATAGTGAGCCTACCTCACTCCTATATAAAAAACATTCCACTTGACTTATCATTAATCCATATTAATAAATCACACTCTTAACATTCTTCATCATCCCATTCTCGACAAGGAAGTACAAAACGTAGGATTTATATAAAAAACATTCCACTTGACTCATCATTAATCCATATTAATAAATCACACTCTTAACATTCCACTTGACTCATCATTAATCCATATTAATAAATCACACTCTTAACATTCTTCATCATCTCTGGACGAGGAAGTCCAAAACGTAGGATTTCAAAAAAAAAAATATGCAGGCTTCCAATATTTGATAATTCAACACCTACGAATGAATTAGATCCCACCATGGAATGGATATCTCAAAATACTCCCAATGATTTGGGAGACTAAGAATGGAAAGAGTTAAACTATTAATGGATCTAGAATTTCTAAAACAATGTCGCGACTGTGGAGTAACACCTAGGTTTGCAGAATGCTCTCACCTGCTATGCAGCAGACATAGATGAGCTTTCACCATACTCAGTGCCGCCACATTGATCAAAGAAGAAATAAGGAAGACATGGAGAGATCTGGCGAAAACGTCTGAAGGGCTGGCAAGACTGCATTTAAAACTCGCGACCACATTGCGTGTTGACTTATGGATGACATGGGAAGCCACAACTGCTAACAAAGCTGAAAGAATGTCCCATGCTGAAGAAAAACAACAAACTCGACCTGCTCAAATGTAAACAGAACGTGACAACAAGAAGCTGGCAAGAAACCCGTACAGTTGTTAACCTCTCATCTCAAGCCTCGGAGAGTCCAACTCGAAAGGTTCTAGAAAAGGGTATGAAATTTGTTGTAGCTCCAAGAAGAATTCCCTTGGAAAAAATGGTGTGCAACATCCAAGATTCCATCAAAACCAAAGTGGAGGACCAAGCGCAGAACAAATTAGACAGGAATACGCAATATTTCTTAGAAACGCCAAACCACCAAAAAGTAACTTGCCAGGGGATGAAAGGAATGCATTAAAAAACCTCAGAAACAATGAATACAAGGGAAATGCCACTGTAGTAATGAACACAAATGATTATCATAGCAAGATGATAGATCACCTATCTACAAGTGACAGCTATAGAATTATAGACAATGACCCGGACAAGAGGATCTTAAGAGAGGTGTCAAAAGTAATTAAAAACTCATCCCTACATGACTCCATAAAAAAGGTCTTGCCGAAAAGCACTATCATGCCTAGGATCTATGGTGCACCAAAGATAAAAAACAAGGCGTACCAATAAGACCGATAGTAAACACGATAGGTTCACGAACCTACACCCTTGCCAAACTCCTTCATTCATAAAAGATTCAACTTATTTTATTGAATGGATAAAAAACTAGGATGTGAAAGACAAAGAAATTCTAGTAAGCTTTGACATTATTTCTCTATACACCAAGATCTTGGTGGATGAGGCAATAGACATTATAAGAAATATCACTGACAAAGAAAATGCATAGCTGGTGAAGTTATGTCTCAAGTCAACATATTTCAGTTATAAAGGAAAAATGTATGAGCAAATACAAGGTGTTGTGATGGGCTCCCCATTGTCTCCAGTAGTAGCTAACATCTACATAGAGTACTTCGAAACAAGGGCCATAAAATATGCTCCACACAAACCAGATGCTTGGAAATGATATGTAGATGATATCTTTGTAAAATGAAGTCATGGAAATGAGAAGCTTGAAGAATTCCTAACACACCTCAACAGCCTCTTAGAGCACATCAAATTCACCATTGAAACAAAAGTAAACAATCAACTACCATTTCTTGATATATTTCTCAACAAAAAAGGTGATAACAAGCTGGGGTATCAAGTATATAGAAAACCGACTCACACAGAAAGATACCTACATGCAAACTCTCACCACCATCCAGCCCAAAAACAAGGAGTCATTCAAACTCTCGTCGCAAGAGCTATTAGAATCTCATATACTGATCATCTAGAACGAGAATTGGAGCATCTTTGAGAAGTCTTTCTAAAGAATGGTTAGCATGATAGACAGATAAAGAAGGCCATCCACAAAGCCAAAAACAAAACACATACACATCGACTTGTGGATGCGCCAACAATATCATTATCATACATCAAAGGGACCACAGATAAAATTGATCCTATTTTTAAAAGAAACGACATCAAAGTGGGATTCACTCCCCCAAGCACTATATGTAACATGACTGACTATGCAAAAGACTCGGTGGACCCAAGACAACATAAAGGAATGTATTCAATCCCTTGTTCATGTGGCAAAGAGTACATCGGTGAAACATGTAGGTCACTAGACATTCATCTAAAGGAGCATGATGTTGATATATCAAGGAATCAAGCTGATAAGTCTGCTCTTGTGGAGCACTATCACATCACTTCTCATTGCATCTGCATAAAATATGTGAAAAATGGTATCCAATGAAGAACACTATACAAAACTAAGAGTGAGAGAAGCCATAGAAATTGAAAAGCGGAACAACACTTTGAATAGAGACGAAGGGCTCAAACTTAACAACACATGGAGGCCACTTATAAATCAACTAAGAAACATGACATTGGTACAAAGACGAGCCTAGGATTTTAAAGCATTAAAAATCACAGTGAGACGACCTCACTCCTATCTAAAAAACCATTCACTTGACTCATCATTAATCCATATTAATAACTCACACTCTTAACACTCCTCCTCATCCCATTCTCGACATGGTGATCCCCTAAAGATGGACTCTCATCTAGGAAGTCTGAATTGTAGGGTTTCAAAAAACTAATACGCATGATTCCAATCTTTGATAATCTTGGAAAGCTTTCTATCATGACTTGGACCAGGAAAAATTTCCGTCCTTGGTCACTTGACTTAAGGGCCAAGCGATATGAGAGAATCCCAGCAAGAACTTGTTGTGCCCCCACAACAACCTCCCAATTTTCTTGTCTTAGCCTCTATCCAAGACAAGAAATTGGCTCCCCCTTAATTCTTCCAATCGGAACCCTCTCACTCTCTCCCTCGTGCAAATAGCTACACCTAAGTTCTTCTCACCCAACCTCGCTTTACCACTTCTAGTTCCTCCTCGGATCACTGATACTTGACGATCCACACTTTGGTGAGTCCCCTCTATATGCGTTGATACATAGCGTACCGACGCATGCATCCTTCTTCCACCTTTGCATTCGCATGCCATTGATTTTCTTGATAATACATCATCCACCTCCTTTTGAACTCGGCTGACGCGTTATTGCACTTCCGCCAAACTTCACCGACACACATCTTCATCGTCGACAAAGATTGCATGATCAATGCCATCTCACTGGAATTGGTCACATGAATATCTTTGCTATGCACACAACTTTCACCAGCTAACCTCCCACTCACGTTGTTGCATCACATTTCGGCAACATCCTTCTCTTTCACTTCATTGCACTACATATCAACAAAGTTCACCTCTTTGTCCCCAACACACTGCCTATTGATAAGTTTTCCTCTCATGTCCTCGATACGTCAGCTAAAGGATGTCAACCCCTCATCATCATTGAGTGCATTTAAGATAATTCACTCCCTCTATACTACGTTGATCAGGTCAGCGTAGCTCGCTTTCTCCTTGAGGCTTATGTCGTCCCCCTCCTAGCTTGGATCCCTTCTTGTTGCGTTCATCAATCAATATCCTTATTGTTCTTTGTGACTAAGATCTCCATTCCTAATTAGATAATTGGTCACCAATTTCTTACTGTGCTTGACCCACTCCATGTTGCAGCCATAACCAAATCGGTCGGTAGCGCCAAGAACTTACTTCCGCATATCGCGTCATCTTGTTTTCTTTGTTTTTCTTGATGTTATGACTAAATCTTCATTGTGAAAGCGTCAACTGTTAGCCTATGGCTTACCTTTACCAATCACTAAGTCTAAATTGTCACCTATATTTGTATTATTCATTTAGGATATTAGTAATATATCCTCAAGTGATGACTAATGAGTTAGTTAAGATTGCCTAGCCTAGTCATCATGCATGATTTTAGGATCTAGAGAAAATCTCTCTATGAGGTGGCATCACCCATTGTACTATAAATATATAACATTGGAGTGAATAATTTTGTGTTGGCTAGTGAGCCTTTTCCGCCATGTTGTTATTCTTGTCTATATTTTATCATCAACTAACATCATATGGGTTAACCGTAACACATATTGGTCTTGTGTTGATTTTGAAACACACTTTGAAAGAAATCCATTCCACCCGATTCCTATGCAGTGCTAAGTGCTCCCAACGTCAATTGGTTGTTTTGACAAGCTTATAACTTCGTGCCATTGATTCATCACTACAAATTCAATGGATGAACTAAGTCCCTATTCATCATAGATGACACTGGAACTCACAGAATCAATTTTAAGTGAAAGAGCAACAAATGTTGAACCTGAACTTTCATTAAAAAACGTTTTTGAGCATAATTTTTTGGTGCTCATAAAAGTGAAATTTCCACCCCTGAAACAGGCTAGTCGTATCATTCTCACCATTACAATTCCAACGCAACTTGTGGAATCAAAATCTGACGCCCAAAAGCACCGGAAAGAATCACCTAGGTTTTCTCGCCCAAACTGGCCACGTTGGTTATTACACACATGACATGAGATGTTTGTATGACATGGTTCATTAGCTCGATGAAAGCACCTATCCACACTCCTTGCAATGCAAGAAATGACAATTGAATCAGAGACCATATGATAAATTTATCAGCAGTTAAAGTGTCTTCCATTGGCATTAGCGCAAGGTTTCATGTGACCAGTCAAGTATCCTTGTTCAGCTTCCACGTCACCACTTCCAAGTATCCTTGTTCAGCTTCCAAAGGCACCCGCAAGGTTCTTAGCAAATTCTTCGATAAACTCAAAGTACTGGAACTCGTCGGCAACATGAAAGTGACTATACCGAAGCTATCAGAAATCAAATAACAAGCATGAGGAGATACTCCGAAGAACATGGATATTGTTAAATATAATGTAACCTCAACAGCATCACTGTACACTGCCAGCTGTCATGGCTAGCTATACTATCATTTCCTGATGTTCTTGATTTGCTTGAGCCTATTTAGCTCAGCTCTTTTCCCTTTTCTCATGTACTCTTCTCCTCATATACCTAATATATTGAATACTATTTTCTGTTCTACTCCTTCTCTATATTCTCTGCTTCTCAATTTATCATGGTATTAGAGCATCAAACGTAAGCCTCTTCACACAATCTGGAGAGCAGCACGATCCTAAGAAGCGCACAACTTAAACTGTCAAGGAGAGCATGGGACATAGTTTATTCACAAGGCTTGGAGAGCAGTCCGTCAATCTGCTCAAAAGATCGTTGCAGATAGAAAGTGCGAGGAAGCGGAAACTGCAGAAGACAGAAACAATAAAGAATCGTGAACATTTAAAGATTCGTGAAAGATTCACGAAGAAGAGTTGCAAAAGGCAGAAACAATTAAAGATATGTGAGTTCTTTAAATAATTCGTGAAATTCTTTCCAATTCGTGAAAGATTCACGAATTTCCTTCTTCAGGAGAAACTCTTTGCAAAAGCAGCAAAGAACACACTAAAGAAGCAAAGGACAAGCAGTCGCAGTCGTAATATCGGTCCTGCTAATAGATCTTAGGCGTTAATCGAGTTCATAAAGGATGAGGAGTGCACATAGGAGTTGATCAGATCTAAGCCGTCAGATCTGGGAGCAAGGATCAACATCCATTGATCTCGAAGTAAGGGGCACGCATTTTAAGTTTTCGGCATTTTGCGAACCGGGAAACATAAGAGGGAGAGTCTTTCGACTCCCAAAGACGTGAAACTGAGAAAACGCGCCAATTGTTGGATCTGGAGCATAGTGGCATGAGAGTTGCTAGATCAAAGATACAGGCACGGGGTTTAGTCCCTGGGAGATGCACAGAAGATTTGATCTAAGGCGTCATATGTCGTACAAGTAGTCGTTGTCCGTTGGACCAGGTGAAGCTGCACAGAAGATAATGGTGGGACCATTCAAAGTCTCAAAGAATGGGAGGAAGGATCTGAGTCATCAGATCTCGCATAAAGGACCGATAGCCATCGGATCTAGAAAGAGGAGAATGAGTTTTAACCCTCGTAGAAGAAAAGGAGAGGACTCGAAAAAATCCCGAAAGCATCATGACCATCCACAGGAGGACATGTGGCAAGCGGTCAAGGTTTCGGTGAAAGGCCCGAAATATTTCGAACCATCGATCACAAGCAGATCTGGACCATTGGTCCACATCGTGATTTCGGGTATCATGAGTTGGAAGGACAGAGGTCCTTGTCTCACAAAACCCTGAATCGCGAAATAGCGAAATAGCGAGGTCGGACATGGACCGTAGATCTCATGAGTTATTGTGAGTCGTTGATCGAACGCCAAGACATTTCGTAATTTCAGCAACCAGGGATTCGAAAGACAAAGGAACGGGATGCTTGCATCGCAATTCCCCGAATCACGAAACCCCGAAAGGACCAGAATCGTTAGATCGAGGAAGGCTCAGAGCCGTCGATCTCATAGTAGATACGATTTCGGACTTTTGGCAACCGGGAGCTGGAGGGACAAGGATTTAACCCCTCCACATCATTGAATCGTGAAAGCCAGTAGCACTTTGGCGTTAAGTGTGTGGACACAGAGTGGTGGTCATGTGGACGGAGGCTAAGGGAGGAGCCAAAGCCTGTTAAGCCCTTTTTCGACATTTCGGGACCCGGGAGTTTGAAGGACCTAGAATCGTTGCAGCCGGAATTGCGAAATCGCGAACTACGAAATCCCAAAAGGATCTGGACCGTTAGATCATAGGAGGATATGGACCGTCGATGCAAGCGCCATCATGATTTCGGCTACCGGGAAATCAGAGGCGAGAGTCTCGTGAACTCGCAATACACGGAATTCTGAAATAACCTGAGTCGTTGATCGAGTATAGATCTGGACCATTAGATCTCCGATCATGGAGGATCATAGATTGTTGATCATGATATTTCAAATAAATTGTGGTCGTTGATCTCAAATCAATGAGGATCATTGATCCTTGAAGCAATTTCGCATTTCGGCTATTCAAAGGAACTGCTACCTTCAGCGTCAAAAAGCGCAAAGTCTCGAAACGCGGATCCCATAGCACCTGGTTTTTCGCCCACGGTCATATGAGAAGCTAAAGTTTCTTTGGCTCTCGAGTAAACTCAGAAAGCCCTATTCTGCCATTAGAGGGGTTACAGTTGCTGCAGTGTTACAGTTGCTAAAGAACATAGCTCAAAGCTCTGAATCAACAGATATTGCGCTAGGATAGTCAGATCCATCCAGATCGAAGTCAAACAAGTGGTTTACACCGTGTTTTTGGGTTCAAAGTCACTGCAAGAAATTTGAAGACCTGGTTTTACGCATAGGAAATAGGTAAATACGAAATTTTCTAACAATTTTTTTTGTTTTGTTAAATTCTTTAAAGATGGCCACGTCTAGCAATTTAGGACCAACTCAAGGTCTGATTCTTCTTGGAAAGAATTATGAGTTTTGGTCTCCTCGAATGAGATCCTTCTTGCAAGCACAAGAGTGCTGGGATCCAGTGGATCTTGGATATGTGGAACCAGATCCAACAGACCTTGCCGCCATGACAAACCAACATAGAATTGCTTAGGCAACACAGAGGAACAGAGAGAATAAAGCCAAATTCTGGAATCAAAATTCAGTGGATGACTCGATTTTCTCAAAAATCACAGGCGTTGTTACTTCAAAACAGGCATGGGACATCCTTAAATCAGCCTACCAAGGAAATGACAGGGTCAAAACAGTCAAACTGCAGACCTTGAGGACGCAATTCGAGACTTTAAGAATGACAGAGTCTGAAAATGTGGATCAGTTTATGACCAGAGTCATGGGAATCGTAAACCAGATCAGGTTGACTGGTGAAGCCATCCTTGATCAACACATTGTTGATAAAGTCCACAGAAGTCTACCAAATAAATTTGAAATGGTCGTTACAACAATCCTTGAATCCAAGGATCTGTCACGTTTTTCAACAGATGAACTAATTGGTTCCCTATTGACACACGAGACCAGACTGCATCTCACAGATGAGTCAATCTCCAATGCCTTTAAAACTCAATTCTCTTTAAGAAGAGGGAGAAGCAGAGGTCACCAAGGAAGAGGGAGCAGTCCAAGTAACCCTCACTCCAGTGGAGGACACAGACAACAGATCCCGAATCAAAATTTCCAAGGTCACAGACAACATAATTAGAATCAGAGTTTCCAACCTCAAAGAGGTAGAGGGAGAAGATCAAATGACAAATCAAGCATACAATGCTATTACTGAAAAAAGTATGGGCACTATGAATCTGAATGCAGGAAGAAGCAAGCATATTAGCTCTCAGGCATAGCACATGTCTCAAATCATACAGGAGAAACCTCAGAAGGTATGTTTCTCTCATGCCACAAGTCTGAAGAACAAATTAAAGATGTCTAGTTGTTAGACAGTGGATCCAACAATCACATGATAGGTAAAAAATATTTACTTTCATGCATTTATTCTTCAATTTCATTTGATATCACACTTGGAAATGATTCCTTAGTCAAAGTTCAAGGAAAAGGAACTGTACCTATTCTTACTAAACAAAATGTAAAGAAAGACATAAACAATGTTTATCATGTTCCAGATCTGAAACATAATCTTCTAAGTGTAGGACAGCTCATTGAACATGGCTATAAGGTTTTTTTTAAGGGAGCATCTTGCAGGATATATGATAAAACCCCCAGCATAAAATTGTTTTCTGAAATCCACATGACTCAGAATAGGATGTTTCCCCTGACCCTCAGAACTCCAAATCTGATCCAAACATATGCACAAAGTGCATCCACCCCCAATGAAACTATGGTTTGGCATACAAGATTTGGACATCTACCCTTTCAGATTCTAAGTCTTATATAGAAGCACTCCATGGTCAAAGGTATCCCTATCTTCAAAGAGCAAAATCCCCCATGTGAGTCTTGCATACTTGGAAAACATAAGAGAACTAGTTTTCCACAGTCATCCACTCAAGCCAAACAACATCTTGAACTTGTTCATGCTTACCTATGTGGACCAATGAAAACAGAGTCCATAGGTGGTAGCTTTTATTTTCTAACATTTATTGATGACTTTAGCAGGAAAATATGGATCTACTTTCTCAGACACAAGTCTGAAACTTTTGCAAAATTCAAAGAATTCAAAGAAGAAGTTGAAAAACAGAGTGGAAAATATATAAAAGCTCTCAGGTCATATGGAGGAGGAGAATACAACTCCAACGAATTTGCAAATTTCTGCAAATCACAAGGCATTATCATGCAAACTACAACCAGGTATACTCCACAACAGAATGGAGTGGCTGAAAGGAAAAACCAGACAATAATGAACATGGAAAGGAGCCTACTCAAAGAGAAATGTTTGTCAAATACTTATTGGGCTGAAGCAATAACATGCTCAACTTATCTCTTGAATAGATCTCCAACCACCAATCTAAAGATGAAAGTCCCTCAAGAAGCATGGAGTGGGACAAAGCTAAATGTTGCTCATCTAAGGACATTTGGATGCATAGCATACGCTCACATCCCTTCTGAATTAAGGAAGAAACTTGATGATAGAAGTGAGAAATGCATCTTTACTGGATACGGTGAAACATCTAAAGCTTACAGGCTTTACAATCCAATCTCAAAGAAACTAATTCTCAGCAGAGATGTAAAATTTCTAGAAAATCAACTCTGGAATGAATATGAAAATCCGCAAATGGACAGTCAAATTCCATTGTTGCCCAATGCTGAAAACACAGAAAATTCAGGACAGTCAATACCTCAACCTGCTCTTCTAAGATTGCAGGTACAAGGACAACCTAACAATTCTTAGGATAACTCAACTTCAAGTAGAGACTCATCCTCTGAACTTCAAAATCAGAGAACTCGAAGTTTGAGAGAAATCCATCAGCAATTGGATGGCATTGAACAACACAATCTTTTTGCATTAATGTCATGTCAACCTACATCTTTTAAAGAAGAAGCTAAGGAGCCACATTAGGTTCAATCCATGAACCAAGAGATTGACTCCATTGAAAAGAACAAGACATGGGATCTTGTTGATTTGCCTAGACACAAGAAAAGTATTGGTGTCAAGTGGGTTTACAAAACTAAACTCAATGAAAAAGGGCAGATTGAAAAACACAAGGCAAGACTTGTTGTCAAAGGATTCTCACAACAACCAGGTATTGATTGTGGTGAAACTTTTTCTCCAGTAGCAAGATTAGACACTGTAAGGACTCTATTGGCCATAGCAGCCCAACACAAATGGCAAGTATACCAGATGGATGTCAAGTCAACTTTTCTGAATGGTTTCTTAGAAGAAGAAGTTTATGTCGATCAACCACCTGGATTTGAAAGCCTTGTATGGCTTAAAGCAAGCTCCATGAGCTTGGTACAACAGAATTGACACTTACCTGATCAAAAGTGGTTTCAGCAGAAGCCAAAATGAGCCAACTCTTTACACCAAAACAAATCAACACGGTAAAATTTTGATTGTATGTTGATATGTTGATGACATGATATATACTTGAAATCTTGAGTTAACCAGTTTTAAACATGCCATGCAATATGAGTTTGAGATGAAATATCTTGGCATAATGAAATACTTTTTGGGGATTGAGGTTGATCAATCAACCAAAGGAATTTTTGTCTGTCAGAAAAAGTATGCAGCAGACATCATAAAAAGATTTCGCATGGAAGAATGTAATCCAGTAGAAACCCCTATACCCCTAGGCATAAAATTGAGAAAGAAAGATGAAGGCCCTACAGTGGACCCTATGTTGTACAAAATTTTAGTAGGCAATTCGTTGTATCTTACAACAACTAGACCTGATATTATGTATGCAGCCAGCCTTGTTTCCAGATTCATGGAATCCACCAAAGATTCTCACTGGAAGATAGCGAAACGGATTCTGAGATATGTTGCAAGAACTCTCAATTTTGGTTTATGGTACAATCAATCTGATGATAATCATCTCTCTGGTTACACAGACAGTGATTTTGCAGGCAACCTAGATGACAGGAAAAGCACCTCAGGACATGTTTTTCACCTAGGCACGAACCTGATTTCATGGGCATCAAAGAAGCAGCCAATTGTATCAATATCGTTTGCAGAGGCAGAGTATGTTGCTGCTACCTCAGCTTCCTGTCAAGCTGTGTGGCTGAGAAGAATATTGAAAGATATGTCACATACAAAAAAGGATCCAACTCCTATCTTCTGTGACAACACCTCAGCAATTGCTCTATCCAAAAATCATGTGTTTCACAGGAAAAGAAAACACATTGACACTCGCTTTCACTTCATCCACGAGCTAGTCAATAATGGTGACATAACACTTCAATACTGTGGCTCTCGAGATCAACTTGTAGATATCTTCACAAAGCCATTGGGAAAATCTGTTTTTTATTTTCAGAGACAACACTTGGGCATCATCAGTGCTGATGTTTGTAACTGTTGAGTTTAAGAGGGAGTGTTAAATATAATGTAACCTCAACAACATGACTGTACACTGCCAGTTCTCTTGGCTAGTTGTACTATCATTTCCTGATGTTCTTGATTTGCTTGAGCCTATTTAGCTCAACTCTTTTCCCATTTCTCATGTACTCTTTTCCTCATATACCTAATATACTGAATACTATTTTCTATTCTACTCCTTCTATGTATTCTCTGCTTCTCGATTTATCAGATATATCAGTTCTCGCCTCAACTGAAGCCAAAGTTGAGATTCCGACAAGCCCGTTGGAATTAGGGTTAGGATTCTTTCTGATCGCATATAACCTCCCAATGGCTATCTAGGGGAACGAGATAGATAAATCTGGTGTTTAACAATGTTTCTAGCTCTTCCTTGATTGACTTGAGAGATCGCCTTACTCTTTCTCCAGTTTGGGTCAAAATATTGTTTCAGGTCTTCGAAGAAAAGACAACTTCTTGCAAGCATTATTTTTGTTGGCGTAATAGCTACCTATAGGAAATGAATCTACCACCGATATCTATGGACTGCGTTTGGTGATAAACTAATTCTTACAATAAGACAAGCCACTTGTCACGGTAGAGGAGCCACTTTGGTTAAGGGGTTGGCTAGTTGTTCGGGTCAATTTCTTTGATTTCGGGTAAATATCCTCGGAAAAAATCTTAATTTCACATAATCTTTAGCCTATGGGTTTTGGTTAAGACCCACAATTTATTCCATTGGCATCGAACCATGCTCAGAGGACTTGGACTTCACTTCTGGGGACTTCACTTCACTTTGCTCGAACAAAAAATTGTTGGATTCATAGATTTGAGTGATTATTTCTGTCCTGGAAATTTTTTAGCATGTTGAATCCATTTCTACATTCAGAAATGGATTTTAAACAACAAAAAATAGTGATTCGTATAAATTTATATTGTCATATTCCAACGAAAAAAACCATTGCATAGAACAGCTAACCAATGCCTTTGGTATTAAATCTTACGATAGAGTCAGAGCATTTAGTCTTCTTGTTAGCGATCCCAATCATGATGAATATTAAAGTAATGGATCAATTTGAATTTGATTTGGAAGAGGAGGTGACTCATGACCCCTTCCATATATCAAGTAAAATGTGGAATGTGAGGAAGAGGGGTGTGGCATGCCACCTTCTTTCCTCTTATACTTTAATATAACTAGTAAACGTAAGGTGAGGGGAGGATTCATGCACCATCGTGTGCTTAATAGTTTTTGGAAATATTTTAATGATAGTGCCTTGGCTTGAGAGATGATATTGAGTGGTGGGGGAAGTCCTTATTTTAAGTTTTTCCTTAATTAATTTGATTTCCTCCCTCTCATGAACTTATTCAAAACGACATTTAAACCAAGTGTTATCACGTGAAATCAAGTTCAATGCTTGGCAATTCAAGTTCATTAAGTCTAAAATGCACACATGACAATGATACAGAGATGAGATATAGACTTTAAATTTGCAATGACCACTTGCCCAAAGAGCATAGACGAGTGTGCGTCAACATGATCATTTGATAAATTTCAAAATTCAGCTTCCATCTCTCACTCCACAAAGTTTATGACTTAACTTCCGGTGAAAATAGGAGGAGTTACCATTAATGCCTCCGAGAAAGTTGGAGGAGTTAGTACTAACTCCTTCAAGTAGGTCGAAGGAGTTAATTCAAACTCCTCCAAGCAGGTCGGAGGAGTTAGTACTAACTCCTTCGTACAGGGCGAAGGAGTTAGTTTAAACTCCTCCAAGCATAGGAAAAATGGATTTCGTAAAATGGTCATAACTTTTGACTCGAGTGTCTGTTTTGTGAGTTATTTATGCCATTGGAAAGTTATTTCCGAGATCTACAACATTATAGTTATAGGTTTTGGGAAAATCCTAACTTATTTCCCCCATATTTCAAGATGAATATCTGGTGCCTTGTTGTCATCCCTGGATAAATTTCGAGTCATCTCTATTGAATAACTGATGAGGGTTGTCCTCTATATCCCTGAGCAAGCTGAAGAGGTGGAAGATATAACCTATTTGGGAGAATGGTTTCTTGTCCGTATACCAAAAAGTATGGGGAGTTCCCTATAGTTTCCTTGGGTGTTACTATGTCGTCCCATAAGGCATTATGAAGTGAGTTATGCCAATTCCTCTAATTGTCTGCAACTGTTTTCTTCAAGATCCTCGCTAGGTTCTTAATGGTTGATTTTTCCACTCTATTCCCTTGTGGATAGTAGTTTGCAGAGTATCTGATTATGATTCATTTATCTAGAGAAAACTCTATTAATAGAGTGGAAGAAAAGTAAGTGGCATTGTCAAAAACAAGAATGGAAGGCATACCAAACCTAGTGATCAGATGTTGTTCTATGAATTGGATTACCACATTTTCATTCACATGAATCAGAGGGATGGCCTTTGCCCATTTCATAAAATAGTCTGTAGCAGTCAATATGTATCTATGTTCTTTTGAAGAACTCGAGGTAATCTCCCCTATGACATCTAACCTCCATTGCTCAAATGGTATGGATATGGTCACTGGTTGGAGTGGGACAATCGCTCTTTTTTCTCTCCCCGCACTCATTTGACAAGTTTTACAGTTTCTAGTGTATGTATGAGCGTCTCTAAACAGAGTAAGCCAATAATATTTGGCTCTTAGTATTTTGTGAGTAGTGGTATTCGCTGCAAAGTGTCCACTTGCAAGACCATCATGGAGCTCCCTCAGAACCTTATTTGCATCTTCACATTCGATACATCTCAAGAGTACCCCATCATAATTTACGTGGAAAAGTACTGAATTTATGAGGCGATATTGTGCAGATTTGAGTCTGAGAGCTCTCATTTCCTTAGAGTTTAGGTTTTCTGGGCAAGTCCCATGATGCAGGAGGTAAATCAGTTTTCCATACCAAGACTCTTTCCCTGGGGGAACATATAAAGCTTCACTACACCATAATACTAATTCATTCTCCCACTGGGGGTCTTCATTTATTCAGTCTTGAGCTTATGTGGCTAGTTTACACAATCAATGTCCCTTAACTAGTTTGGCAGGTTTTATATCTAGATCAAATTATTGGACAACTGCCATCCAATTTCCTCTTCTCTCCCCCATCTCATGTTGAGTGAATAGGGATCTGACTGCGGGATGAGGCACAATGACTTTGGTGTGATTTTTTAGGATGCAAGATCTGAAATGTTTCACTGCTTTGTACATCGTAGAGGCATGTTTGTCTATGGCAGGGTAATTCAGTTCGTCCCATTGGAGATTAGTGCTCATGAATGATATCGATGCCTCATTGTTATCATCATCCTTCTGGGTTAATACTACTTCTAAGGATTGGTCGGAGGCAAAAGTATAGAGGAAAAAATCCTTACTAAAGTTGAGACATCGTAGCACCAGAGCTTGAGATATGGTAGTCTTGATATTGTTGAAAGAAACTTTTCACCCATCATCCCACTTGAAATCGGCATCCTTGCGATTCATTTTTTGTAAGGGTTTGATAGTTTTGGAGAAATCGGGTGTGAACTTCCTCACAAAATTAATTTTCCCAAAGAAGGATTGTGTCACCTTTTTATTGTGGGGTAATCGAAGCTGAGCTATTGCCTTTATTCGTTCTGGATCTATGCAAATTCTTTCTTGATATATATATGACCTAGTAATTTCCCTTCCTCAACACCAAAGATAGTTTTCTTAGGGTTTATGGATATTCCATATTTCCTACACCTTTCGAAAATATGGGTTAGATGTTTGAAATGGTTCTTTCTATTCTTTGAATACATAGTCACGTCATCCAAGTATACTACTACACATATGTTAATCAATCCCCAAAAATCTACATCCATAGCCCTTTGGAAGGTTTCTCCTGCGTTAATCAACCCAAAGGGCATGCATTTATAAGCAAAATTCTCCCACTTGGTTCGGAAGGTAGTTTTCAATCGGTCTTCTTCTGAAACTAGAACTTGGTTGTAACCTGGAAAATCATCTAGAATGTAGAAAATCTCAAAACCAGACACAATTTGTAAGAGTTGTTCCATCGGTGGGACTGGGTAGTTATAATTTTATGATGCTCTGTTAAGATTTCTAAAATCTACACACAAGCAAATTTCCCCAGATTTTTTCCTAACAAGAACCAAATTTGCTACCCAGGCAGAATGCCTAACCTGAAAGATAATCTTAGCATCTAGTAATTTCTTTAGCTCTTGATACATGAAGGGTTCCAAAGATGGATGGTACTTCCTGAGCTTCTGTTGGAAGGGTTTTACTCTGTATTTTAACAGGATTGTGTGTTGAATAATGCAAGTGTCATAAGTTTTTAATTCTCGGTAGGACCATGCAAAAACATCTTGATATTCTCTAAAAAGTTTAAGATAGGCTTTCCTTTCTTCTTTAGACATTGTTTTGCCTAGATTTATATTCTTAGGATTTTTCGGTGTTCCTAGATTTATAGTCTCATATATGGGACACAAACTCCCTGTCTTTGTGTTTGTTGACCCTTTAAATCTTTCCCTCAGGTCGAAAAGGTTCTCCAAATTAGCTACCCCTTTCGGTATCATGTGAAACCTTGGTTTGTTACTAGAGTAATATGTTTCGCCTTTTTTTCGTGGAAATCAGTTTCTACTAGTTTCTCTTGGAATACTTCATCATCAATAGCAAGGTCTTTAAAATTTTCCTAATTGGTTAGAAAGTCTATAATTTGTTCATCTCCTTCAAAAACCTTCCAATTAGAAATATTGTTGGGTACTGATGGTTTTTAGAGTAGTTCCACGGTGAACCTAGAGGCATCATAGTCTTCTAAAGGGGATAGCCTCGAGGTTGTTGTAGCTAGGGAATCAGCAAGTGTATTCTTTGTCCTAGGAACCACGGTAATATTAAAGGCCTCAAAATTTTCTATTAGCCTATACACTTCCTATTGATAATTCCTTAGGTGGGCTGAGTTGCAATGTATAGTATTCTTTACTTGCCTGACGATAATTTCATAATCCCCAAAAACTTTTAGTTATTTAACGTTTAAGTCTATGGATTTCTTTAGTCCCTGCACCAAAGCTTCATACTCAGCAGTATTATTACTGCATTCAAATTCTAGTCTGCAAGACAGGAAATTTTTCTTCCCCTGTGGGTCAATGAGGATACATCCTGCTCCTGACCCTTCTTGCGATCTAGACCCATCAAATTACAGGGTCCGAAATTGTGAGAAAAATTTATCAGCTTCTTCATGCCTAGTTACTTTCTCCTCTCCACATACCTTGTCTGCGGTTTCCAACAGAGGTTCTTGACAGAAGAGGCTTTCTTCTGTTGCTACCAATAGATTCACTTGAAAATCCATTTTGGAGTTTTGAGTGAGAGGTTCGTTGAAGGTTTCTAAATTTGTGACAGTATGTTTGAGATACCTTTCCCTATCGATCCTAATCATGTTGGCATGTCCCTTTAATGGCAACGAAAGATGAGCCTAGTCTGTGCTAAAGTAACCATTCGATTTCTCGGACCAGTCTGTTGGATTACTGAGAGGGGGGGGGTGAATCAGTAATAGCGTAATTATAATCCTTTTCCTTCAAATGTTATATCAATGTGGAATTATTATCAAATAATGAGCAGTAAGAAATAAACAATCACACATATTCACAGTACACTAGTGTTTTACGTGGAAACCCAAATCGGGAGAAAACCACTGAATGTTTTTTCTTATATGTATTGAAGAATTACATTCATAGGAGGCACCAACTTCCTTTGTTTTCCAGCTGCAACTGGAAGGAGGCTCCAACCCCCTAGTTTATCAGACTACAACTTGAGGGAAGCTCCAACTCCCCAATTCTCTGGCTACAACCAGAAGGAGGCTACAACCCCCAATGTTTTCCTGCTACAACCGAAAGGTGGCTACAACCACCTGTCCTTGCCCCGTCCTGCCACCCTGAAGTAGAAGTAGAATGATGGAACCACTGTCACACTATCACTATGAGATATACCGTTGTAAACATGTACCAATAAATCTGAACCATGCATCAACCTATAATCAACCTGTACCATAAACAAGTGCATCAACCATGCACCAACCTATAATCAACCTGTACCATAAACAAGTGCATCAACCATGCACAAACCTATAATCAACTTGTACCATAAAAAAGTGCATCCAACCATGTACGAAGTATGTACCAATCATGTGTCAACTAGTCATCAACTATGACTCATCAATATGTACCAACATCATCAACTATACACCTCATGTATGTGCTCCAACTCATCAACTACTTGTCTCAACCATGTCTCAGCATGTACCACAACCAAAATCCCTCATCCATTTCATCATCCAAATATGATTTGTATATCTATAATAGACCTAGTGTATATGATCACATTCCTTCAAACCTTCCTTAACTTTAAAAACAAGAGACTAACATTTTCATAAAACTTTTCTTTAGTCTCACATGCCTAGTTTTGGATTAGTCAACAACCCAAACTTGAAGTAATCATAACTTTGAACCTGTAATGTATAAATATTTGAAACTGATACAAAATGTTATTCAGTGTTTTTTATGCAATTCCTCCAAGTTTCACTACTTTGAACCTCTCAGAAAAGGAGTTATAACAAAAATGACATACCTTGTTGAATTCTAGCTTATTCTAAAGAGCGACCTTGTAGAGCGTTCCCCGCACAATTTTTTTGATGAATTGACCTAAATCTATTACAAAGCATACTACAGACTGTTCCCTAACCAAAACATTTTGTCTCACTGAATTTGGATTTGTTATGAAAAAGTTATGACGTTTTTACCCGAAACACTTGATTTTGACTAGTTTCAGGACTGACCACAAACCCTATTTTCCACAGAGTGTAACTCCAAAAATACAACGACCCACAAGCTGAATTTTTTACCACAGATACTTGGATATGTTTTCTCACTTTCATTAAGGATCTGAATCATTATATAAAAAAAGTTATAGCAAAAATGGTGAGATGGCCTGTAAATAACATACCTTAGAAAGCACCATCAAAAGAATTTATCCTTCCTTGCATTTCAGCCTTCTTTTCTTCACTTTCCTCAAAATTTCGGCTTACATATCATTTGTTTACCTCAAACACATATAGATATTCAATATGATCAAGTTTGATTTAAATCAGAGAGCCTTGCCTCTTATTTATACTCTCCAAGTAGCTTCCTTAAAAACATCTTCTAGGTCACTTGGCCCACTTTACTTATTTTAGGGTTGGGTCCACTTCTAATTTCTCCATTAAATTTATTATTGAAATAATTTATTTTGTATTCACTTTGAATGATAATACACTCATCACTTCACTTTATTATTTACCTTTTAAAATCTCTTAAACCACTTTGACTACTTTGGCCTTTTGGGGCTTCTAGATGACATATGAGGGTCCTCCAACTTCGTAAGGCCATAACTCTCAAACCGTGAGGAGTTATGTGACGTTCTATATACCACCAGATATGGAATGACATTTATTATTCATATAGAATATTATTATCTTAAAATATATCATAACTCATACTATTACCCATCAAACAAACTTGGGTCCATTACCCAAACCTGGGGTCTTCAACTTCTCATGGCCATAACTCTCTAACCGTGAGGAATTATGTGTCATTCCAAATACCACCAGAAATGACATGAAAAGAACTATCCATATAGGATATTTTCCTTGACAAATTCACTTTTCTTTATCTCATTATTCCACAATTAAGCACGGGTTCTCTTACTCCACAAAGCGTCTTCTCGTGAGGGCTTTCACCATAAGGGAACCACTTTGGAGTTCATCCATATTTACTTCTTATTAACCATGAAAAAACAATAATGAGTCATATTTACATCAAACAATATTGGGTCCATTACCCAAACCTTTGTGCTATGAGGCTTTCTTCAAGGGTTGACATCAATGATAACCAACCTTAATCAACAATCTCCCCCTTTGGCATTGATGGAAACACTCTGATGCAATACTGAAATCATATCACTCATGCTCCCCCAGGAACCATGCCTTTATCCCCTGCATCTGATAAATCTTCTCCCCCTGGAACCATGCATTTTTCCTATGCATCTGATAAATCTCTCCCCCTTTGTCATCAATGACAAAGGTATTTTTCCATCTGGGGCTGCTCCCCCTGACAGATTGTCCTCTGATGGTGCTTCCTCGTGTACATCTAAGACATATAAGATAAGCATTCATTTTTGGAGTAGAAATAACTCCAATTATTTGGCGAATATATTCAAAGGCTTCCCGTGGAAGTGGTTTTGTAAAGATCTATGCCACTTGTTCTTTTGTGCCCACATACTCAACTCTGATGTTCTTTTCTGCAACCTGTTCCCGTAGAAAGTGATACTTGATTGGAATGTGCTTCGTCTTGGAGTGCATCACCGAGTTTTTTGAGATATTGATGGCACTTGTATTATCACAATATATTGGAATGGGCTCATCATACTCAACCTATATATTTTTCAAAGTTTGTTTCATCCAAAGAACCTGTGTACAACATGTTGCTGCTGTAATATACTCTGCCTCGGCTATAGATAGAGATATCGATGATTGTTTCTTTCTTATCCATGATACCAAACACTCACCTAAGTAGAACGTTGCTCCACTGGTGCTTCGTCGGTCATCAATACAACCTTCTCAATATGCATCTGTGTAGGCAATAAGTGATAGATATTTTCCTTTTGGATACCATAATCCAAACTCTTTTGTTCCTTTGAGATATCTGAAGATCCTCTTTACTGTTAATACATGTGATTCCTTTGGTGTTGCTTGAAATCATGCCACATGTCCAACTGCCTACATTACATCTAGTCTGGATGCTGTCACATATAGTAGGCTGCCAATCATTGACCTATATTTCCTCTGATTTGTAGACTTTGAATCATCATCTTTGCTCAACTTACAACTGATTTGCATGGGAGTGATAGCTGGTTTGCAATCTTCCATTCCGAACCTCTTTAGCATTTCTCTGATATACTTGGTTTGAGAAATAAAAATTCCTTGGTTGCTTTGACGTATCTGAAGTCTCAAAAAGAAGGATAGTTCTCCAAGTAACGACATTTCAAATTCATTATGCATGTCTTTTGCAAATTTATGTCTTAACCTATCATCATCACTACCAAAAATAATATCACCAACATAAACTTCAATTAATAAAATATTACTTTGAATTACCTTGATGTAGAGGTTGTTGTCTGCACTTCCTTTTCTGAACCCTGTCTGTTGCAGATACTTATCCAGTATGGAGTACCATGCTCTAGGAGCCTGTTTTAGACCATACAAGGCCTTCTTTAATTTACACACATAGTCTGTGTTCTCTGACAATTGAAATCCTTCTGGTTGTTCAATGTAGACTTCTTCTTCAAGTTCCCCATTCAGAAAAGTTGATTTTACGTCCATCTGATATACTTTAACATTCTTGGAGCATGCATAATCTAAAAGCAAACGGATTGCTTCCATTCTAGCAACTGGGGAAAATGTCTCTTTAAAGTCGATTTCTTTAATCTGTGCATATCCTTTACATACCAATCTATCTTTTTTCCTTGTAACTTGTCCATCTTCATTCAATTTATTCCTGAAAACCCATTCTGTGCCAATCACATTCTTATTCTTTGGTCTTGGAACCAATTCCCAAGTGTCATTTTTCTCTATTTGATCCAATTCTTCATCCATGGCCTTATTCCAAAATCCATCCTTGTTGGCTTCTTCAAAACAGTTTGGTTCAATTGTAG
>ML790888.1:253117-292957 GCA_009831015.1 Picea engelmannii | reverse complement strand
CATCAAACTTTTCTTTAGTCTCACATGCCTAGTTTTGGATTAGTCAACAACCCTAACTTGAAGTAATCATAACTTTGAACATGTAATGTATAAATATATGAAACTGATATACAATGTTCTTCAGTGTGTTTTATGCAATTCCTCCAAGTGTCACTACTTGGAACCTCTCATAAAAGGAGTTATAGCAAAAATGACATACCTTGTTGAATTATGGCTTATTCTAGAGATCACCCTTGTAGAGCATGCCCCGCACAAAATATTTGATGAATTGATTTGAAATTGTTAAAAAACATACTACAGACTGTACCCTAACCACCACATTTTGTCTCACTGAATTTGGATCTATTATGAATAAGTTATGACGTTTTTACCCGAAACACCTGATTTTGACTAGTTTCAGGACTAGCCACAAACCCTATTTTCCACACAGTATAACTCCAAAAATACAATGACACACAAGATAAATATTTTACCAAAGATACTTGGATATGTTTTCTCACTTGCATAGAAATTTCAGGATCTGAATCATTATAGAAAAAAAGTTATAGCGAAAATGGTGAGATGACCTGTAAATAACATATCTTAGAAAGCACCATCAAAAGAATTTATCCTTCATTGCATTTCGGCCTTCGTTTCTTCACTTTCCTCAGAATTTCAGCTTAGATATCATTTTTTTACCTCAGAAACCTATATATATTCAATATGCTCAAGTGTGATTCAAATGAGAGAGCCTTGCCTCTTATTTATACTCTCCAAGTAGCTTCCTTAAAAACATCTCCTAGGTCACTTGGCCCACTTTACTTATTTTAGGGTTGGGTCCACTTCTAATTTCTCCATTAAATTTATTATCGAAATAATTTATTTTGTATTCACTTTGAATTATAATACACTCATCACTTCACTTTATTATTTACCTTTTAAAATATCTTAAACCACTTTGACTACTTTGACCTTTTGGGGCTTCTAGATGACATATGAGGGTCCTTCAACTTCGTAAGGCCATAACTCTGAAACCATGAGTTATGTGACGCTCTACATACCACCAGAAATGGCATGAAATGTATTATCCATACAAAATATTATTATCTGAAAATATATCATAACTCATACCGTTACCCATCAAACAAACTTGGGTCCATTACCCAAACCTGGGGTCTCCAACTTCTCATGGCCATAACTCTCTAACTGTGAGGAATTATGTGTCGTTCCACATACCATCGGAAATGACATGACAAGTACTATCCATATAGGATATTTTCCCTGACAAATTCACTTTCATTCATCTCATTATTCCACAATTAAGCATGGGTTCTCTTACTCCACAAAGTGTCTTCCCGTGAGGGCTTTCACCATAAGGGTATCACTTTAGAGTTCATCCATATCTACTTCTTATCAACCATGACAAAACAATAATGAGTCATATTTACATCAAACAATATTGGGTCCATTACCCAAACCTTTGTTCTACGGGGCTTTCTTCAAGGGTTGACATCAATGACAACCAACCTTAATCAACAATCTCAACTAAGTAGTAGTCCATAAGCTTCTGGTATAGCTACTACAATGATGTCAATTACTAGAAAAAATTTCGGGTGTGTATCCATTATGATCATGACATCCTTGAGTTCCCTAATAAATTTTACCTGAGTTCTATCTAGTTGTATAACGTGTTTATCTCTTTTGAGTGGATTGCATTTAATTTCTTACAAATAGATAATGGCATGACATTGGAGGAGGCCCATTAGTGGACTAGACAATTATGGAGATTTATGTTGAAGACTTCAATAATTAAAAGGAAAGGTGGGACAAAAGGATTTCCTTTCAATTGGGGAGCAATAATTTCCAAGCAATTGAGCACCAATGTATTGCAGGCTCAAACGCTGAAAGAAGGAGAAGCTCCTACTTTTCACATGGCCTCGTACCTACTCGATGTAATTTGTGTGAGGAATGTCTTCACCGGTATGAATTTAAGCTGGCACATTGCATAATTGCATGTTCATGTCTACTTCAACATATTATAGGAGGACAGGTACAAAAAATCCTATGCCCTTATTTGCAATGAATTCATTGTCCGAATTTATTTCATTTTATTTAAAAATGAATTCCCAAGGTTGTTTGTAGAAACCAAGAAAATGATATTGAAGGTAGGCCACTGGTATCTGGACCAACACACAACTTATATTAGAGTGTTCGGTGTTATATTTTTATCCCAGGAGGTACTCCACATGTTTTGTCTTGTATGCGGATGTTACCTTTATGTTTACACTACCATGCACTTAACTTTGTAATAGTTTTTATAAAGTTGTTTTAAGTGGTTCTTTTATTAAAGTGATTTTTTAATAAAGTGTACCTTCTATTTTTAAAGTGACTTTATTTTCATAAGAACTTATGTAATAAAGTGAAATCACTTTAATATTTCAAGTAATTCATTTTGGAGGGAATGGATCATGACCTTTGATCTTGAAAAATGAAAGATTTAATCTTGGCCTTTGGATTTAGGGTTGGGTAAGGTGAAAAGACACTTGGGGGGAAAATGTCATTTTCAGATTATAAAATAATGTATTGGGTAGTGTGCAAGACAAGTAGAGAAGACACCGAGAAGATGAGAGGATTGAGTGAGAGAGATTTTTTGAGTAAGCTTGAGAGAGGAAAGTGAGCAGAAAAGAGGGCATGTTTTCCAAGGAAAGAGGGCATGAATCCCAAGAAAAAACTTTCTGTGAGTTTTTGGGCCGAAACATTTTTATGTTGTGGGAGGTCATACTGTATAGATTCGTACAGTCCGTATGATTTTGTACAGTCCATATAGTAGTATGGATTTGGCACGAAAATTGAGGCAGATTTGGGCACGATTTTCAAGGTTTTGTTCGTTGTTTATGGGTTGTACAGAACAGTCCATACATCTGACTATGGGCACGGAAAATGAGGTACGTAGAAGGTCGTACGGTGGTATGGTTTTGGCACAGAAATCGAGGTAGATTTATGTGGGACAGATTTTGTGTTGAGAGGTATTTTCCTTGGTTGGAAATGTTATTTTGTTGTTGATATGTACTTTCCTAAAGCTGAATAATAGATCTCTCTCTCTCTCTCATTGGGTTTCCCCACATTGGGGTTTTCCCTGGAATTTGCCTAATTTTTTTAGTGTTATGGGTTGTTTTCCACTGTGTTATTTCCACTGATATTTTTCTTAGCAATGTATATTTTTTCTTATGAAATTTAAGGCATTTATGAAATTTATGAAGACAATTATCTCTAGGTTGCTCAGTGTATGACAAAAATTTCATTTGTTGATTTTTGTCATTAAAAATCTACATGTTATTAGAGCTTTGCCTCTGACAGTGGGCAGGGTGATTTTTGGGAAAAAGGGTGTGATTGTTTTCCTTGAGTTGTGACAGGGAATATGGTTGCAAGCATCAGATGTGAGGATTGGTTGGATGGCATTTCCAACTATTTGCAGTGGAAGGTTTGATTGTCAGCCGTTCTCAAGGAGAACAAAATTTATAACTATGTCAACTTTGTTGTAGCAGCTCCCGCAACAGATCTTGTTTCTTTGGACTTGCATGAAACCAAGGAAGTCAAAGCTTAGAGGATTATTCTGGATGGGGTGAAGGATCACCTTATCCCACACTTAGCTGAGAAAAATACTACCAAGGAGATGTGGGATGCACTTCAGAACTTGTTCAAGGTGAAGAACGAAAACCGGAAGATGGCCTTGAAGGCTAAGTTGCATGATACCAAGATGGGTAAGGAGGAGAGTGTCTTTTCTTATCTTACCCGGGTGGCTCAAGTAAACGGATTATGATTTGGCGAGGATAGCCTTAAATGGCTTCACCAAAGAATGGAAAGTCTTCATGAAGTGTGTGGTGGTATGTGAGAATCTACCAGATTGGAGCAGACTGTGGGATGATTTCACTCGGGAGGAGATCCGGTAAAGATCTCAGAGCAGTGAACAGAAGACAGACACAGATGATGAGAATGTTGCTCTTGCGGCAAAGAGAAATAAGAAAGGAAGTTTCGGAAGGGACTTGAGTAAACTCAGATGTTATTGTTGTAACCAGTTGGGGCACCTTACCTCTCATTTTCATGAGAGGAAGAAGAAGAAGAAGGAACCAGAAGGGCTTGAGACAGCTGCTACAGCAGCCATGGAGGACTTTGCTTCAAAGTTCGATAGGGAATTTTCTTTGGTGACACTAGTTTCCAATGTCGGAAGTGGAGGATTTAGATGTGATATCAGATGGATTGTGGACAGTGGATCCTCTAGCCACATGACGGAAATCTAGCGAGTATTCCTATATTTCACAAAGATTGGTCATGGTCGGCAAGTGATAAATGAAGGTGGTATGGTGAAATTTGTACGTGGAGTTGGGAATGACAGATTCCAACTCGAGTTTGGGGGACTCTTGGAGTTTGATGGAGTTCTCTTTGTTCCAAGGTTGAGGTTTAACTTGCTCTCAGTCTCAGCCTTGGAATATGTATGATATTGTGTATTGTTCAAGAGGGAACATGTATTTATCTACAGGCAGGGAGTGGACCTGGTAGAGATGCAGTTGATCGGTAATCGGGTGGACAGGTTGTATATGTTGAGAGGATAGCCTTCGATGTATGATTTAATGTGAGATGAGGAGCATGAGGAGGCTTCTGAGACTGTGGTGGCGCCAAGGATACAGTCTTGCATTCTGAGAGAAGAGAGTGATTCTCTTCTAAGAACTAGCAGAAGTCTCGGCCAGGTTGATCGAACTGATGCTCAATATGAAGTAAGCTCATGGTTCTAGGAGGTTTCCAAGAGAAGATATTCTAGTTCGAGTTATGTGCAGGTGTTCAGGATGGATCGAGGTTCAGAGGGAGCTCCTACATAGCACAGTGTGATGGAACCAGATGATGGAGATGGCAGCGAGTACATCCCTCGCTAAGAGGGAGTGTTATATTTTTAGCTTAGGAGGTACTCCACATGTTTTGTCTTGTATGCGGATGTTACCTTTATGTTTACACTACCAGGAACTTAACTTTGTAATAGTTTTTATAAAGTTGTTTTAAGTGGTTCTTTTATTAAAGTGAATTTTTAATAAAGTGTACCTTCTATTTTTAAAGTGACTTTATTTTCATAAAGCACTTATGTAATAAAGTGAAATCACTTTAATATTTTAAGTGATTCATTTTGGAGGGAATGGATCATGACCCTTGATCTTGAAAAAGACAATATTTAATCTTGGCCTTTGGATTTAGGGTTGGGGAAGGTGAAAAGACACTTTGGGGGGAAAATGTCATTTTCAGATTATAAAACATTGTATTGGGTATTGTGAAAAACAAGTAGAGAAGACATCGAGAAGACAAGAGGAGTTGAGTGAGAGAGATTTTACGAGTAAGATTGAGAGAGGAAAGTGAGCAGAAAAGAGGGCATGTTTTCCAAGGAAAAAGGGCATGAATCCCAAGAAAAAAAATTATGTGAGTTTTTGGGCCGAAATATTTTTCTGTTGTGGGAGCTCGTATTGTACAAATTAGTACAGTCCATACAGTCGTACGGATTTGGAACAAAAGTTGAGGTAGATTTGAGTGCATTTTTTGAGGTTTTGTCCATTGTTTATGGGTTGTATGGAACAGTCTGTACAGCTGACTATGGGTACAGAAAATGAGGTATGGAGGAGGCCATACAATAGTACAGTTTTGGCATAGAAATCGAGGCAAATTTATGTGGGACAGATTTGGTGCTGTGAGGTATTTTCCTTGGCTGTAAATGTTATTTTGTTGCTGATATATACTTTCCTGAAGCTGAATAATAGATCTCTCTCTCTCTCGTTGGGTTTACCCACATTGGAGTTTTCCCTGGCATTTGCCTACATTTCTGAGTGTTATGGTTTGTTGTCCACTGTGTTATTTCCACTGCTATTTTGCTTAGTAATGTGTATTTCTTCTTATGGTAATTTATGAATGTGGGTTTAAGGCATTTATGAAATTTATGAAGACAATTATCTCTAGGTTGCTAAGTGTATGACAGAAATTTCATTTGCTAATTTTTGTCATTAAAAATCTACATTCAGGGCCACCAGAGCATCACATTTTCTTCCTTCTCACGTCCTAGAAGGGCGCATTGTAGGAGAAATATGTTATCAGATTATCCTGCAGGGATATAATGCCAGTCTATTCAAGGACAAGAAACGAGCATTTATACCCTGCGATTTCCATGTGGGGTTTTATATAGTGAAGGACACTGCTCAAGCTAAACAAGAGGGTTTGAGTCCTCTTAAATATAGGTTCCCAACAGGACGATTTCGCAAGCATGAACCTAAAGGCCTAGTCCTCCAACATGCTTCACAAGTATCTTCATGCTGTCCATACACACATGACAAGTTTGAAGATGAGATTTTCGCAGAATGTGCTCAAGACTGGGAGGAGATATTACATAGAAAGGCTAACCTAAACATGAATAGGTTCAAATATATGAGCATGGATGAGCTAGTCGAAACAATAGAGAAGTCGAATGAAGAAGATATTTGGGTTAGAGAAGAAATCAGAGCGGCAGGAATCACAAAGGCACAAAGGAGAGGGTTTTTGTTACTATAAGGAACGCAGAGAGTCATCGACCAGCTAGAGAATGATCCTCAACTCATGGAAATGATGAGGATCCCCTCAGATGACCCAATCACAATCAGAGAGAAGCCAAATGGCTTAGATTCAACACAACTGGAGGAAACCATCAGTCAAGAAAACCCCAGAGTTCCATCACCACATACTAGGTCATCGATGACCAGTCCAACTCAGTATGGAGTCTAAGAAAACAAGGTGAAATGGGTGTGCCAAATCCTCTGTTTGATCTCATAACCATCTATGACGATGAAGAGAGTTCAGAGGTCCCACTGGTAACTCTGATATTGATTACAAAGGAGAAAGAACCTGAGAAAACATCTACCCCAAGTTCCAATGCATTAGTTCAAAACCCTCTACAGGGCGACCATGAGGTTGAAAGTGTCTTGGACACTGAGTTTCTCAACCTGTCGTGGACCCCGAAAGATAGCTTAAGAGAGAATCTAGGATCAAGTGGAAAAAAATAGGAAGTGCAACAAAAAGAGATCAACACCTCAACAACAAACCACCAAGTAAGTACTGAACCTATCACTGACTCTTCAATTTTGTTTGATACCTCACCAGTCGATGAACACCAGATAGAGGTTGAGCCATCGAAGCATATGAAAGAAGTACAGGAACCAACCTTAGAATAAATACACACAACAGTGAGCTTGGTAAACACTCTAACCTAGGGAGAACAACAAATACATGAGCCTGTTGATGAGGTCGTCGATATACAAGCGATCTCTTATGACATGAAGAGAAAAGATATCATGAAGAGAACAACCAAGAAGAGAAGACTCACTTTGGATAGCTCGATTCTCATTACCACAGAGGAGAAGTTTCTCAGCACAGAACATGCAAAGGCATCTGAGCTCATCAACGCAAGGATGGCTATCACTGATGACACATTGGATCAAGCAAGGCAAGATGAAAAGGAACTGGTTGTTGCACTAAAGGATTTAGTTTATCAGTGCATCATTTGGAAAAATACTATCAAGACTCAACGTAGGCCATGGTATTTCTCAAGAGTGAGTTTGAATATGCTTAGGCAAAGTTCACAAACGAATGACATATTTTCACTATAAGTATAGTCGATTTCTAAGAAGATACTCTTATGGAACTGGCAACCTGCAAGGATGTGGAGAGATGGTATGAAAAAACATAAAAAGCGGTGGAAAGAATTGACTACACCAACGCATTGTGGAAGGGTCGAGACGCAGAGGAGCATGGTATTCGAGTGTTAAGGGATAGCAACATCTCTCAGATCAGGAAAGAAGTTGAATACTAGGTAAGTATAGCCCAGGAACCTTAGCGGGAGATACAAAATAAGTGGGTCGAGTGAGAAAAATATTGGGAAAAGATCAATCGGGAGATGAAAGGCATTGGCCTCCCAGAATTCGACTCACCCGAAGACTTTGTCGACCTGCATGACATAGTCAAGCGACATGCAGAACAATACTCAGCATGGGAAGCGGAGATTTCACAAGTGGTGAGCATGACACCAGGTCAAATACAACATTTTATGGAACATCTGATCAAGGCTCATGTAGTTCTGTAGTGGTTGAGTTCCAAAATAACAAAATACAGAGAACGAGCAGTAGAATTGAAAGAGATCCTTTCAGCCCAGATGGATCATCAGAGATTCCCATATGCTAACATATGCGATGATCTATTTGTCAAGTGGTCAGAATATGAGAAGAGTCATCCACTCCAGTAGAACCACGAGATGGTTTCATAGAACAAGGAGATTGAGCGCCATATGGCAATATTTGTTTTTACTTAACTTAAACTTGTAGCAGTTATTTTTAGTTAATAATTCTTTATAAATAAAGAGACCGACCTTTTAGAAGAGGTTGATGGTTTTGGAAAGAGAACCTCTTTTGGAGAATTGTAAAGAATTATTTTTGAACAACCTTAATTGAGAAGTCTTATTTAGGACCAGAGACAAAATTTTGTTTTTCATCAAAGGCGCTATGTGATTGGATAGAGGAGGAATTACTTCCAACTTTTATTTCAGTAATTGATGTTGTAACGAGTAAGAGTTCTTGAATCTATTGATAAGTTATTTGTTTCAATATTTTGGTAGTTCTTTTGTTCTTAATGATGGAAAGAAAATCATTGTGTTACTGTGTGATTGATGGTAGAGTTAAGGAAACTATTTTTCTTGCAATAATCTTATTACATGTTTATTTTTCTTACGATAAGTGTATCTCATTCAATGTTGAAATACCAACAAGTTAATGTATTAGTACTAGCCTTGTAATAGGAGTGAATATCTTTGTTTGCATGCTTGAGCCCGAGGGTTATCCCAAGTTCATCCTTCTTCAGTAGTTAAGAATCCTTTCTATCAGTTGGTTTATACCAGCACATTCCATTTTTATTAGACTCATCTAATAAAAGAAAAGACAAAAAACAGAATGTTTAATATGAAGGAGGATCTTTCATAGAAAGGCATCCTGTCAATTTCCAAGTAAATCCCATTGATAAATTAGCTAGACTGAAAGGTCTGGAGAACCATTCCACCATCAAACATTGCAGGGTCTAATTGGGCCTCTAAGCCAGGTTTGGTTCCTACTGTTTAGTTAAAGGGATCTCAAACCCCTCAACAGAATTGGCGCTAGAAGGAGGGCATGAATGAATGAATGGCTAACAATATTTCTGATATAATATTCACATAAGCTATAGATTCAAAACATCTCACATGCATGGCTAGTCATTCTCAAGACATCCCACATACACTGAGTACTCCTGAAATGAGTAACTCACCCCAGCACGAGGAAGAAAACCTATTCCTTGAAATACCTTACGTTCTTCCCCATGGGGAGTTGAACCAATTCAAAAGAATTACAAGAGCTTATGCTCAGCAAATTGGATCGTTACCCTTATCCCCTTTACTTCCTCGTAGAAAACAAGTAAGAAGACCAGTGGTCAATACGCCCGACCAGGTTTTTGTTCACATAGTAGAAGACCTAATATATTTTTCCCTCACTAAGATCGAACAACCCCTTAATATGATCCTCGAAACACCAGCTGGTAACTACTTTGAGCCGTACGATTTCGAATCCGAGGAGGAAGGGTTTAAATCGGATCAATCAGTTTCATAATCGGACGACATGGAGGATAATAATGACAATAATGAAGAAGGGGAAATCCACCTCCAAATAATCAACCTTGGTTAGCCAGAGATGCTCTAGAAATCCTAGGATGGGTACATAACCTCCCTCGACATAATTACTTCCCAAGTTTGACCCTGAAACCTTTGGATTTCCTGAAGACCATATTAAAAAGTTCATTCTAGATATAAGACTGATGAACATACAACATG
Organism: Picea engelmannii; assembly: GCA_009831015.1. NCBI lineage: Eukaryota > Viridiplantae > Streptophyta > Pinopsida > Pinales > Pinaceae > Picea > Picea engelmannii. Next base: position 283,071 of record ML790888.1, on the reverse strand, counting down.
AGGACATAGTATGTATAATTTTTCCCTATACCTTTGATAATTTAGCCTCAAATTGGTATTTTAACTTGCCCGTAGGGTCCATAACTAGTTGGACGAAGTTTCAAAAATATTTCTTAGACAAATTTGGAGAAGAAACCACCACGTGAGATTTGATGGTTGAACTCTTTTCCTCCACCATAAGTTCAAAAGAGAAGGTTAAAGACTTCAAGGTTAAAGACTTCAATCAATGGTTTACCACTATCCTGAACAAATTTCAACCCGAAGCTAGACCTACTCAGGAGTAGCAAATTGAGGTATATGCCAATGCTCTCCCTCCTTCTATTTTCATGATTGTAAAAAGGGCTTCCAAACGTACCCTAGCTAAAAATTTTGAGGAGGCCAAAACGATTGAATTCCAAATGAAGGGATGCAAAGAGGGCCAGGTCTCAGTAGTTAAGAAAGAAGTTCAGCCTTCGCCTAGGAGAGGATTGTTGTTGTCTAGACCCCCAGGAAAACAAACAAAACGAGGTCTCGAAAAGGGAAGCGGGGACATAGAATACCTACAACGGATGATAAAGAAACTGTCAAATCAAATCGTAGACATGAAAAGAAGTGTCGGAGAAGGAAACCAAGGTCAAAGGCCCTATAAACCCTTTTTTAAGAGAAACCCACCTTTCAAAGTGATTGAACCTCCCCCAACCAACTTCAAGATCAACCTAGGTAATGTAGCATCCAACTCTTTTTGTATGTATCATCAAGAGAAACATTCTAAAAGAGATTGTCCCCAATGGATGCACGTTATGAAGTTAATCGCCAATCGGTTCCTAGACAAAGTTTCCCTTACCAAACAATCAAGCGTCTCAACGGTGAACATCATTGATCAGGAGGAAATTGAGCCATCGAAAGAAACAACCATGTTGTTATGGGATCCTAACTTGTCGATGCCTCCTGATGATGTATTTGAGGTTCAAGAACCACTTGTTGAAGTTTTAGCTGTGAAAACACGAATTAAAGGTCAATCGGATGACCTTACCATTGTCCAATCTTCGAGAGGAAAACAAACATTCAATCACTCGAAAGCACATTTTATCTCCCAAATAAATCTTATAAACATACATACACAGGAGTCACCCAAGTGTTAATGTTTAAGCCATTATTATAGTTCTTTGCATTTCAATAGATAACAATAGCATAACGCAAGATCACTGAGAAATACACAATCACAAGAGACACAACATTTATCCTGGGAAACCCTCTAGGGGAAGAAAACCCAGCAAAACTTCCTTACTATAGATAGCCAATACAATGCCAAGAGATAAATCAAGCTAATAAAGAATATCCTCTCCCAAAGATGCACCACTCTCTCTCTGTCTTCTCCAACTGTAATTCTAAAACTTGTCTCTCAATGAGAAAGTGAGGTGTGTGTCTAAGTCAGGCACTACCCTCCTTATTTATACAAATCCGGCACGTGTGAAGTGTCTCTTCATTGGAAGGGCCGACTTCTCAAACTGGGTGGTTATAACCACCTTTATTATATTTTGAGGCCTCTTTAATATATTTTGGGGCCGACTTTTCTTTCTGCCTATTACAATTACATTATGACCAATCCGCAAAAGGGGATTTGGTCCTTTTACATTAGCCGACATGATCAATCCACAATGGGGATTGATCCAATGAATAATATATCAAATAATAATAAGAATACACTTTGCAGTTACATTATTTGAACACTCCCCCTTAACAAGAAGGGTATTCTTCAACAGCATCAGGCGAGAGAGAGAGGACAACATCATCAACAACGTTAAGTGGGTGAGAGGAAATCATCATCAATATCATCTTGGAACACTGACTGGCGTATCTATAAATCATCGAAAGTTTTCTTCATTGGTAGCATCGACATTCTCAAAGGAATGCCATCATCATCTGCATCAATATGTATTAGTATAAAACTGATACATCATCATCATCACAGCACGAGGTTGGCTCATCATAATATAGGACTGGCTTTATGTCACAGCTGTCAAGATGGAAGCTCAGTACTCGTCTTGCTTTACATCACAACAATCAAGTTGGAAGCAAGATACTAGACTGGCTTTACATCACAGCTTCTCAAGTTGGAAGCACGGTACTAGTCTCATCTCAATGTCTTTCTTTACGTCACATCACTTAAGCTGGAAGCAAGATACTCGTCCTTCTTTACGTCACAACAATCAAGCTAGAAGTAGGATACTAGACTGGCTTTATGTCACAGTTGTCAAGCTAGAAGCACAGTTCTAGTCTCATATCATCGTCTTTCTTTACATCATAGCAATAAAGTTGGAAGCAAGATACTCGTCCTGCTTTACGTCATAGCAATCAAGCTAGAAGAAGGATACTATATTGGCTTTACATCACAATTGTCAAGCCGGAAGCTCAGTGCTAGTCTCATCTCAACGTCTTGCTTTACGTCACAACCATCAGGATGGAAGCAAGATACTAGACTGGCTTTATGTCACAGTTGTCAAGCCAAAAGCACAGTACTAGTCTCATCACATCTTCTTGTTTTATGTCACAGCACTGAAGCTGGAAGCAAGAGATGTCTCATCATAGCAACTACTCCCCCTTTCCAGGAAGGTCCTTTCGGACTATACCAAGCTTATCTCGAAAGTGATCAAACTTTACATGAGATAGAAGCTTGGTCAACACATCAGCAACATGTTGATCTGTGCTAACGTACTGGAGCTTTAAGGCTCCTCTCTACATCATGTCATGGATGTAATGATATCGGATCTCTATGTGCTTCGACCTATCATGGAATAGAGGATTCTCTGTCATCTTTATGCAGCTCTGGTTGTCACATAGGATCATGGTTGCTTCCATCTCTAGGTCAAAAAGGTCAGTCAACAACTTTCTAAGCCATATAGCTTCGCAGTTGGCAGAACATGCAGCAATGTATTCTGCTTCCGTTGTGCTAAGAGCAATGTTGGATTGCTTCCTACTCTGCCATGAGATCATGGTTGATCCCAAACTGAAACATCATTCTGAAGTGCTTTTCATGTCAGAAACACTTCCTAGCCAATTTGAATCAGTGTACCCACTCAATGTGAAATCGTGATCTCCATCATAATTGAGACCAAAATCTAATGTACCCTTAAGGCACCTCATCACATGTTTTGTAGCCACAAGGTGAACATGTATGGGTTCTACCAGAAACTGGCTCAAGGTGTTCACGGAAAAATAAATATCTGGTCTGGTGTTAGTCAGGTACATCAGTGATCCAATAATCTGTCTATACAGTGTGGCATCAATCAATTCTGACGAAGTATCGACCAATAGCTTCAGCTTTGTTTCCATGGGTGTATTCATGGGCTTGCACTCTAACATGTCGAATATCTTCAATATTTCAACTACATACTTCCTTTGGTTAAGGAAGATACTGTCTGGACTCTGCCATGCCTCAAGACCTAAGAAATAGTTCATTAGGCCAAGGTCTTTCATCTCAAATTTTGAAGCGAGTATCTTCTTACATTCAGTGATGAGATTTTCTTCTCTGGTTAAGAATAAGTCATCCGCATATATCAGTAATATTACTGGCTCATCGTTCATAACCTTGAAGTAGAGGTTAGAACCTACTTTACTCTTGGTAAATCCCAAGCTTGTCAGAAAGCTATCTATTCGTCCATACCAAGATCTAGGAGCTTGCTTCAATCCGTACAATGCTTTCTTCAACCTACAGACATGAGACTTCTTGTCTTCAACTTCAAATCCTTGAGGTTTCTCTACATACACTTCCTCTTCGATAACACCATTTAGGAAAGTTGTCTTTACATCCATCTGGTCTAGCTTCCACTTCATTTTAGCTGCAAGGGATATGATGGTTCTGATCAAAATGTATCTGCCTACAAAAGCGAATGTCTCTTCATAGTCAATACCTTCTTTTTGAGAAAAACCACAAGCTACAAATCTTTCTTTATACTTCTCAATACTTCCATCAGCAACATGTTTTATTTTGAAGAGCCATCTGGACGATACCACATCCTTGTTATTCGGTCTGGGAACTATTTCCCATATATCATTCTTTATTATGGATTGGTATTCTTCTGTCATGGCATTTTCCCATTCTTTCTTCTGAATGGCGTCTTCAAAGAAATTAGGCTCCTTTTCTAGGAGATCACACATCAAAGCCATATAACTGGAGAATGGATTTGGTCTTTTCGCATGTCTCGTGGTTCCTTCAAGAACACCATACTTCTCTCCATCTTGAATAATCTCTCTAGCCCAAGCTGGCTTTCTTTCATGGAGGATCATCATATGAGGAGGTTCTTGAACTTCTAATATATCATGGTCTTCTAGAATTTTCTCATCAGGGGAAGTTACAACTTCCCTCACTGATTATGCGGCTTTGGTAACCTCCCTCACTGCAGTTCTGGGGATTACGGGTTCCTCTTCATATACTTCTTCAAGCTGGCATCTTCTTGATTTCTTGAGCACTACATCTTCATCAAAGTTCACATCCCTGCTGATCTCAATGTGGCAGTGACCTGGTATGTAGATCCTGAAGACCTTGGTGACCTCACAGTATCCCACAAATATTCCCTTCTTTCTTGAGGGTTCCATCTTGTTTCTTTTCTCTTTCGGTATATGTATAAATACTGGGCAGCCAAATATTTTGAGATGGCTTACCTCTGGCTTCTTTCCAGTGAACATCTCTGCCGGGGTCTTGAACCCAAGTTCACTATGGGACAATCGGTTTTGCACATATATGACTGTCATTTCTTCTTCTACCCATAAGCACATAGGAGGTTCTTTATCGTGGATCATGGTCTTCATGGCTTCCATTATCGTTCTGTTCTTTCTTTCAGCCACACAGTTTTGTTGAGGATTATAGGGAGTAGTGAGTTCCCTCTTGATCCCAACATCTTTGTTGAAGTTCACGAACTCTTTTGAGGTGTATTCTCCTCCATTATCTGACCTGAGTATCTTGATCTTTCTTTCAGAAATATTCTCTATCAAGGATTTGAATTCCTTGAACTTGTTGAACACTTTATCTTTGGATTTCAAGAGGTACAATCAGGTCTTACGAGAATAATCATTAATAAATGATACATAATATACATACCCACTAATGGAGGACGATGGCATTGGGCCACACACATCTGAATGAATGAGTTCTAGGACTCCTTCTTCTTTGTTGTCTCTCTTCGGAAAAGGGTTCTTGACGTTCTTCCCTTGTGCACATCCATTGCATAGACCTTCATGGTCAACCTTGAGTTCTGGTAAACATGTGATCGCTTTGCATATGTATGGTAGTGCCTTGTAGTTAATGTGAGCTAATCTTTTATGCCAAAGTTCACATGGATTCTCAATGGCATGGATCATGGCAGCTTCTGAGTGACCCTTTAGCTTATGCAATCCACCTTCTTCTTTTCCAATGATGATTGCTTCATTTATGGTCTCTCTTTTAGCACATTTCCTTCTGCAACCTTCACTATAGCTTCCTCAGGGTTATTACTTGTGACTTGGAGAAAGGTCAACAAAATAGCAAGAAAGAGTGATATCCTTTTGATAATATAAATCAATAGCATGAGAAATCATCACAGTAGCTCCTTTAGATCTATCACTTGTAAGTTTTTTGAAGCAAAGGTTAAAGGTAAGGAATACAATACGAAATGAGGTCAACACTCTCATAGTGTTGTGATCAAACATTTCTCCATGGAAACCTAGAACTAACACACAAGATTTTTTCTAGAGGAGGTGTTAGTTGTATCAGAAAAATGATTACGTTAAGCATTTACCTCTATGTGCTCACATTCTATCAATTATGATACTTTACAAAGACTATTATTTCAACTATAGTCATCAACTTGTCATGTGTACCTTTGAATCTTATTAACTTGATTAATCAAACCTGGAGCATTGTCCTCATGAATGAGTGCTTGCTTTTCTTCTAAGTATCCTTCACTCAAGATGATGAGTGCTTTCTTCAACCTGTCTTCTGTACTAAGACAATACGCTATCTTGACAGAAGGTTGGGTTAGAGGATAAGTTTTGTTGAAAAGTCAACAAGAAACATGTGTCTAATTTACTTTTCCCTTAAATAAACTAGACAATAAATATTAATCTATTATTTCATTCATAACTGAGTGAGTTGGAGTTACGACAAAATTATAAGTGTAGTTAAGTGAGTAGAGATCAATTGCACTAGTTGTAACTAAACATGCACTAGTGACAGTTCAGTTAATCAATGAACTAACATGCAACTGAAGATTCACCATGGTTAACTACATGCATGTCAGATCCAGTGGAGACCCAGTTGAGATAACAAGTGAAAGGGACAGTTTGGCTATCAATTGTGATTTGATCACACATGCAGTGGATATTCTCATGAGCATGTGCAAAATAGTCAATTTGAATGATCATTGTCAAAATTCTGAATTGCAAAGATTGTGCAGAGGAGGCAGGTTGTTTGGACATGGAGAATTGGAACATGTATTTGTTGATTTGTGTATGATAGTGTGAGACGATTGTATTGTACTGAGAGCTATAGGATTAGAGTTTTGTATGAGATTGTTTCATGATTCATGATATACATAATATATAATAGTGGGGTTCTTAGCTTTATGCTTTCCCGGTAAAACTTCGGTGTTATGTGTTCTTCATATTTCACTTTGTGATTGTGGTTGTGATCGTGGTTTAATTTTCCGCAAGAATAATAGTAGAAGCAATTTTGTATTTAACAGTGGCGTATAATTGTTAGATCAGGAGAATCGTAGGAAATACTTAATTTGTATTGAAATTTCTACATGGTATCAGAGCCACGGAGGCTATGGAAGTGAGGTGCAAACATAATTTCATTCTCACAGGTCCCATCTCTAGCAAGGTGCAAACTTTAGTACTGTGCACTATGCTCAGTTCTCAAAGAAGAAATTCTCGCACCCTAGTCAAAGGAGAGGTGCAAACTTCATTGACATTCTCGTAGGATGCTTAAGGGTGCAGTGAGAACTTCCCTCACCCCATAGTGGAGTACAGTGCAAACTTCCCTAGAAGGCTCACAGGCTATACACTAGTAGGGTGTGAACTTCCTCAGAGAGTTCACAGGCTAGCCACTGGTAGGGTGCAAACTTCCCTCAGGTTTCTCTCAGGTGGGGTGAAAACCTCTCAGGGCAAGAGAAATTGCAGTAGTTGAGTTTTGGTGGTTGGATAACATTCAAATTTGCAAGATTTTCTTAGTGCGACAGTTGATTCAAGATCAAAATGTCTTTCAATGGCTTGAGGTTGGAGTATGCACTCGAGGGAAGCTCGAACTACATTTCTTGGAAGGACAGGATGGAAGCAGTACTCGAAGACAATGGCTTGAAGGATTACATTGGAAATGATGTTCCTAAGTCGGATGCGATAGATACTGCAAATCTTGATGCATGGCAAAAGAAAGTGGCAAAGGCGGGGAGGATTCTGTTGGAGGGAGTACGAGACCACATTGTCTCAAGTCTCCATGGAAAAACCAAACCACATGCAATGTGGAAGGTTTTGACAGATCTGTTCCAAAACAGCAACGACCATAGGAAATTGGCACTCAAAGATAAACTCAGGAAGATCAAGATGGAGACGGGCGACACCATTCCAAAATATCTCACAAAGTTTGTCCAATGTCAGGATGAGCTTGGAAGTGTGGGAATAATAGTCACTGATAATGATTTGGTGATCTTGGTGCTCCTAGGACTTCCCAAGAGTTGGCACAGTTATCAAGACTCTCTCAATGGAAGGGAACAATTGTCAGATTGGGAACAACTATGGTCGGATCTAGTGCAAGAGGAGTTCAGGCGGAATACCAGAGATGGATCTTCATCAAAGCATGATGATGAAGAGGATTGTGCTTTGACTGCCAAGGCAATAAAATGGAAAGGGAAGAAATTCCATCCAAAATCTGAGTCTAAAGTCAAGAAGCTGGATTTGTCCAAAGTGAATTGTTTTCACTATCACAAACATGGGCATCTCGCTACTAACTGTCCACAGAAGAGGAAGAACAATATGGTTGTTGGAGATACAACTGGTGAGGCTCTTGTCTCACAATTTGAACTTGACTTCGCTTTGATCACATGTATGGCTTCAAGTGCATCGGGATCGATGTGGTATTTGGATAGTGATGCTTCCTTCCACATGACGGGAGATAAAGAGTCTTTCATTGACTTGGAGGAGAAAGATCTCAGAATGCATATAGAGATGGGCGACAATGGACAATATAGTGTGACTGGTATTGGTCCCATTACCTTTCAGAGGGAGTCAGGTAAACCATTTCATTTGAAAAATGTTATGCATGTTCCAGGTCTGAAGAAAAACCTGGTCTCACTCGCAATGTTGGAGGACAGAGGCTATGATGTTGTTTTTAGCAGTGGAAAATCCTACCTATGACATAAAGCAACGGGTCAAGTCAAGAAGATAGGGATTCGAGTTAAGAATCTCTACATGTTGGAGGTAGATGGTTGTGGTGCTATGATAGGCAAGGCAGAAAAAGTGGTGATCCGAGATGAGGGCGAATTATGGCACAGGCGATTGGGCCATCTTCATTATGGAGCCTTGAAGATCATGCACCAAATATCTATTGTACTTCCAATTGGAACACTTGCTTAGTTAGATCAGTGCAAGGGGTGCACCCTGGGGAAGTATGTAAAGTCCACCTTTCATGAAAAGGAGAACTGTGCTTCGGTGATCCTGGAGAGAATTCACACGGACGTGTGTGGACCATTCTCGGTTGCTTCAATAGAAAAACATAGGTATTATGTTATTTTTGTTGATGACTTTTCTCGTAAATGCTGGATATTCTTCATGCAGAAGAAGGATAAAAAATTATCAACGTTCTGTGAGTTTAAAGCATTAGTGGAGAAAGAGTCAAGTAAGCAAGTGAAGGCTCTAAGGAGCGATAATGGTGGAGAATACATCTCTAACAAATTCAAAGACTTCTGCAGAAGAGAAGGAATTTGAAGAGAAATCATAGCGCCTCATAACCCACAACAAAATGGGGTCACGGAGAGAAAGAACAGAACGATCGTGGGTGCAACACGAGCAATATTGCATGATCAGGGCCTACCAATGCATTTGTGGGAAGAAACATGCAATACTGTGGTTTATTTGTAGAACCGTTGTCCTCATAGAGTACTTGGCATGAGTACACCTGAAGAATCTTTTAATGGTAAGAAACCTGATGTTTCTCATTTTAAAAATTTTGGTTCATCTGTGTATGTGCATGTGACCAAGGATTCCAGGAAGAAGCTGGAACCGACTACTGAAGTTGGGATATTTGTGGGGTACACAGAAACACCCCATAATTATCGTGTGTATTTGTTGAACAGTAAGATGACTATTATGCGACGAGATATAAAATTCAATGAGGGGAAAGTCATGCGGTTGTTGCTTGAGAGGGAGCTAGACTTACATGCAGAAGAGGAACTGTTGGTTCCCAAGAATGAGTCTCAAGATGTGCATCAGCCACATGAGGAGGTTCATGGAGTGGAGGAAGCCACTCAAGCAGAGCCATCTATCAAGAATGGCATAAAGCGCACCACGGAAGCTGACAGATTGAGACTAGATGTTGCACAGAATGTAGGATTCCCTACTTCACAGCGCAGACAGAAACAATCTCCTGATCGATTTGTTGGATACATGGATCTCATGAGAAAATGTATTGTGATTGAACCGTCTTCCTTTCAGGAAGTAGTGCAGGACCCCACTTAGGTTGATTCTATGGTAAGAGGAGTATGACTCCATTGTCAAAAACAGTGCATGGGAAATTGTCCCAAGATCGGTCGACAAATCAGTGGTAGGTTCAAGATGGATCTACACGGTAAAGAAAGATATTGATGGGAGTGTGGAGAAATACAAGGCCAGGTTTGTGGCCCGGGACTTCTCATAGATCGAGGGGATAGATTATGATGAGACCTTTGCACCTGTCGCAAGGTACTCTTCCATAAGATCCATCCTTGCACTCTCAACACAGATGGGCTGGCGCATCCATTAGATGGATGTAAAAACTGTGTTCCTCAATGGGATCATTGAGGAAGAAGTGTAAATTGAACAACTAGAATGATTTTAGACCTGTGATAGGGAGCCACATGTGTGCAGACTCAAGAGATCATTGTATGGGCTGAAGAAAGCACTCTGTGCTTGGTACACTAGAATAGACAGTTATTTCATTGGATTGGGCTTCACCAAAAGTGAAGCGGATGAAAACCTATACCAAATTTTGGTGGAGGGTAAGCTTTTAATCATTGTGCTTTATGTTGATGATTTAATACTGACTGGTGATGAGCAGTTGATACACTAATGCAAGGATGACCTTGAAAAGGAGTTTTAGATGAAGGATTTGGGCCTTCTTCATTATTTCCTTGGATTAAAAATATGGCAGTGAGATGGTGAACCTTTTCTATCTCAAGAAAAGTATGCAAGGGAGATACTGGGTAAGTTTCACATGGAGGGATGCAAACCCATGGATACTCCTCTTCCAGGAAACTAGAGGAAAGAGGATGTTACTTCTGGAGAAGTAGTGGATGCTATTTTCTATCGATAGTTAGTGGGTTCGCTAATGTATTTAGTGAACACAAGACTGGACATTTGCTATGCGGTTAACCAGTTAAGTCAAGTGATGGTTAAGCCTACCAAACTCTTTTGGAAGGCAGGTAAGCATGTCCTGAGATATCTGAAGGGCACATCTGAGTATGGATTATGGTATAGACAGACGAATGAGGTGAAGTTGCATGGCTTCACGGATGCATATTGGGTGGGCAGCCCAACGGACAAAAAGAGCACATCAGGGGGGATCTTTAGTATCAGATCTACAAATGTTTCTTGGTACAGCAGGAAATAGAGATCTGTGGCACTTAGTTAAACAGAAGTAGAATACATGGAAACAAGTCAAGCTGCATGTGAGGCTATCTGGATGAGGAAGATCTTGGTTGGTTTGTTTGGTTCTCATTTAGATCCGACAGTGATTTATTGTGATAATCAGAGTTACATTAAACTCTCAATTAATCATGTGTTTCATGATAGATCTAAGCATATAGATATCCGGTATCATCATCTCAAATATTGTGTGCAGCGAAAGATCATGTTGCGTCAATACATTCCTATGGAAGATCAGGATGCAAACATTCTGACGAAGGCACTCACCAGAAGAAAATTTGAATATCATAGAGACAGGATTGGGGTGAAGGATAATCCCTTTCTTGTTGAGAGGGAGTGTTGAAAAGTCAACAAGAAACATGTGTCTAATTTACTTTTCCCTTAAATAAATTAGACAATAAATATTAATCTATTATTTCATTCATAACTGAGTGAGTTGCAGTTATGACAAAATTATAAGCGTATTTAAGTGAGTTAAGATCAGTTGTACTAGTTGTAACTAAACATGCACTAGTGAGAGTTCAGTTAATCAGTGAACTCACATGCAACTGAAGATTCACCACGGTTAACTACATGCATGTCAGATCCAGTGGAGACCAAGTTGAGATAACAGGTGAAAGGGGCAGTTTGGCTATTAGTTGTGATTTGATCACACATGCAGTGGATATGCTCATGAGCATGTGCAAACTAGTCAATTTGAATGATCATTGTGAGAATTCTGAATTACAGAGATTGTGCAGAGGCAGGTTGTCTAGACACAAAGAATTGGCACATGTATTTGTTGATTTGTGTATGACAGTGTGAGACGATTGTATTGTACTCAGAGCTCTTGGATTAGAGTTTTGTATGAGATTGTTTCATGATTCATGATATACATAATATATGATAGTGGGGTTTTTAGATTTACGCTTTCCCAGTAAAACTTCGGTGTTATGTGTTCTTGATATTTCACTTTGTGATTGTGGTTGTGATCATGGTTTAATTTTCCACAAGAATAATAGTAGAAGCGATTTTGTATTTAACAGTGGTGTATAATTGTTAGACCAGGAGAATCGCAGGAAATACTTAATTTGTATTGAAATTTCTACAAATTTTATGATCTCAACTTTTAACCCATCTAATACCTTGACTTAGATTTTGATCAAAGGTTACAATGATGGTCATAGCTACAACATGAAACACTTGATCAAAATAATTTCATAAAAAATAGATGCATATCAGAATAATCACACCTAGGTTGCATCATTCCTCTGAATGTGTTGGATCTTGAGATCCTTTTGGATCTATGGCAAGAGATCCCTTCTCCTGCAAATACTCTTTAAAGTTTAACCATTTAAACATATGTGAGTACATACCACTGATAGCATTTGCAGGTGGTGGCACCATCTGGCAATAGCGATAATCATTACCAACTCTGATAGTAGTTAAGAATCCTTTCTATCAGTTGGTTTATACCAGCACATCTCATTTTTATTAGACTCGTCTAATAAAAGAAAAGACAAAAAAGAGAACATTTAATATGAAGGAGGAGATTTCAAAGAAAGGCATCCTATCAATTACCAATTAAAGCCCATCAATAAATTAGCTAGACCGAAAGGTATGGAGAACCATTCCACCATCAAACGTTGCAGGGTTTAATTGGGCCTCTAAGCCAGGTTTGGTTCCTACTATTGAGTTAAAGGGATCTCAGACCCCCCAACAGAATTGGCATGAATGAATGAATGGCTAACAATATTTCTAATATAATATTCACATAAGCTATAGATTCAAAACATCTGACATGCATGGCTAGTCATTCTCAAGACAGCCCACATACAGTGAGTACTCCTGAAATGAGTAACTCACCCCAGAACGAGGAATAAAACCTATTCCCTGAAATACCTTACATTATTCCCCATGGGGAGTTGAACCAATTCAAAAGAATCACAAGAGCTTACGCTCAACAACTTGGATCGTTACCCTTAGCCCCTTTACTTCCTCATAGAAAACAAGTAAGAAGACCAGTGGTCAATACCCCCGACCAGGGTTTTGTTCACACAGTAGAAGACCTGATATAATTTTCCCTCACTGAGATCAAACAACCCCTTAATATGATCCCCGAAACACTAGATGGTAACTACTCTGAGCCAGATGATTTCGAATCCAAGGAGGAAGGGTTTAACTCGGATCACTCAGTTTCATAATCGGACGACATGGAGGATAATAATGACAATAATAAAGAAAGGGGAAATCCACCTCCAAATAATCAACCTTGGTTAGCCAGAGATGCTCTAGAAATCCCAGGATGGGTACATAACCTCCCTCGACATAATTACTTCCCAAGTTTAACCCTGAAACCTCTGAATTTTTTGAAGACCATAGATATAAGACTGATGAACATACAACATGAGGATGTAGTATGTATAATTTTTCCCTATATATTTGATAATTTAGCCTCAAATTGGTATTTTAACTTGCCCGTAGGGTCCATAACTAGTTGGACAAAGTTTCAAAAATATTTCTTAGACAAATTTGGAGAAGAAACCACCACATGAGATTTGATGGATGAACTCTTTTCCTCCACCATGAGTTCAAAGAGAAGGTTAAAGACTTCAATCAACGGTTTACCACTATCCTGAAAAAATTTCAACCCGAAGCTAAACCTACTCAGGAGTTGAAAATTGAGGTATTTTCCAATGCTCTCCCTCCTTCTATTTCCATGTTTTTGAAAAGGGCTTCCAAACGTACCCTAGCTGAAAATTCCAAGGAGGACAAAATGATTGAATTCCAAATGAAGGGATGCAAAGAGGGCCAGGTCTCACTAGTTAAGAAAGAAGTTCAGCCTCCACCTAGGAGAGGATTGTTGTTGACTAGACCCCTTGGAAAACAAACAAAACAAGATCTCGAAAAGGGAAGCGGGGACATAGAATACCTACAATGGATGATAAATAAACTGTCAAATGAAATCGTAGACATGAAAAGAAGTGTAGAGGAAGGAAACCAAGGTAAAAGGCCCTATAAACCCTTTTTTAAGAGAATCCCACCTTTCAAAGTGATTGAACCTCCCCCAACCAACTTAAAGATCGACCTGGGTAATGTAGCATCTGACTCTTTTTGTACGTATCATCAAGAGAAACATTCTGAAAGAGACTGTATCCAATGGGTGAACGCTATGAATTTAATGTCCAATTGGTTCCTAGACGAAGTTTCCCTTACCAAACAATCAAGCGTCTCAACGGTGAATGTCATTGATCAGGAGGAAGTTGAGCCACCAAAAGAAACAACCATGTTGTTATGGGATCCTGACTTGTCGATGCCTCCCAATGATGTATTTGAGGTTCAAGAACCATATGTTGAAGTTTTATCTATGCAAACACGAATTAAAGGTCAATCGGTCTCAAATGACCTTACCATTGTCCAATCTTCGAGAGGAAAAAAAACAGTCGATCACTCGAAAGAACATTTTGTCACCCAAGGAAATCCTATAAACACACATACACAGGAGTCACCCAAGTATTAATGTTTAAGCCATTATTATAGTTCTTTGCATTTCAATAGATAACAATAGCATAACACAAGATCACTGAGAAATACACAATCACAAGAGACGCAACATTTATCCTGGGAAACCCTCTAGGGGAAGAAAACCCAGCAAAACTTCCTTATTATAGATAGCCAATACAATGCCAAGAGATAACTCAAGCTAATACAGAAGATCCTCTCCCAAAGATGCACCTCTCTCTCTCTCTCTCTCTTCTCCAACTATAATTCTGAAACTTGTTTCTCAATGAGAAAGTGAGGTGTGTGTCTAAGTGAGGTGCTAGCCTCCTTATTTATACAAATCTGGCACTTGTGAAGTGTCTCTTCACTGGCAGGGCCAACTTCTCAAACTGGGTGGTTATAACCACCTTTATTATATTTCGGGGCCTCTTTAATATATCTTGGGGCTGACTTTTCTTTCTGCCTATTACAATTACATTATGACCAATCCACAAAAGGGGATTTGGCCCTTTTACAATAGCCAACATGATCAATCCACAATGGGGATTGATCCAATGAATAATATATTGAATAATAATAAGAATACACTTTGTAGTTACATTATTTCAACACCAAGTTGGAATACAACATAGTAGAAGACTTAAAGAAGTTGAAGGCTAATGTGTTGTTCATGGACATGTGTAGAATTCCCCAACAAAAGGACTTTTTGTTACAGGCCTTAATGTCAATAGAATCCCCCATAACAAGCACTGACCTAGGGGAGGGTCCATCTCCCACATATCTAAAGAAAAAACCAAATGTGAACAATTTCTCTATAGATAAAAAAGGAAATCATTTTGTCCCACCTTTCCTTTTAACGTTTGAAGTCTTCAACAGAAACCTCCATAATTTTTTAGTCGACTCAGGGGCATCCTCCAATGCCATGCCATTATCTATCTGCAATAAATTAAATGGATTTCCACTCAAAAGTGATAAACACGTTATACAACTAGACAGAAATCAAGTAAAATTTATTGGGGAACTTAAGGATGTCATGATCAGAATGGCTACACACCCAAAATTTGTTCAAGTAACTGATATCATTGTAGTAGATATATCAGAATCTTATAGATTGATACTTAGTCGATATTTGTCTGAGAAATTGAATGGATACTTCAGCACGGACTGGGCTCACCTCTGGTTTCCATTAAAGGGACATACCAACATGATTAGGATCAATAAGGAGAGGTATCTCAAACATATTGTCACCGATTTATAAGCCTTCAACGAACCCTTGTCACCATATTTCCCCATACTAGGAAACTAATCATGCGATTTTGATTTCGACAATTTCTCTCCTCTCTCATTTGATGTACCTATTACTCAAAACTACGAAATGGATTTTCAAGTGAATCTACTGGCAACGACGGAAGAAATTCTCTTTTGCCAAGAACCTCTGTTGGAAACTGCAGACAAGGTATACGAAGATGAGGAAATAATTAGGCATGAAGAAGATGATAAATTTCTCTCACAAGTTTGAACGATTTACTTTGATGGGTCTAAATCACAGGAAAGGTCGGGAGCAGGATGTGTCCTCATTGACCCAAAAGGGAAGCGAAATTTTCTATCATGCAGACTAGAATTTGAATGCACTAATAACATTGTTGAATATGAAGCCCTAGTTCAGGGACTGAAGAAATCCATAGACTTGAGCATTAAAGAACTAAAATTTTTTGGGGACTCAGAAATTATTGTCAGGCAAGTAAAGAATACTATACATTGCAACTCACCCCACTTGAGGAATTATCAACAAGAGGTGCATAGGATAATAGAACATTTTGAGGCTTTTAATATTACTGTGGTTCCCAATACAAAGAATACTCTTGTTGATTCCCTATCTATTGAAGCCTCGAGGCTATCCCCTTTAGAAGACTATGAAGCCTCTAGGTTTATTGTGGAACTACTCTACAAACCATTGGTACCCAACAATATTTCTAATTGGAAGGTTTTTTAAGGAGATGAACAGATTATAGACTTTCTAACCAATCAAGAAAATTTTAAATATTTGGCTATTGATGATGAAATATTCCAAGATCAACTAGTAGAAATTGATTTCTGTGAGCAAAGGGGTAAAATAGATCACTCTAGTAACAAACCAAGGTTTCACACGATACTGAAATGGGTATCCAATTTGGAGAACCTTTTCGACATGAGGGAAATATTTATAGGGTCAACGAACACAAAGACAGGGATTGTGTGTCCCATATACAATACTATAAATCTAGGAAGCCCAGAAAACCCTAAGAACATAAATCTAGGCAAAACTATGTCTAAATAAGAAAGGAAAGCTTATCTCAAACTGTTTAGAGAATATCAAGATGTTTTTGTGTGGTCCTACCGAGAATTGAAAACTTATGACACTCGCATTATTCAACACACAATACCATTAAAATATAAAGTAAAAACCTTCCAACAAAATCTCAGGAAGTATCATCCATCTTTGGAACCCCTCATGTATCAAGAGTTAAAGAAATTACTAGATGCTAATATTATCTTTCAGGTTAGACACTCTGCCTGGGTAGCAAATTTGGTTCATTTCAGGAAAAATTATGGGGAGATCCGCATGTGTGTAGATTTCATAAATCTTAATAGAGCATGTGAAAAGGATAACTACCCACTCCCACCCATGGAATAGCTCTTGCAGACCATGTCTGATTCTGAAATTTTATTCCTTCTAGATGGTTTTTCAGGTTACAACTAGGTTCTAGTTTTAGAAGAAGATCGATCGAAAACTACCTTCTGAACCAAGTGGGGAACTTTTGCTTATAAACACTTGCCCTTTTTGTTGATTAATGCAGGAGCAACCTTCCAAAGGGCCATGGATTTAGCTTTTTGGGGATTGATTAACAAATGTGTAGTAGTATACTAGGACAACGTGACTGTGTACTCAAAGAACAGAAAATACCACATCCAACATCTAACCCAGATTTTTGAAAGGTGTAGGAAATATGGAATATCTTTAAACCCTAAGAAAACTATATTTGGTGTCGAGGAAGGGAAATTACTAGGTCATATTATATCTCAAGCGGGGATTCTCATAGATCTAGAATGAATTAAGGCAATAGCTCATCTTCCCTTACACCATAACAAAAAGGTTATGCAATCCTTCTTTTGGAAAATCAATTTTGTGAGGAAGTTCACGCCTGATTTCAATGAAACTATCAAACCCTTACAAAAAATGATTCGCAAGGATGTTGATTTTAAGTGGGATGGTGAGCGAAAAGATGCTTTCAACAATATCAAGATTGCAATATCTCAAGCCCCGGTGCTGTGAAGTCCCGACTTTAGTAAATATTTTTTTCTCTATACTTTCGCCTCCGACCAATCCTTAGCTGCAATTTTGACCCAAAAGGATGATGATAATGATGAGGCATCGTTATCATTCATGAGCACTAATATCTGAGGAGCCTAATTGAACTACCCCGTTATAGACAAACAAGCTTATGCGATGTACAAAGCATTAAAAAATTTCAGATCTTACATCCTAAAAAATCACACCAAAGTCATCGTGCCTCATCCCATAGTCTGATCCATATTCACTCAACAGGAGATGGGGGAGAGAAGAGGAAATTGGATGGAAGTTGTCCAAGAATTTGATCTAGATATAAAACCTGCCAAATTAGTGAAGGGACAAGAATTGTGTAAATTGGTCGCAGAAGCCCAAGACGGAATAAATGAAGACCCTAGGTGGGAAAATGAATTAGCGTTATGGTATAGTAAAGATTTATACATTCCCTCGGGGCAAGAGTCTTGGTATGGAAAATTTATTTACCTCTTTCAGCATGGGACTTGCCAAAAAAACCTAAACCCTAAGGAAAGGAGAGCTCTCAGACTCAAATTTGCACAATATCACCTCATAAATTTAGTACTTTTCTATGTAAATTATGATGGAGTACCCTTTATATGGTTTGAACATGAAGAGGTCGAAAAGTTTCTGAGGGAGCTCTATGATGGTCCTGTGGGTGGACACTTTGCATGGAATACCACAACCCACAAAATATTAAGAGTCGGTTATTATTGGCCTACTCTATTTAGGGATGCTCATACATACGTTATAAGTTGTAAAACTTGTCAAATGAGCATGGGGAGAGAGAAGAGAGCAATTGTCCCACTCCAACCAGTGACCATATCTAGAGAATTAGAGAAATGGTGGTTAGACTTCATATGAGAGATAACCCTGAGTTCTTCAAAACAACATAAATACATATTGACTGCTACAAACTTTTTTTACGAAATGGGAAGAGGCCATCCCTCTGACTCGCATGAATGAAAGATTGTAATCCAATTCATAGAACAACAGCTAATCATGAAGTTTGGGATGCCCTCTGTTCTTGTGTTTGATAATGCGGCTTATTTTTCTTCCACTCTATTAATAGAGTTTTCTCTAGACAAAGGAAGCATTATCAAATACTATGCAAACTACTATCCATAAGGAAATGGGGTGGCAGAATCAACCAATAAGAACCTAGTGAGGTTCTTGAAGAAAACAATTGCAGACAATCAAAGGAATTAGTATATCTCACTTCATAATGCCTTATGGGAAGACAGAGTAACACCCAAGGAATCTATAGGGAACTCTCCATACTTTCTGGTATACGAACAAGATGCCATTCTCCCAAATGGGTTATATCTTCCATCACTTCAACTCGCTCAAGGTTCAAGAGGACATCTCTCATCAGTTATTCAACAAAGAATTGATACCCTCCTCATGTTGGAAGAGGAAAGGGAGAAAGCAAAATCGAAGTTCGTCACTCATCAACAGATAGTTAAAATATGGTTTGACAAGCATAAGACCAAAGAGAAGAATTTTGAAGTAGGAGACTTAGTCCTTAAATGGGATAGAGAAAACAAACCTAAGGGAAAACATTCGAAGTTCCAGAATATATGGCTCGGACCTTTTCAGGTATCCGAAAATATTGGGGCAGGAATGTATCGGTTGCAAAAACTGAGGAGGGAACTTGACGCCCTCCCGATGAATGGCCAAGCCCTGAAACAATATTTATGTTAAAAAAAAAAATCGTATATGTGTGTGTGTTTTTATGTTATATTTTGATTAGGATAAATGTGTAGGTGTAGGGTAGACTAATTGCAGAGTCCTTTTATTCTTGTATTTTCTTTTTGTTTGGTGTTTTCTTTTAATAAATTTGTGTTCCGCAAAACATTGGTTGACCCAAATAAATATGGTGTAGCAAACTCTACTCCTAACTCACACTTACATGCAACATAAGAAAACGTTAGGCAATTTCATTTTTCTTCACAGAGATCTATATCTTGTCTTTGTAACAAAAAACCTTAGTAAGCGATGAAGTGTCCGCCTGGTGGTCTGGTAAATACCAAAGGGAAAATATGGAAAGTTGGAAAGGACCACATGTACCTCTAGACAAATCTAGGAGGAATTTCACATTAACCATTTCATCTTGCAGATAACAAACGTCCTCCTCTCCCACTTGCTCAAGGAATCTCTGCCATAAATAAATCAATCATATTAAATGAGTGAAAAGTAGGAGAGGGTATGTAGATAACTCCGTCGGGTATATAGATGCTCGATGGCAGTGGAGAAAGGTTTGTGACATCGAGGTGACTCTGTCGGGGCTATGGACTCTCGTTGGAAGCGGAGAAACACCATAGCGAGTGAATAATGATAACTAAAAGGCCTCGAGCAGATGAATGCCTTACCTGGATCCTGTTAAGAAGGGGCATGGGTCATGGTCAAGAGGAATGAAGATGGAATAAGGGTTAAACTCCATAGGCATACCTGGATTCACGAACCGAGGTAATTGTACACGCGTGGATAGGAAATACTCTAATAAAAGCGAAGCCAATTAGTTTCTCAAACAACTTTTGCATGAGCTAAGCCCAAAGGAAGGAACATATATTCTCATTTCACCTAGAGAATCTTCATTTGTTGAGTTTTCAACACACCCTAAAATCGTTTATGAATTTTTTTCTCTTTTGGGTACCACTTGTTTTGTTTTGTTTTTCTTTCTGAATTGAGTCCACTGTGGAGGGATTGCTAATTTGTTTTCATGTCTCTTCATCAATCAAATTGGATTTTTTTGAACCAGTTAATGTGAAACCTTGTGTTTAAAAGAACTTGGCATTCTAACTAAGAACCTGTAGCTAAAATTTTGACTAGAGCACTTATGTTCGGGGTCGGCTAAAAGCAGAACAAGTAAAATGACCACATAGTAACAATAATCCTTGATCACCGATCCATCATCGACATCAGTAAAAGGTGGAGTAAATTTGTGCTAGTTGTCGGAAAAGAAGATTCATGAGTTTTCCTTTTTCCCATCGGTGTCAACGAAATATGAGAGGTCAAAACATTGACATGAGCCATGATGAACCCCCGATAGCCGATTACATTTGCATTTGTTTGGATTTGGTGAAATCTGAAAGGGTTAAATCATTAAAAAATTCCGCAGTAACACATCGTCGATCACCGATCCTGATGCACTTTCGACATCAACAAAATTTTGAAGGGGTTAATCTAGGAACACTTGCCTAAAATTTTCATTGATCGTCGATCCTTGATACTTTTCGGCAGCAAGAGGGTAGAACCCGTTGTTAAAATGCTTAGCTAATGAAATTCCATGATTCTGAATAACATTGTTAAACGAAGACGCCAAGCTCAAGCGTCATGTGTCTTTGTTGCATAGGCATTTTGTACGGCCTAGTTTCATCCTGAGTCACCTTAGGTTTCCCTGTGTCTTGGTCACGCTTCCAAGTCAACTTTTCCACGTCATATCTGTACAACCAAATGGATTGGTGTTGGATTTTTGCCAAGAGATATCAACGAACATTGTCTAAATAAATTCTATGACTCATGATCCACATGTTAATTTAGTGGAATGATGGGACATTTTCAGCACACAATAAGATCAGATTTCTCCATTTAATAGGCCAATAAATGTTTCTCTCCACATACGTTGCTACCGTGTGCATCAATTGAAAAACGAGAATTTGAAATCATTGATAGGCCACATTATAGCTCATGTCCACGTTGCCAACCTACGAATGCATTTAATCTTAAACATAATGAAGATCCAGCAGTAAATTTTGTAGAACTACACTCATATCCCGAATTGAATAACTGATGTGACAAGGTAAGTATCATCTCTGTTTAAATCACTAAAAGAGCTTCAAACACCCCCATTTTGCACACAAGTTTCCATTTCCAGAGCAGTCGAAGAAGTGAAGATAGCATCTCAAGAGTGGTGTTTGATTCTCAGACTTTAAAAAGCTAGGTTAAGCTAACGCGAAGGAGAGGTATGTGTTAATTTTTATCATTTCACCAGTCATATCTTGTATATATCAGAATTCAATATGCTACACAGTGTCTAACGTTGTTCTATCTATAGGGAAAGATGCCTCCAAGGAAGCCAACGACCATGCGCTCTCCAAGGGAACTGAAATTAAAGGAGGCAGAGATTGGTGAAGGGTCTTCTCTCGACACTACAAGGAAGTTAGAATACGCTCACAGGGAAGAACCAGTCATTAAAACTTCGACGAAGAAGGAATTTATTCAACCCCTAGATTTTGGCGACACAGAAGAGACCACTAGATCTAAAATAATTATCCCACAATGGGGAGATCTATTCAACATCAACCAGGAATATTACCCGGATTTTATCTCACACAGCGACCCAGATGTAAGGACGCTCGATGACCAAGTTTTCCTGAACATTTGACGGTCGTGCTTGCACATAGTATCCTGTGGAACTCCAATCTTCCCTTGAATCGATACCTTGAGTTGGTTAATTGATCACACAGATGCGCATAAATTCCTGATCAACGATGAGAATGGTGGATGTGTCGGATTTTTTCTCCCGACAAAGGTCCAAAAGTACTACAAGCTCAGGGACCCAAAGGAGCGTTTGAACACAAACTTCATGGTGAATTTCTATGAATTCCATGACACTAGTCGATTGATGGTCTCATGGTAGAAGGAGGAAAATAAATTCACAAACTAGATCAACGATTGGTATGGGACAATGAACCTAAGGGAACCATATATCTACTTAATGGCTCTAATTTGTCAGTTATACGAGGAAAGGGACTGCGCCAATTTCTCAGATGCATGGATGCCTCTGGTGTACATTGTGGATATTTCAAGGAGTAGTATCAACTGGGAAGGGATCATATCCAAGAAATTGAGTACCAATGTATTGTAGACTTAGACGTCAAAAGAAGGAGAAGCACCTTCTTTTCACATGGCCTCGTATCTGCTAGATTTGATCTGCGCGAGGAATGTCTTCACCAGTATGAATTTAAGTTGGCACGTTGCAGAACTACATGTCTATGTCTACTTCATCATCCTATGGGAAAACATGTACAAAAATTCGTATTCCCTTATTTGCAATGAAGTTGTCGCCAAGATTTATTTCATTATATTTAAAAAGGAATTCCCAAGGTTGTCTGTAGTGGCCAAGAAAATGATATTGAAAGTAGACCATTGGTATATAGATGAACACACAACCTATATCAGGTTTTTCAGGGCCACTGAAGCACCACATTTTCTCCCTGCTCACGTCCTAAACATGATCATCATAGGAGAAATATGTTATCAAACTATCTTGCATGGCTATAATGCCACTTTGGTTAAGGACAAGAAACACGCATTTATAACCTGCAATTTCCATGTGGGGTTTTATATAGTGAAGGACACTTCTCAATATAAACAAGAGGGTTTGAATCAATTGGAATACAGGTTCCTGACAGGTCGATTTCTCAAGCATGACCCTAAAGACCTATTCCTCCAACATGCTTCACAAGTCTCTTCCTTTTGGCCATACACACATGACAAGTTTGAAGATTAGATTTTCACAGAATGTGCTCAGGACTGGGAGGAGGTATTACAGAGAAAGGATAACCCAAACATGATTAGGTTCAAATTTATGAGCATGGATGAGTAGGTTGAAACAATAGAGCAGTCGACTCAAAACTCTCTCTGGGTTTAGAGAAGAAATCATAGTAGCAAGAACCACAGAGGTACAAAGGAGAGGGTTGTTGTTACTAGAAGGATCCCAGAGAGTCATTGACCAACTAGAGAATGATCATCAACTCATGGAAATGATGAGGATCCCCTCAGATGACCCAATCAAAATTAGAGAGGAGACAAATGGCTCGGAGTAAACACAACTGGAGGAATACACAGGGGGGGAAAACCTCAGAGTTGCATCACCACATACTAGATCATCGGTGACCAGTAAAATATAGTATGGGAGTAAAAGACCACAAGATGAAATGGGTGTGCCAAATCCTCTGTTTGATCTCATAACCATCTATGGCGATGAATAGAGTTCGAAGGTCTCATTGGTAACTCTGATACCAATTACAAAGGAGAAGAAACCTCAGAAAACATCTTCTCCAAGTCTCGATGCATCAGTTCAAAACCCTCTACAGGGAAACCATGAGGCCAAAGGTGTCTTGGACACTGATTTTCTCAACCTGTCAGGGACCCCTAAAGACATCTTCAAAGAGGAGCTAGGATTAGGTGGACAAAAAGAGGAAGTGCAACAGCAAGATATCGAGACCTCAACATCCAATCACCAAGTAAGTACTGAACCTATCACTGACTCTTCAATTTTTGTTGATACCTCACCAGTCGATGAACACCAAACAAAGGTCGAACCATCGAAGAATATGAAACAAGTACAGGAACTAGCCTTAGAACAAATACACATAGCAGGGAGCTTGGGAAACACTCTAACCTGGGGAGAAAAACAAATCCCTAAGCTTGTTGATGAGATCGGTGATATACAAGCGATCTCTTATGACATGAAGAGGAAAGCTATCATGAAGAGGACCACCAAGAAGAGAAGACTCACACTGGATAGCTTGATTCTCATCACCACAGAGGAGAAGTTGCTTGTCATAGAAAACGTAAATACATCTGAGATCATCGACGCAGCAATGGCTATCACTGATGCCACATAGGATCGGGCAAGGTGATATGAAAAGGAAGTGGTCACTGCACTAAAGGAGTTAGATCATCTGCGCCATTTGGAAAAATACTATCAAGACTCAACACAAGCCACAATGTTTATGAAGAGTGAGTTTCGATATGCTTATGAAAAGTTCACAAACGGACATCTTGTCATTGCAATTATAGTTGATTTCCAAGAAGATACTCTTATGGCACTAGCAACCTGCAAGGATGTGGAGAGATGGTATGAAAAATCATACGAAGCGATAGAAATAATTGACTACATCAGTTTAGTGCAGAAGGGTTGAGACGTAGAGGAGCATGGTATTCGGGTGCTAAGGGATAGAAGCATCTCTTGGATCAGGAAATCAATCGAATATTGGGTAATTATGTCCCAGGAACCTTAGCAGAATATACAAAAGAAGTGGGTTGATTGTGAAAAAGGTTGGGAAAATATCAATCTGGAGATGAAAGGCAAATGCCTCCCAGAATTCGGCTCACCTGAAGACTTTGTCGACCTCCATGACATAGTCAAGTGACATGTAGAACAAGACTCAGCATGGGCAGCAGATATCACACAGGTGGCAAGCATGGAACCGAGTAAAATACAATAGTTTATGGAACATCTGATCAAGTCTTATGCAGTTTTGCAGTGGTTGAGTGCCAAAATAATCAAATATAGAGGATGGGCAATAGAAGTGAAAGAGGTCATTTCAGCCCTAATGGATCAGCACAAATTCCTGTATGCTAACACATACGAGGATCTCTTTGTCAAGTGGTCAGAATATGAGAATAGTCATCCACTCCAGTAGAACCATGAGATGGTTTCATAGAAAAAGGAGATCGAGCGCCACGTGGCGATATTTTGTTTTACTTAACTTAAACTTGTAGCAGTTATTTTTAGTTAGTAATTCTTTATAAATAAAGGGACTGGCCTTTTAGAAAAGGTCGATGCTTTTGAAAAGAGACCCTCTTTTGGAGAATTGTAAAGAACTATTTCTCAACAACCTTAATTGAGAAGTATTGTTTAGGACCAGAAACAAAATTATGTTTTTCATCAAAGGCGTTATGTGATTGGATTGAGGAGGAATTACTTCCAACTTTTATTTCAGTAATTGATGTTGTAACAAGTAAGAGTTCCTGAATCTATTGATAAGTTATTTGTTTCAATATTTTGGCAGTTATTTTATTCTTAATGATGGAAAGAAAATTATTTTGTTAATGTGTGATTGATGGTAGAGCTAAGGAAACTATTTTTCTTGCAATAATCTTATTACATGTGTATTTTTCTTACGATAAGTGTATCTCAGTCAATGTTGAAATACCATCAAGTTAATGTATTAGTACTAGGCTTGTAATAGGTGTGAATATCTTTGTATGTATGCTTGATCCCGAGGTTTATCCCAAGCTCAACCTTCTTTAGAAGTTAAGAATCCTTTCTATCAGTTGGTTTATACCAGCACATCTCATTTTTATCAGACTCATCTAATAAAATAAAAGACAAAAAAGAGAATGTTTAATCTGAAGGAGGAGCTTTCATATAAATACATCTTGTGAATCACCAAGTAAAGCCCACCGATAAATTATCTAGACCGAAAGGTCTAGAGAACCATTCCACCATCAAATGAGGCGGGTTTGGTTCCTACTGTTGAGTTAAAGGGATCTTGAACCCCTCAACAAATCCCACATAACTTTTGACGTTTCATCTCCTAGGGTTAGTTTTTTGAATGTCTAGGGTTTTGGAATTCATGAGTAATATAAAAAAGGCCTCTAGAGCCTCATTGTAATGATTCTTCTTATACAGATGTGTGTATCAACCATGTCTCTTCGCAGAGATAGCTACCACCATTTGAGCAAGTGTTTCAGTTCTACATTTTTACAGTTTCAACCTATTTCATTTATTCAATACAAGATATTGGTCACTGGATATCTGTGTTGTTGTTCATATCTCTCTGTTTATTGTATTCAGTCTTTTAATTAGTTCATTTCGCTAGATCATACCTTACAGTGGTATCAGAGTAGTTTTATCTTCATTTATTTTTGTTCGTGCATGTCCCGACAAGATCTGGGTACAATAAGTTAGGACTCAAACCAATCGAGTCATTGCAAGATAGATTGCGTCGAGCCTGACAACAACCCATGGGGGGCAAAAATAAAGATGATGGAGCAATAGATCCTTTTAAAATGTTTCTTGAGGAGGCCCTTGTACAACAAAGGAACGAAATTATGGACAACTTTGTGTAGATCCTTCGACGACTTCCCACAAGAGAAGAATCTTCATCAAGCGGCCATGCAACCTCCTTCAAGGTACAGGTAAATTTTTATATTTCATTATTTGAAGAACTGATAGATGTGGATTTTGTAGATAAATGGTTTAATCTATTTGAAGGGTAATTTTCAGTCCACACTTTTTCCGATAGATAAAATATTACTTTTGCACTCCTCAAGGCCATCCCCCATGTCAAGGACTAGTGGGATACTTACTCTGAGCAAGGGGCCATAGAGGAATCTACAATATTTTTATTTTCCCCTACATGGGATTCCTTTTGGGATGCCATTAAAGAATAGTACTACCCCATTGGAAGCTTAAAGGACCAGTACACCCAGTGGACCACCCTGCGGAAAGAAAGGGACCAGACAGTACCATATTTCACGAATAATTTCCATACCTGGAGCTCAAATACCGTGGTTGTTTGCATAGATACATTCAAATATAAATGGAGTTTCTGGACATCGCCTCATTGGGTATGGCTTATAGATTTTCTGTCAAGATTGAGTAGAAATTTAAGCAGAAGAGGTGAGAGTTTGGATAACCAAACCTCTCACAGCCAAAGCAGGGAAAAGGCATCCCCAACCCACACAGAAAGGGACAAAGAAAATATGGCCACTCTCAGGACAACAAGTCCAAGCCGCAACACAAGAAGGGAAATGAAAAAATGAAGAAGGACACATGAAAATGGTGTGAATACAATAAAATCTCTTGGCACAACACTAAAGAATGTCACTCCAAGAAGTCACTTGTGGCCGAGCTAAAGGCGTCCGAGTTCGAGGTCAATTCTGACTCCGAATAAAATCCAGAAGGAGGGAAGCGAATTATCAATGTTGAACCCAGTGCCACTGTCTCTACTACCAAATTCCAGCTAAGCGAACAAGAAGAACCAGAGGAAGGGGAATGCCTTTTTCACTCACATATGTGGGTAAAGGGGGCTCTATTTCATTTCATTGTCTATAGCAGAAGTCAGAATAACATGATCTCAGCAGAGGTCATCAAGTGATTGGACCTGCTGACAACACCACACCCACAACGCTACACCATCGGCTGGCTTTGCCAAGGAAGAGATCTTTATGTCAACCAATAGTTTCATATGCCCTACAGAATCAAGCCTTTCAAAGACGAGGTACTGTGTGATATTTCTCCCCTTGAATTTTGTGATTTTCTTTTAGGACAACCATATTTGTGGAAGTGTCATGTTGTGTATGAGTCTAGACCCCGTAGTGTTATTATTACTTTGGGTAGATGATTGTATAGGATACCAGAGGTAGTGTCACCTACCGCTATTTCTTTAATCTCTGTTAAGAAATGTAGTAAGGTCATTTCACAGACTGGGAAGTTTGTCTTCTTTTTTATTTGTTCTCACAGTAAGCAGAAGGTCACCTCTGTTATCACTCCAATAAACTCTTTAGGGTTGTAGACCAAATATGCTTGTTAACTTAAGATAAGATAATTTAGGTATGCTTGGATCAATGGGATAACTCAATGACTAATGAAATGGACAACTCATCATACATTCGAATAAGACAGTGCTTTTAGAAATCAATAATCAGACAAGATATTTTAAACAGGGGATGAAGAATACTAGTCTAGATAACCAAATACAACAATGTGCGGGGTCATACAAGATAGCAAGAAGTCCTTTAATTCAATTTCATGAGCTTAATAAGAAGATAACAATTCTTAGAAGATGAGATAAACTGAAGTAAAGTATAGAATAATCAAGTATATGAACAAATATGACATTGAAAGAAAAATAAGATTGTGATTCTATTATCAAGATAAGAGTCTAGTACAGTAGCAAAATGTATCCAGGATTGACCCCCCTAGTTCATCTCATATCTTCAGCTTTATAGATTTACAGATAAAGTTCATATCCTAGAAGAATGGATCAGATATGCTAAAGATAGAAAGTCAAAACAATCTTACAAAAAGAGAGGAAGAGATCCTCAAAATGAGGTCAATTCCTCATTCTATGGTCTTCAGATCATGTAGAACCTTTGTGTTGTGCAGATAATCCTTCCAAGGTTGTTTGATGTCTCTTGAGGAAGATGAAATTCGAATTTTCCAAGTTTGGAAATAAACCCTAATTCATTGCCCCCAAAATAGGTGCTAAATCAACTTGAACACCTCCTCTAACTCCTTTGCATCAAAAGTGGAGCTTAGAATCTATCTTTAGAAAGCATTTTCAAGATATTCAGTTGTTAAGTACCAATACTAGATCTGCAAATATACTTCAATAATACCAAGAATAAACCATAAACCATTCACCATAACATGAGCACAAGAAATAGAGAAAACCCTTGAGGTAGGGTAACACCATATATTAATCCTTATGGAAGGATAAAATTCCTCAAACAATCCTTGCTTGTACAATCACAATATTCTTCACTATATTTCATTACATTTCCTACACTTCTTTGTATAGCTCTCCCTATCTCCTAGGAACCTTCTAGAGAGCCTTCTCACATTTATTACATCCAACTACCATAGTGGGTCTTTATTAATATAGTGGACCTAGTCCACCTTAAATTGAATGACCACATTCTCATATATTAATTGACTTCCACCAATAACACATAACTACATTCCCATTGGGTACCTCCATCGGTACCCCATATTACCTCCCTAGGTATACTACATTCCATCCCCCTTCACATGTTTCATCCTCAAAACATGAGAAGAAACCATACAATATGACCGACTAAGCAATGTAGCCAACTGGTACCAAGTACGACCATCCAACCATCCCAATGGAAGTCGAACATTATGTCTATCTTCTACCTTTCCACCCTCATCTTTCTATGCATCATGTCGGGGTTTCCATGGGATTGTTTCTGTAGCTAGAGCTCTTCCCGTAGTGCTGGTAGTCCTCCATGCACCTCTTGATTGGTTTCCTGTCCGGTGCCCTGCTGGTGCATAAATGTGTTCATGCACATGCCCTTGCCTTGATGACTTTTTCATCTCTATATGATGTGGACGGCTATATACAACAATTGTAGGAATTTGTTATTTTTTCTTCAAATCTGCAACACTTTGTGTCTTTGATTCAATGACCTCCTTAGCTTCGTGATTATGTCCTTGTAGTTTTGCTTCATCTCCTTTTGTAGACTCTGCCTCTGATTCAACTTCAGACTGGGTAATAACTTCTTTGCTAGCCTCCATGGGTCCATCTTTCTTACTAAGAGACACATCCTACAATGTGATTTTCTTTTTCTTGTACCACAACTTTAAAAACTTTTTTTGCACATTAATATTAATGGTACCCACTGATTCTATCCAAGGATATCCCAAAACAATATCCACTTCATCCATATCCATAGCATAAAAATCTAAATGCAGCACATATTTATCCATGGTAATCTTCAAATCTTTAAAAATTTG
>ML790888.1:198188-215391 GCA_009831015.1 Picea engelmannii | reverse complement strand
CCCCCCCCCCCCCCCCCCCCCATTACAGTCAGTTGCCTCCACCAGCAACCACCCCGCTAACATTGTTTTTCTTACAGGTACTGTTGCAGTAATGGCGCCAAAGTCCAAACAAGTAGAAGGAGAGGAGAATCCATTTCTCCCACCTTCTGTCGACCTTGAAAGGATCCCACTGGTTGACAAAGACCGATTAATCGCAGATACAAAGTGTGATTTTGATTTCATAGGCCTTCAGTCGTGGCTCAGGGAAGTTTTCCTGGACCAAAGTGATGAAATCGGACTCTGGGAGTCCAACTTACCCCTTTACCTCTTCCCTCAGATCCACCCTTTTCCAGAGTTCGCTCTCAAGTGCCAAGCCCACTACATTCTCGAGCAAAGATTCGTCATCTCCTCGTCCGAAGAAATCCTTTTCCTCATCACGCCTGAATCCATCGACCAGATGATGCAAATCCCCCGAGACGACTCTGCATCACCCTTCAACCTGGAAATTCTTACAGAATTATACCAGAAAATGACTTTCCCTCAAAGAGCTCAAATATTCGAGCTTTTCCTCCCCCCATCCGCTCAATTTCCCTCCACAAATCCTCCTTATCCTTCTTCCATGTTCTCGAACAAAGGAAACCAGATCATCTCATCCCTTTGTGCCTTGTTAGGATACTATTCTGATCAATGGGTAGATGAACCCATTTTGGTTTTTCTATCCATCTTCTCTACCGATGAAAATCCCACCACCTAGTTTGACTTCAGCACATTCCTGGTGAACAATATTCACGAACAGTTCATGAATTTTTCCATGGAAGGCATGTTCCGATACTCATCCATACTGGCGTACCTGTTCGTCTTCTTCCAAGCGGACAAATTCGTCTTTTCCATGCAGAATATGGATGGAGATGGTAGATCCCAGGCAGTGACAGCATGGGCCTCCTTGCTCAAGCACAATGCCACAGAGTTCAGCTTCAAGGAGTTCATTGATCAGTTCTACCACCCAGTGGTGAGTATGCTCAGCGGCAGGCCCGAGCCTCAGATAAACGATGAAGTTCAGAGGATCCTGCATCTCTTGGATAACACAAAGACAGGGGATTGGTATTTGTACCAATATTACACTGATATCAGAGTATACGGGTGCGAGTTGGCACCGTATAAGTTGCCCAAGTATCTGCCTATCAGAATTTTTTCTTTGGAATATATAAGGCAGATAATAAATTCTGATGATATCCATTTTGTGTCACTGAAGAAAAAGCAACAACTCAGGATCAAAGGGCAGATTGGCTCCTTCATCTGCAACAATCGTGGTGTTGGGGAAGAAGCAGACAGGATGCTGAGGGAAATGAAGTTCTTTGAGCTTCCCATGGCTTTACGATCCATGTGGGATCATCTCCGAGATGAGAGTAAAAAACAAGAATATCCCATATGTTCATGAAGCTAGGCCTGAAGTTGAAAAATTTGCAAATCAGACAGTATGGGATCCTAACACATTGGTCGAAGTGGAACAACAGGATCCCCCGGCCACTGTGTCACAAACAAACACGCCACAGGTCCCGAAGGAGAAAACGCCTAGGCAAGATTTATCTCCACCTGTCATGGAGGTAGCATCAGAAGAATTCCAGTTGCACACCAAGAGGCCTAAGACCTTTGCAGTTCCTGGCTCGACCAGGGAAAAACAAGCCTCGTCTAATACAGTGACCAAAGTTGATAGGCCACCCTTCGGTTCGAGCCTCCATAAGGTCATAACCTCAGTAGTGCTGGAAAAATCTACAGATTCTCCATTGAACACCCAGCCAGGCAAGGTGGGACCGAAGCTGAGTATCTTCGAAAAGTATGAGCTGATCAAGAAAAGGAACTAGACCCTGACCAGCAGCACTTGCGCCCAGTTCTGGAAGCAGACATCGACTGTGCAACATAGGCTGCTATCGGCATTCGACACCGAGAAGGGAAGAATGCATATGGAATTCCTCTAGGCACAGGTACTAGATCCCAAGGTGATCACTGACTACAAGAGGGCCACCTTTGAATTCCAGACGAAGGACGTGCATCCGGCCGATTAGATGGATCTGCACAAGCAGACAGGGGAAATGGTTTTTTACATGTTGGCACATGCTTCCACTACTGCGTCCAAATTGCAAGTGTCCCTGAACAATGTTCAAACACAATTGAAGCTAGAGAAGATATCGTCCTTTGCCAAGGACAATAGAATCAAGACTTTGGAGGAACTGGTTCTCAAGATCGGTTACGATCCTGCAAACGTGAAAGAAACTGAGGAAATGATAAAGAAGAAGAATGCTGGCATTGCCTCCTTGAGGAAATAATTGAAGCTCCCACCCATAGAGGATTCGCAGGCGAAGGAGATAGCAGAGAAAGAAGGAGAGAAAGATGAAATGCTCAAGCTGCTCATGGAGCAGAACGCACAACTTAAGGAGATGGAAGCTGAAATGGAGAAACTGGTAAAGGAGAAAGAACAATTGAAGCCAATGGAAGTCATTCCATTGAATTCCATTCCAATTTCGAGAGTGAGCACAACATTAGTGATAGAAGTCCCATCTGCTACTCCATTGACACCCCTAGAAAAGACAGCCGACCTGGCTAAGTCCATGGAAAAGATGAACCTGCAGGACATAGAGATCAGTAGGCTAAAAAAGGAGATTGAGAAGCTTCAGGAACTCAAATCTTCCTTCCAGACCAGCCTCTCCAACGAAAAGCAGGTGACCGATCAGCTCAAGCAGGAGTTACAACAGCTCCGGAAGCAGACAGTGGCAGGAAAGACTTTGGCCGAGGTTAAAGAAAGTGTATGGACAGACATCACCAAGTCCATGAATGAGATATGGCCTATGATATAGATTATGTTTGAGCAGAATGAATTGGTACAAAGAAGCAAACAGGCCATCGAGAATATCAGATCAGAATTGGGAGAGATTCCAACACAGGCGAACGAGATCATCAAGTTCTTAAATTCTAAGACCAGGGAAGAACTGGAAGAGCTGAAAATTGAAGACAGAACAGAGACCATCCTTGAGGTCAAAAGAGTTTTGACCAAGAGAGGATCAATGCTTCAGCTGGAAGAAAAGGTTCAGGCCATGGACCTAGGGGTACAAAGATTCTTCAGTAAGATTGAGGCTCTACAGAAGAAAGGTCTACCTGGTATGAAGGTAATCAATGATAAATTGATGACACTCCTAGACTACAAGAAGAGATTGGCTGATGTGGCTAAGGACAGTTCAAAGTTTGCAGGAATTCAAGGCAGCATCACCGGCAAAGCATTTCTAGATGCTCTTCAGTGGGACATCAGTATCCAACATGAGATTCGATACATCTTCCTCACCAAGCGTACCTTCGCCAAGTACACAGAAATGGACGAAGTGTATCGAAGGCTACTCAAAGTCAACGTGCCCAGTCATCTTCGATGGGAGGAAATCTGTGACCTAATTGAGTAGCAGATGAGTTTTCCCAGTCCAGTCATTTGTCCAGTCAGATGAGGTCGTGCAGAGGCTTCATCAATGGCCTACCCAGAAAGCAGCATGCAGTTACACCACATCATCAAGCAGTTCCTAGATTTAGAAAATTTGTTAAGTTAGTTAGGCTAAAAATAGATTTAGCACGTCCTGATCATTAATGACAGGATCTTTGTAATTTGAGTTATAAATACTTCATCTTTCGAAGTATTGGGGGTTGTTTATCTTCACACCCTGACGCTATCAGACTGTAATATTTTTGAAGAGATCTTCCATTAATACAAAGAGGCACTTTTACAGGATTCTTACATGTATTCACTGGTGATGTTTTTCTCTCTGAGTTGAATGTTATTCTCACTTTGTTACCATATGTTTTCTAAATATAATCTTTAGAATTAATGAATGTTGTAGGATTTATCTCATATACCCTGTTTCTGACTCGCAATATTTTAGTGTTTTATCTTCTGGTGTTTTCAATAAAGAAATTCTTAACTGCTTCTTTGTTGAAATTATATTTCTCATCTTTTCTATTGTTCCTCATTTTTATTCTCGAAGAATCCAATGATTATATTATCTCACCCTGTGAAAGTTTTCCTTTGTGTTTCTGGTTTGGATTTCATCTTTATTCAAGACACGGACCCCATAGCCCAATGGATGTGTAGACTGTCTCAACCAACTCGAAAAATAATACGACAACAAAAACCAACTTATTTATTTACCTAGCCTAATATTTAAAATTTGAAACATAGCTAAATCATATAGAGAGATCTCTCTCTGAAGTTGGAAGGGCTAGATCCCAGCTTCAAAAGCGGTTGGATAAAGTTACATTTTGTGGATTTCTTCTGTTGTCAACCTCTTGGAAATTTACAGAGTGCTAACATTCTCCATCTCACTCTGCGTTGTCTGATTTTCCCTTTCTTACAGTTTTATTCATTTTCCCATACAGAACCACCACCCTCACGTTGTCTATCTCATTTTCTTTTATACACACTCACGGCGGTTCAACTTCCCATCTCCTTAGGCAAAAGGAAGACAACTGTCTCATCCACTGAAATGCCAACTAATCAGAAATCATGAGTCCGTTTCGCTAACAGATTCGAAACAGAGGAGTTAACTGTGAGAGAGAATAGTAACCCTCCAATCAACACTTGATCTGACGGTCCAGATCATTTCGCGATTTCGCATATCGCGATTTCGACATTCCTAATGTTCAATGTTCTTGTCACTTACAAATCCCGATACACGAAACTCCGTAAAGAAGTTGGATCAACGATCCAGATCACATCTTGATCTGACGGTTCAGATTCAATCGAGATTTCACACATCACGATTTCGACACTCTTGACGTTCAGTGTTTTTGTCACTTCAAAGTCCCGATCCACGAAACTCCGTAATGGAGTTGTATCAATGGTCCAGATCACATCTTGATCTGACGATTTCAATTACGTTGTGCTTTCACATATCACGATATCGGGATTCTTGATGTTAATATTCTTTGACATCTCCAACACTTGATCCTCAAAACCCTGAAATGGACTTGGATCAACGGTCCAGATTCAATCTTGATTCAATGGCTACGATTAAATCGTGATTTTGCATATCGCGATTTCGGAATTCTTGTTGCATTGTTTCTTTTCCCTCTCCATGTTGCGATTCGTGAAACTCCTATATGGAGTTGGATCAACGGTCCAGGTCTGATCTTGATTCAACGGCTGCGATTGAATCGCGATTTCGCATATCGCGATTTCGACATTCTTGTTGCATTGTTTTCTTGTCTCTCCATGTCGCGATTTGCAAAACTCCGATATGGAGTTGGATCAATGGTCCAGATCTGATCTTGATTCAACGGTTGTGATTAAGTTGTGATTTTTCATATCACGAAATCGATATTCCTGTGGATGATATTACTTGACATCTCCAACTCTTGATCCCTGAAACTTCGACATGGACTGGAATCAACGGTCCAAATTCAACCTTAATCTGACGGCTGAGATTAAATCGCGATTTCGCATATCGCGATTTTGAGAGGTTATGGAACATCGTTCATTTGACTCTCCAGTCAATGAACTGATGATCTATCCCCACGTGTCCTACCCATAAATGGACGGTCCTCCTTCTTTCGTAATTTTATACGCCCACTTCCCCTTGTACTTTAAAGAGCGTGCATGTTCTCCTTGATCCAACGATGGTCGGGTCCTGCGCTTGGATCTAACATCTAAGATTTGTCCTCCTCTTCAATGTGCTCTTAATGTCTACATTCAGATATGACGACCCTCATTCTATCGGGAATTTGAAGGGGATCTAACGAACATAAATGCTTCTCAAACCTTACGGGCCTACCTATTCAGCATGCTCTTATTCAGATCTGACGGCCATCAGGAATTCAGGAAGAGATCCAACGAACACGGTTGTTTCTCTTCCCCGATTATCACTACACCACTGATCATCGTTGTTGTACTCAAGCCATCATCACTACTATACTTTCCATCAATGACAAGTATACGCTGCTTGTAAATCATGCCAACAATCCTCTGTACATTCTTCCTGTACTCATGCCATATTTACTTATGCTCATCTGTTACATTCTTCCTATACTTATGCCATTCGTTGTCTATTAAATATTTTCTAACAAAAAGAGGGTCGAAATTGAAGGGAGGATAAATTATTTTGATGATGCTTTCTAAGGTATGTTATTTATAGGTCATCTCACCATTTTCTCTATAACTTTTTTTATATAATGATTCAGACCGTGAAATTTCTATTCCATTGAGAAAAAATACCCAAGTATATGTGGTAAAAAAATCATCTTGTGGGTCTTTGTATTTTGGGAGTTACACTCCGTGGAAAATAGGGTTTGTGGCTAGTCCTAAAACTAGTCAAAAACATGTGTTTCAGGTAAAAACATCATAAATTCTTCATCACAGATCCAAATTTTGTCAGATAAGATGTGTTGGTTAGGGTACAGGTTTTAGTCTGTTTTGTAATAGTTTCAAATCAATTCAACAAATATTTTGTGTGGGGCACGCTCTACAAGGTCGCTCTCTAGAATAAGCCACAATTCAGCAAGGTATGCCATTTTTGCTATAACTCCTTTTCTAAGAGGTTCCAAGTAGTTCCACCTGGAGAAATTGCATAGACAACACTGAATAACATTGTGTATCAGTTTCATATATTTATTCATTACATGTACAAATTTATGATTATTTCAAGTTGGGGTTGTTGACTAATCCAAATCTAGTCATGGTTGAGACAAGCAATTGATGAGTTGGCACATACATGAGGTGTATAGTTGATGATGTTGGTACATATTGATGATTCATTGTTGATGATTAGTTGACACTTGATTGGCATATACTTGTTACATGGTTGTATGCACTTGTTTATGGTACAGGTTGATTACAGGTTGTTTGGCATAGGTTGATGCACTTGTTTATGTTGACAGATTGATATATGATGAGGATTGTTGCCCCATATCAATTGGTGTTGAGAATGTAAGTTGAGTCTTGCATATAGATCTAGTGCTCTTGTAAATTTGTACTCTATCCAATTGTTGCTGAAAAACCCCTGGATTGAAGTCCATAATAAAAAGAAAAATTGTACATACATCTTGTGTTCTTTGTGTTCCTTGTGGAGATGAATTGTTGATGATATGTTGTTGATATGTATTCACGTATAACTAATTATAAATGACAACAATGAGTAATGAGCAAATGATGAATGTTAACTAAGGATTTTTTGTGTAAGAAGGAAGTTTTGGGGTAGGTGTGTCCAGCACAAGTATATCATATCTTGCACTTCCTATGACATTTCTAATCCAACCATCAAGAAACAAGGATTATACACCCCTCTTCCTACTCCCGATAATCCTTGGGAATCCATCTCAATGGATTACATGGCTGGCCTTTCATCCACCAAGCAAGGAAATGATTTTGTATTTGTGGTTGTTGATCAGTTTTCGAAGATGGTCATCCTCGCATCCTGAAAGAAGAATATTACAATGGCAGATACTGCTAAGATATTCTTCGAATGATTGTGAGTACATTTTGGGATACCACAGACCATCGTCTCTGACCGAAACATCAGGTTCCTCAACACATTTTGGTCGAGTCTCTAGTAATTTCTGGACACCAATCTCACTAAATCCATTGCTTTACACCCCCAAATAGACGACCAAACAAAGGTCATCAATCGCATGATTATGCACATCCTGTGCATGTAAAACTCTGAGCATCCATGTACATGTGATGAGAGTCTACCCTATGTTCAATATAGTTACAACAAGGCTCTCCATAGCTCCACTAGCCATAGCCCATTCCAGGTGGGGTTGGGATTCCAACCCTTGGGTCCCATTCATGTTGCACTACCTCTTACCACCACACAGACAAACTCTTCCTATGTTCAATCTGAGACCAAAAAATCCACCAGATTCATTGAGCGGATTCAGCACATCTGCCAACAAGTCCATGAGATATTGCAAAAAGATAATGCTAAGTACAAGCAATGCCATGATCAACACAGGGTACCACACTAGTTTCCGGTTGGAGACAAATTCTGGTTACACTTGCAGAAGGAGCATCTTACAGGGCCCCATAGGATTCTCCACCCATTTTGTTATGGGCCTTACACTATCAACAAGGCAGTGGGTAGCAATGCTTTTGAGCTCAACACTCCACCCTTCCTTGGTTTTCACCCAGTGTTCAATGTGGACCTCCTTCGACCATAATTTCCACCATTATTGGACTCAAAGATCATCGAACAATTGAAACCAACAGATCTCAACCTTGACTACATGGAACAAGAATCCACTAATAAGATAGTTGACACACAGGTCAAGGGAACTCGCCAGCAGAGGATCTAGCTTTATCAGGTTGTCAAGGAAATTCAGCTCCTACACCAAGGAAAGTGGCTCACCCGTGGCCAAATTTAGCAGAAGTGTCCTCACCTGATGGGGGAACTCAAAGCAATGGAGGCCATTTCTTCTTAAGGGGGGAGGACTGATCCAAGTGGATATTGGTGGCCACCCACCTGTTCCAATTGGCTCGTCTTGACAGTTTTTGGTTCAACACATTCTTTTGTACTTATTTGTAATTGTGGGTTCTACAGTTCCAAGGCTATCTGAATCCCTACACATATTCCAGGTGGATAATGGTGGCCTCCCACCTAATCCAACTGGCTTATATTTTTGTACTTCTAGGGTCATTTTGGGGCCCTAAACATTGTTTTTTTGGTTCACCATAGTATAATTGTAGACAAAGTCAGAGTTTGATGGTGTAATGTGTATTTCTCTTAAATACCTTTCAAACAGGCTACCATGCACCTAAAACAAATTTTGTATGAAAATGTTACGACCCTGGGAAGTTGAGGTACCAACTTACCCATAGGGGCCCACATAACCTTTGACATTTCATCTCCTAGGGTTAGGTTTTTGGATGTCTAGGGTTTTGGAATTCATGAGTAATATCAAAAAGGCCTCTGGAGCCTCATTGTAATGATTCTTCTAAGACGGATATGCATAGCAGCCACATATCTTCTCAGAGATAGCTACCACCATTCGAGCAAGTGTTTCAGTTCTACAGTTTTAGAGCTCCATCCTATTTCATTTATTTAATAGAAGATATTTTTCACTGGATATATGTGTTGTTCTTCATATATTTGTGTTTATTATATTTAGTTTGTTAATTAGTTTGTTTCTCTCCTAAATCTAGATCATACCCTCTGTGAGGCAAACTAGACCACACCCAACTCCACAGCTTGTGACCTAACCCTCAAAAACTAGCTTATTCATATCCACTATCTCTTATTTACTAATTGACCACATACAATGAACTACTCAACAAATTTACCAATAACAACAACTGATCAACCCCCACCTAGACCTCCTAGGTATTTATTTATACTATTATATTGTCTTATAGCCATTACATTCATGTCCTAAACCCTAACCCTAACATGGCTAGTTCTTTCTGCATGCACGCCACACTGCTTTTCCTTCTTTTTCAGCATGCTTATTTTCCTTCTTTTTTTTCCTGCTATTTTTCTGTCATCTTCTACATGCTGCTTTTTTGCCTCCTCTTGCGTGCGCTCCAAAAATAGGCTTCTTTTTCCCAAAATATTCCTATTCCAAAAATAGACTTTCCTCCCAAAATAGGTATGCACCAACATGCTTCTTGGGTTAGCGAGAGCGGTCGTCCTCAGGTGAAACTACCTCAAGACTCAACTCTTTATACCCTAACCTTGTTGGGGACGTGCACCAAGAAATAACAAGGAGAAGATTTCTCTAATACCACTAATTTGGAATATATTTAGAATGAAATGGAACACACATAGAAATATAGCAGAGACTACAACAATACAGTGAAACCCAACTTCTATTAATGAATAAAATAATAGAATATTGTAGAACACGAACTCGCTAGAATGGTGGTAGCTTATCTTTGAAGAGAAATAGATGTCGTCTATGTTCATTCACAAAAAGATGATTACAAAGTGACCGAAAATGGCCTTTTATCATGAATCATAAAAGACATATAGGCAAAATTCTAAACATCAAAACCCTAACCCTAGAAGATGAAACACCAAAAGTATTGTTGGCCTCGAGGTGGTTAGTTGGTACGTCAACTTCTTGGGGGTGTAACCTATGCATGAAATCTTCATTTTGTGTGCATGATAGTTCATTGGAAATAATTATT
This sequence comes from Picea engelmannii, assembly GCA_009831015.1. Classification (NCBI taxonomy): domain Eukaryota; kingdom Viridiplantae; phylum Streptophyta; class Pinopsida; order Pinales; family Pinaceae; genus Picea; species Picea engelmannii. The sequence continues at coordinate 205,259 of ML790888.1, read as the reverse complement.
CGAGGATTGAAACTTTTGTCTAGGGCTAGGGAATTCCATGGAAACCCTTGGCCCCCCAAATGTCCAAAAAGCATTGTTTAGGGCCTCAAAATGGTATTGAAAGTTTGGGACTCGAAAAACCATAGAAAAATAACCAAAAATATAGAGAACCATTGAGTCAATGGAAGAGGTGGGTGGCCATTGATATCCTTCTATATTATTCCTCTCCTTTAGGAAGAAATGGTCTCCATTGCGTCGAGTTCCCTCATCAAATGGAGAATTTTTTGTTGAATTTGGCTCTAGTTGAGCCACTTTTCTTGGTGAAGAAACTACCTTTCTTTGATGACTTGATAAAGTTATATGTGTTGTTGGAAGGTGTCTTTCATCTATGTATCCATGATTCAATCAACTTTAGTCTGCTCAAGGAATTCAGGGTTGAGTTTTGTAGGGCCAAGTTCTTAGCTTCCTCTGAGGTATCTAGTAGAGGTGAAAAATATGGGAGAAGAAGCTCCACATTAAATATTGGATGTAGGCCAAGGAATCAGGAAATAAGTAATTCAAAAGAATTCTCACCTAAAACATTGGTGATGGTTTAAGTCCCATATCGAAGTCGACAAATCTTGCGATGGGGTCCTGTAAGGTGCTCTTTTTGCAAGTGTAACCATACCTTATCACCAACCTGAAACTTATGTGGAACTCAATGTTGTTTGTGTCATTGCTTGTACTTCCCATTGTATTTCTAAAATATGTCATGGACTTCTTGGTGGATATGTTGAATCCATTCAAAAAATATGGTTTCCTTATCAGCCTCAGTTTGAGCATGGGAAGTTTATTCTTTTGTGGATGCAATGGGTATAGCTACGTCAATTGGAGGCAATGGATGGAACCCCAAACACACCTGAAAATGGTTTTCACCACTAGAGTTATGAAGGGATTGATTGTAGCTATGATGAAATTAAGGAATAATCTCATCCCATGTGTAAGGATGTTTGTATTTGTATGTTCTTAGCATATGCACAATCATCAGGTTGACTACCTTTGTTTGTCCATCGGTTTGGGGGTGGAAGGAAGTTGATTTGGTGAGCTTGGTGTTCATCAATGACCATAGATTGGACTAGAATGTACTCAAGAACCTACTATCACAATATGAAATAATGGTTGGTGATATCTTGAAATGAACCCCAACACGTTTGAAGAAGGGATTAGTAGTCTCCTTGGCTATGATACTCTTCTTGCAGGGTGTCAAAACTGTCATCTTAGATAATCTATCAATGTTCAGCCAATAAAAACACTTTTGTTTTACATCCCTTTTTTTTCACACCAAAGTATCTATCCACTCAACTGTAATGAGCTTTCCAAATTAGATTTTCACCCTCACTTTAAGGAATTGTTATCGTAGGATTTGTACTTATACAAACCCCAACACAAGACCCTAAATCTTGCATAACTATGAAAAATCCTACCACTGACACCTTAGTAAGAACTTCCCTCATTTTAGTGATGGAAGAGGTCCACCACAAAGGAGGCTTCCCTGGTGACCTTAAGGGATCAAAGTAGCAAGTATAGTATCCAATCCTACCATCCCCTCTCTTGATCACCGAAATATTTCTCTAGGTCAAGGTAGTAGAAGAGGTATGAAGTTGTTTGAGTACCTGCCCAGAACAAGAACACTTTACACCATAGATATGATTATTTCAAAGTCCAAACATGCAATTAATACCCCTTTAATACACTAGACAAGATAAGTTGCAATGGATGTTATAAATTTGCAGTAGTAAACAATGATATGATAGCAGTAAATGATTTATAACAACAACAACAATTAGTGCTTAGAATTCCAATAATTGACCATGAAAACTTATCATGAATCTTGTAAAATATTATCCAATTGTTTAAGGAAATTTTTGAATAAGTCAGGCCACCTTTACAAGGGTGTATGCAACAAATTAGAGTATTTCCAGGTGGTTGTAGAAAACTTTTATAACAACAAGAAAATTAGTGAGTTTTCTGATGTTAGTGTTAGCAAAGTCAGTAGATAGCTTGACAAAGTTGAGAGAGTGAGTGCATCAATTAATTCACCAAGAGAATAGATTATTAGATTAGTGCATTTATTGGGTTATGAAGTCTTATAATATTTGTTGGCACAGGGGTAGACCCAGGGTTCAACGCTACAACAACACACCAAAAAACTCTAACTATCGACCCTTTCGGAAACACCTGTGAAGAAGATGAAGTCTCACCTGAGGTAGAGGCAGGGGTGATTGCAGGACTCAGATGTCTGTAACCTTAGATGGGACACAAATTTGTGATTGTAACACCTTAACATAGCACTTATTTATTACAATTCGTTAATATTTAGCCTTAGTTCACAGCGCAGTTAAACCTTGACAACATATCAGCACAGCATTCACACAGATCCAATAGATTCAAGCACTAAGCATACCAATAGATATTAGATCTAGAATTCATTCACATTATTCAGCACTAAGATATCATATCATATTCATCTATCATCTAACATCGCACTAATAATTGAATCACAACACAGGATATATGTGGCTCACCCCCACCCTCGGGCTACACCCACTAACTCATCGTCCTCTTTATTATCTTTGATCAATCTTATTACATGCACAAAGCCTCAAAATCAACTCTACGGAGGACAAGATATCTGCGCACCTCACTAGATCCTCCTTCCTTGAGTTATAGCACAAAGCCTTCCACAGTTTCTTACAATCACTTGCACTTAGCTCTGCAAGCCTCCCACAATATGCACCAAGAAATTACCACTTAGCACTTAGCACTTAGCACACTTGCAATTGACTAGTCACTACTTGTCACTATTCAGTACTTCTCACATCACCTAGACTTCTATTTATACCTTGCAAAATAAGCCTAAGCATGGGTAAACCCATGGGCCAACATTCCCATACCCGTTACATAAGCCCAAAACCCAAAAAGGCCCTAAACAGGGGTTGAGATCCTATGATCTCCACTTTGTCTTGCGCTTCTCCTTCGGAAGCCTGTCAAAGTCCCAAAAATAGGTTAAACGTGACCAAGGATCCTCAAAACTTGGTCAAGGGAAAACAGGCCCCCAACACTCACCTATGACTCATCCCGAGTCACTATGATCTGGGTAATTATGCCTCAAAAGCCTCGATCTTGGCTCGAGCTGCTTTGACTTTTTTTTATGCCATGGCCTCCTACCCATCGAACTCTTGGATAATAGCTTCATTTACAGTTCCCTCTAAGAATTGTTCAGCTTTAGCGATGACTTGCTCCAGTTCTACTCCTCGACCTTCGATCTCTGTGAACAGTTCGCAAGCCTCATCTTGTATAGGTTGGATCCTCTGAGTCACTTCCATGACTCTATTCTAAATGGTGTGGACCTGTTGTTGAGCAGTGCACTACTCTTGGGATCACTTCATCCTTTCAACAGCTGATAGGGGCTTCAATTGTGCCTGTATTGTTTCTTCGTGTTGCTTCACCTCCTGGAGTTATGAATCTAGTGCCTTCAGTTCTAGATTCTCAGTGAGTAACTCATAAGTCTGGGCACTGTGATTAATTAGTTGTTTACATTCCATGGAAAGGGCCTTTATTCTCTCAACTGCGCTTCGAGAAGTTGCATCTCTTTGATCCCTCACATCCTGCGGGGTGTCGGGCATTGTGCGGAGCTCTAAGTCTGTTATTCTTTGTTGTAGTTGTTGGATAGCTTCTGCAAGTTTCTCTACTTGATGCTCGACTCATTATTTTACCTATGACTCTAAGCCTATCACAGAGTGAAGTGCTATGTTGATTGCTTCTTTCACTTCGAGTTGTTCTGCAAGCAACTGTTATTTTTCTTGTTGAATCTGTGCTTTCTCCTCTTCAAACTTTGTCTAGAGAGAAACCTTATCCTGCTCCACAACTTGGCTTTGTTCTACGACTACTTATTGCACTTGATTAAAGGCTTGGGTGTCTTGTTTTGTTTCTTCATGTGCGTGACGAAGGTGAGCTTCGGTCACATCAGCTAGTCGGCGGAGTTCGGCTGGCTCATCTCCCAATTCTGGTTCTTCCGACAATAGGGGTGCAGTGGACACTGCGCGACTAGACTAAAGGACCTTTTTTACCCCTCGGAGCTCAACCTCGATTATGTCATGCATATCCTCCTACTTGGCTTCATGTTTCTTCAATATTTCCTATGAGGCATCCATCGTTTACAACTACGATGATGAAGTCAAAGTCATCGATAGTGAGCACAGTTTGCATCTTGGTCAAGGTGGCTCTAGATTTCTTTCGGGAAGAGGGTTTTGGGGGAGAAACCTTCCTCTTCTTCAAGGGATCATCCTCATCTCTAGGCGATGTTACTTCACCTTGCTTCTACTCATCTTCTTTGCCATTCATCTCTTCTACTTCGTCATCACCCCCTCAACCAGGTAATACTGAAGCAGTTTTTTTGGATGCGTTGCTTAAGTCTTGGACTTTTGCGGTCTTCTTTCTTCTGTTGGTTCTAGGTGTGTCATGTTATTTGTGAGTATCCTCTGAGCTATCAAGTTCAGGGTCAGACATCTCTACAGGATTAGCGGGGATTTTTGCGCCTCTTTTGTCACCTAAATGAGAAAAACAGAGGTGCTTACAAGCTTAGTTGGGCTAGCTAAGCAAGACAGTTGTCAAGGAAAGGGTTAGAGAAAGAAACATAAAATACTAAGCTAAGAATTAAACTAAGAAATGAAATAACAACTAAACTATTGAGCATAAGGACATAAGAACAAAAAACCAATAAGACTCATGTCACCAATGGCAAGGATTATATTAGTGAAAGAAAACACCAAGAAGAAAGAGGACTTTGGGTCCCTTCTTCCTGTAAGGGAGGGCTCTTGGACCCCCACAACTAAGCTCTTCTTACAACTTTGAAACTTGAAAGAAATGGTGAAAGAATCCCAAGCTAATCCACTCAAGAGGTGAGATGGATTGCCCAAATGTAATGGTGCTAGTATGCTCTTGATGAGAAAAGAGAATTCCCTAAGAGAATAGCAGCAGCATAACCTTGCAAATGAAGTGCACCCATGGCCTTGTTTCATAGCACCACTTTGAGGTATTGTGCAACTAGCTTATAGTGTGAAAAGAGGCTATTTAGGGCATTTTTAGGTCTTTGACCAGCCACCCAGTCGGATCTAGCTGAGATTTGGGTGTCAAATCAACTTGGAAGTTGAACCAGAAGTGGGTGGGAGGCCGACCAATCTCATAAATACATCATTCTCAGATGTGCACGGCTTTTAGAGACCATAGTCATGCATCGTGCGCATGTGTGTTTTTCTTGCGTTTATGAATAGTGCATGTGCACGCGCGCCCTGTGTAGTCATAGCGCACTTTAATTTTATCACTAGTTGTATAGTTTTCGACCTTTTGGAAATAATTTTGTGGTAATTTTGGTCCATGAGTGACCTCATAACTATTTGATGATGTTGGATTCCTCCAACCATTTGCGGACGAAATTTCAGTGATAACAAATGCCCCCTGATGGATGAGGTTAGGAGCATACATATAGCCGAAATTCATCAATGTTTCTTCTACTGAGAGTGTCATTGTAAGAAAGAGCGATAGTGAGATTATTAAGAGTGACCCGTTGGAGGGAGAAGGGAACCTGTAGACACAACCTTCCATAAGGTGTGTAAAAATAAATTGTGTACAAACGAGGCGGGCATGCCCCATGCTCGTATCATGTAACTCAAAAAGAATGGAATTCAACAGTAACTGAAACTGTGTGTTGATCTATATCACTGCAGCGCCCTCAGGGGTGGTTCTGATAAAGGCAGAGGATGATTATGATGAGGAACATACTCTAAATAGGCAAGGATACTTGTAAGAAGTATCACATATGTTGTGGGCATTGATAGCCTAGCCAAGTTCAGAGGTCTTCGACGAATATAGGAAACAACTGCAATAGTCGCAAAGTAAGACCCACTATAACATGAGAAAGTGTTGAAGTCGAATGTTATGGGGGTCAACGACAGCAGGGAGAAATTATGGTTCTCCCTATGTCATCTGAGATCTCTCATTGGAAGGGTAATGAGAGTCAAGATATTGTCGCCCTTTTGGAAACTGTACTGACGTCGACAAAAGGGGGACGCGACTCTAAGAAGAAAAAGGCTTTGGGGAATCTACTAGGTGAGGTTAGGAACTAAGGAGGTACATGAATGAAGGCAAGATGTGTGGAGACTCAAGACTGCCATTGGTTGGGGGTATATGCAAAGTATAAGTGGTAGCAACTGCTCAACTATGTCGAGCGTCAGGGGGACAACAAGACGTGGGATAAGTATTTCCAGAGGTGGGACAAAGTGGACAAACTCAGAGAGCAGAGGTAAGGGGTATGTGGGATACTCAAAGTGTATGGACGAAGTCAATAGGAGTAGATGATAAGGAGTGCCCCAACCAAGGGCAACATGGGTTGTGGTTGCCAAAAAGGGAAAAAGGTCGTCAAAGGTGACGACAAAAAGATATGTAAATGTTGGAAACAAAGGCTTTTTACAAGTACCAAATGAATAAAAAATAATTTTGGATGAGTGTACAAATATAGAAATGGGTGCCCCGATGCAATATGGTTTGGCCGGTTAGGGCGCAATATGCTTGGAGAACTGGTGGACGTTGGGGGCCCCATGGTGTTATAGGATAAATCCGTAGGTGCGGACACTAACCGATCTCCCTAGATCCACCTGGATCTAGAACAAAACATGACAGAATAATACACTTTCCCTAGATCTAGCCTATTGAATGAACTTAAGAGATAAGGGTTATGGACTTACCTTATGATCGCTTTCCTTATGTCTTTTTTGTTCCAAGATTTGCTTCAATGCTCTCGTCCCATCCAGATCAGAACAAAACGAACCAATCGAAGTAAAGACAAGTTAAGATATTCAATGACTAGTCTATACATATGATCAAGGAATTATGTAATAAACTGACATCATCTTTATGGGAAAGGGACATATTGTTGTATTAATTCAATAGAAAGTGAAACTTACAACCTGAGCCTTGATTTCATAGGTCTCCTTTCGATGGCTTCCAGCTCTGACACACACACTTGCTCATGTATGAAGAAAGTCTACCACATGT
>ML790888.1:106084-170020 GCA_009831015.1 Picea engelmannii | reverse complement strand
AACACACCATTTTCTTGTGGTGTTCGTGGAACTATCTTCTCTCTACGAATCCCATGGTATGAACAGTAATCATCAAACTCCTTGCTGCAATATTCACCTCCATTATCTGATCTGAGACACTTCAAACTTTTTCCTGTCTCATTATCAACTAAATCTTTCCATTTCTTAAAAGTTACCATAACTGGTAGTTTTGGCCGTTAAATTTCTCGACCCTAAACTTTCCATCTTCCAACATTTCTCCCACTCGAACCAGGAACCCTCTTTTCCTGCAAGTTACTTTATGCTCTGATACCAGTTGTTAGAAAAATAGGACCACGGAGAAATAAAATAAAACAAATGCAGAAACAAAGCACAGAAGACACACAATACAAGAGAGACACAGATTTACGTGGTTCACCCAGTGTGGGCTACGTCCACCAGAGAAATTGCCAGGTCCTTCCTTTATTATTATCCAGCAAATGAAGGGATACAACCTACAGCAAAACCCATTGTAACTTCCTCTTCTTTCTCTCACAGTCTCCTCTCTCAGAATACAATATTCACCATCCAATCATAGCCGCAATACATTTCCCTCATAAAAGAGGGTTTCCTTCTAGGGAAAAAACCCTAACATAATCTCTACCATTAGATTTGTGACCTTATAATGAACGGTCCAGATTTACAATGAAATTACAATATACTTTTATAAGGCAATTTTTGCTTCGGGGGATTCGCCCCCGAACCCTCGCTGGGGGCCCGCTTGCCCCCAGACCCCGCAGAGGGGGTACCCCCCCTCAGCACTCCCCCGCGTGGAAGAGTGTACATACTTATGGGGTGTAAATACTTCATGGGGTATAAACACGGCTGAAAGTAAAAGACCTATAAATCAGGAAGATAATCAGGCTCCACAACCAACAGTGTAAATGTAATGAAATCAAAATGTCGAGATAAAAGTCTAACTTGCAGGTATTTGCGAAAGAGGCAAGGATCGCGGACATGGTACACATTGTTGAGTTGGAGGATGACTAGTTGGGAGTCAAGAAATATGCTAAGGTGACGAATACGATGATGATGGGCATCAACGAGGAGGCCAATGATGGCAGTCTACTCGGCTTGGTTGTTGGTTGTTGAACCCAAACATACGCCACTAGAGTGGAGTAGTTCATGTGAGGAGGAATAGAGGGCCCAAGCTGTTGAAGTGGTCCAACAGTTAGCGTCGTCGGCGTAACCGATGTGGTAGGCCGGTGGAGGAAGCATCTGTCAATAACACAAATGATATTTTAGATGTGAGGGAGGGAAAAAAATATTTAAAAAAACACTATAAAAGAAATAAACTAATGTAGAATGGCTACGTTTAGGCGTAAAATTTCTTTAAGTATAACCCGTTGACGGGTTCTTTGAGAGAGAGGCCTTCAAGGGAAGCCAGGATGTATGTGTCTTTGGTGAGGCAATGTTGGATAATGTAGGGGCCATGCCATAGTGACTTGAATTTTCCATGACCAAGGGTATCGTGAGCGATATCGTAAGCAAGGACGAGGTCGCCTTCGTGAAATGAGTGAAGGTTGACATGGTGATCAAAGGTGGCCTTTGACCATTTTTTGGCTGCCTCATTGTTTTGTAATGAAGATCGACGATCTTCATCCAAGGACTCTAAGTTCAAAAAATGTTGCTCCATTGGAGCAGTGTCGAGTAATAGCTCAATTACGGTGCGTAAGGTGGGAATTTTGCACTTGATGGGAAGATTGGCCTCAACCCCATGGACTAGATGAAATGGCGTGAACCTAGTGGTTGTTTTAACGGCTGTACGGTAAGCCCATAGTGTGGAAAATAAAATATGATGCCAATTGGTTTTATGTTTGTTAACCATGCATTGTAACATGGTCTTGAGGACCTTGTTAACTGCTTCAACCTATCCATTAGACTAAGGGTAATAAGGTGAGGCAAACTCATGGGGGAATCCAAACCGTGATGAGAGTTCGATGAAAATCTCATTCTCGAAATGTTTCCCATGATCGGAAACGAATTGGAGTGGTACTCCAAAGAGGGATATGACATGATTAAAGAAAAAACGCACTGCAGTGTCAGTGGTGTTGTTGAAGGTGGGCATGGCTTCAGCCCATTTTGTGAAGCAATCGACTACGACAACAATGTATTTGTGTCCATTACTAGATGTGGGATTACAAGTCACAAATTTGATGCCCCATTTATAAAAGGGGTCGGCCATAATGACTGGGTGAAGAAGAACGGGGGGTGCTCGTGCTTTGTTGGCATAAAGCTAACATTTATCGTACCGTTTCACGGCATGAATGCAATCGTGAAACAATGTAGGTCAAAATTAACCTGCTCAGATGATTTTATGAGCAGTGAACATTCCTGAAAGGTGGACCCCGCATGCGCCGCTATGGAAGTCATTCAAGAATAGATCGGCCTTGTCAATAGTCAAGCATTGACGAAGTATGGTGTTGACCCCTCACCGATATAAGATATCTCTGATGAGGATATAGTGGGGGGACTGGTGGCGAATATGACAATGATCATCTTGTGAGAGGTGGTTACTGAACTTTTGGGTTCGGAGGTAGATGAGGAGGTCGCCATACCAAGGATCATCTGAAGTGATATAAAAGAGGTGTTCATAGAGGAAGTCGGTATTGACGGGGGCACTGGTAGTATCAGAGGGGAAGGCCATGACAAGTTCGGCGAGGACGAGAAATTTCTTGCTCTTGGGTGTTGAGAATTCGAGATCGTACTCCCAAAGGATAATGATCCATTGGGAAAATTTTCCATTAAGTTGGCAACGACTGAGCAAGCATTGCATAGGGTTGGAATCTGCTATGAATTTGGTTGTGTGAAGAAGAATGTAATGGCATAGTTTCTGGACTGCGAGGATGATTGCAAGGGCTAGTTTCTCTTCATGATTATACTTCAGGGGTGGCCCTGAGAGGTTTTTACTAATGTAGTAAATGAAATGCTCACGATCGTCGTTGCCGATTTGAACGAGAACTCCTACTACTGAGACAGTTGATGCTGATATGTAGAGGATATAGTCGCGATTATAGTCGGGGGAACTAATTAAAGGGGCATTAGAGAGCGTCATTTTAAGATCGTCGAACGCTTTTTGGGCATGTTCATCCTAGTGGAATGGGATGTCGTGGCATAGTAAGCGAAGGAAACTGTGTGCTTGAGTGGCATAGTCTAGGACAAATCACCATAGAAAGTTAGTTTTTCCTTGTAGGCTTTGGAGTTGAAGTAAATTCTGGGGGGGTGGAAATTTTGTGATGGCTTGGAATTTGAGGGGGTCCACGGTGATACCACTTTGGGAAACGATGAATCCGAGGAGGCACCCTGAAGTGATGCAGAACACGCACTTGAGGGGGTTCAAGCGGATGTTGTACTGAAGACACCATTGGAAGATGATCCGTAAATCATCAAGATGTTGGGTGCATTTTTTGGATCGAGTTGTGAGGTCGTCCAATTATGCGAGGATCATATGAGCTAGATTGTGAAAAATGTATGTAATATCCCATTGGAAAGTTGTGCCATCATTATTTAGGCCAAAAGGCATGAAACGATATGCAAAAGTTTCCCAAGGGGTAGTGAATGCAGTTTTGTATTGATCAACTGGGTGGATTTGGATTTGATTATAGCCAGAGAAATCGTCCATGAAGGATAAAGCCTTGTGGCCTGCGCAATCGTCGATAATCTAATCAATTAAAGGTGTTGGGAAGTTGTCTTTGGGATAGGCATGGTTGAGATCACAAAATTACGTGCATACACGGATAGTGCCATGTTTTTTGTTAACGGGTACAGGGTTGGAAACCCATGAGGTATAAGCGATGGGTTAGATGAACCCCACTGCTCGTAATTTTTCAATCTTGGCTTTGATAGCCATGGCTTTGGATGGGTGTAGCGGTCGTTGTTTTTGACAAACCAGTGTAATATCAGGCCAAGTGTCGATGCAATGTTCGACAATAGAGGGATCAAGGCCAGGCATTTCTATGTATGACCAGGCAAAAATATCCCGTTATTCTTGGAAGAGGGATTTATAGGTGGTGATTTCTTGAGGAGTGCATGCGGCGCCAATGGTGATTTCCTCGACGACTCCATTTTTTATGGAAATATCGATTTTGATGGTCGAGGAAATGTTGGCCATGTTGCCTTCTTCACAAGCATTAGGGGCGGGGATGGGGTTGTTGAACCAGTCGATATGCCATGATGGGAGGAAATATTTGGTTTCGACTGTGTATATGGGGTGTTGGTTGGGAGGCGTGGAGGCTTCCTGTGGAAAGAAGAGTGCTTTGTAGTGTAGCGCATCCCATGGGTAGTCGGGGATGGTTAATTCCTCGAGTATGTCCTTGTCACAATAGAATTGGTGGGAATACAAGGGATCTAAAAGGGTGGTATCGGTGACTGTCACCGTATGGTTTTCCTTTGGTGATGAAGAAGCAGGGGGAATGACACAATGAGATTGTGATGGTTCTCTCATCATAAACCAAATATCAAGGTACTAGGGAGTACTAATGGTAGTTGGATGTACAATTTCCATGGGGAAATGAATGGGAGAATTGGGAGGATTTGGGGGTAAATCCTCGTGTAAGTCATCCAAAAACCACGGAGGAAGTGGGAGTGCTTCTGGTTTAGGAGAAATGACATGAAGAATCTCTCGTGATGAGGTAAGGTCAATTATCGATTCGGTAGGGGGTACAGGAGGTTCAATTAGGGACATATGGCGTTGCCTGTATTCAATGATCATAGGACATTAGTATGTAAAATGATCTAGGGATTCGCATAGAGAGCAAGGGAATCTCATACATTCGTTGACTGAAGTCGTGACATAATGGATGTCAGTGATGTTTGGTGGGGATGATGTCACTGGATTGGGTTCATGCTGGAAGCTTTGGCGTACTGTGGCTAATGTCTGTCGAAATTGAGGTAATGTTGGGCAATGGTGTGTATAATGGCCATATTCTGAACATATGGTGCAAGCAAATTTGGTTCGTAGCCCTTTGTTACTTTCGATAGGGGAGGTAGTAGCAGTACTTGCTAAAGTGACGAACGGTGATGGTGTTGGATTGAGTTGAATTATGTTACATAATTCGGGTAGAGATGGGCATTTGTTGGTTGGGTGTCCATCTTTCTCACATAGCACGCAAGGAGGTTGGATGCGTGGGGGAAGTGGAGCTATGGGCTCCTTCTTCTTTCGCCTACCCCCAGCTGTGGCAGGGAAGTTAGTGAGTGGGGGTGTAGAGGGTATGGTGGGAGTGAGTATGGGAATCGGCATTGGCATTCCTTCCATTTTGGGGGGAAGGGATGGTTGAGGAACCATCTCTGGTGGATGTAAATACCAAACTAGAATTGCCAACACCATATTAGGGAGAGTAAGCATTGCGGCTACTTGGAAAGCTTGTACGCCTGGTGGAGGGTAAAAGAAAGGGATTTGAGTAATGGCTTGGGGAACTGTTTCCCAAACTGGGATATGGCCTTGGGGTGAGGTGAAATCGTGGACTAGTGGAGTCAACAAGTTCACAGGAGGCTCGTGAGGGAGAGTCTCTGCGACTAGTGGGACATCAGATATGGTAGAAGCCTCTATGTCAGTTCCTTTGGATGATACGACACACACCTGATTGGAAGGATGAAGGAGCGGTGGTGCCCCATGGTAAGTTCCTAACAATGATGGGTCTTTGAAAATTCTGGGACCTATTTCGATGAGTGGGTATGCCTCAGAATGACTGTGGACGAGGGGGATAATGTTATCAATGTTGGAAAAAGGGTTGGGCTCATAATTTGAAACTTGGTCAATTGTAATGATTTTCCCGTTATGGGGGAACATCATAGTTCGAAAAACAGAAGAGAAAATTGCCTTCATAGCGTACATGTAGCTACGGCTGAACAAGATATTGTAATCGAGTGGGGCATCGATAACTTCAATGTCGATGAGAATGGTCTTGCCCCCTAGTTCTACAGGGACATTCTGGAAGAGCCCTTTGGGAGAAGATGGTCATTCGTCATAAGATCTTAAAGTAATGGCAGATGGTATGAATTTGGGGGAACCAAGTTTCTTCCATACAAATTTGGAAATGATGCATGTGGATGCGCCTTCATCGATGATGCACCAATGAACTATGATGTTTCAAATTTTTACTGGGATTTGGAAAGCGATGAGAGTGGGGAGATGAGGCTCTCCATTGTCGAGATCGAATGTGATGAGTTGAGTATCCGCAGGGTCGACTACTCCTAAGGTAGAAAGTAATGATTTTCGCTGAGTGGGACAGGTTTGAAGGACTTCTAAGACTAACATGGAAGCCGTGGATTGTGCTAAGTCATCGACCAAACTGTAATTATAATCTGCCCTAGCCTGTGGGTTGTGGACATTCCTACGCAATGGGGTGTGAGGGATGTGAAGAGGTGTTTCTGCGTTAGGGCGGGAAATCACCAATGGGGGTCCTGTTGGTGTTGGGATTGTTTCTGGGGAAATGGGAGGAGACTCGGCAAGTGCACGATATTGACGACTACGTGTTTGCAGAAGGATTTCTTCCTCACTGGTGAGGAGGATAGTATGATCTGCGGGATTGTTGGGATTGAGATAGTGTCCCAACTGTGGTGGGGTAGGTTGCATATCCTGTTGGGTGTTCATCACACCCTAGTGTGGAATGGGGTTTTGCAGCACGGCTAGGGGTGGTTGTTGCATGTATTGTTGTGGGGCCTGCTGAGGGGCAGGTGGTGTTGGAGGATGTGGTCAATTTCCTGAGTCTTTCATCCGTTTAAAATCATCGATTTGGGGGCAATGATGAATATAATGACCGAACTCACCACAAAGGGCACAAGGGAAGTTGGTTCGAAGATTATTGTTATTTCTCCCTTGATGTTTGTTGTTGTTTCCCCCTTGGGGGTTCTGATTCCCTTGGTTCTGGTTGCCCCCAGTAGGTTGGTTCTATTGGGGGTGATTCTCACCTTGACCTGGGTGTTATTGTTCCTGTTTTTTCCTTTCTTTTTGGCATTATTCAACGGATGGGTTGGATTTTCCATATTCAGCTGTTCGAAATTTTGATATTGTTGAATGAGAGAGGGTTGAACAAAATTCACCCCAGTGTGAGGGTGTCCTTGTGGAGGTGCCATGGGCAGTGGAGGATCAGGAAATGGAAAGTATGAATTCTGTGGGAGTTGTGATCTGTAAGGTACATAGGAAGGTGTGGCGCTTTCGCTAGTACTTAGAGTATAAGTTGAGGTAGAGGGAGTACCAGAACTTGTCTGGATATGTTGGTGTATTGGGGGTGTCGGTGGTGGCCCACTAATGGGGTGGAGGAAGAGAAACATGGTATGGTTGTTTATAAGGGGGTGGAGGGTAATAATATGTTCTCCCATATGCCGGTGGATATTGAGGAGTGTCATACATCGGTGGTTGTTGGGGTTGTGAACTGTGGTGCATGGTATTACCAATCAATCCGTCTGCTGAGTGAGACATCTTGGGTTTGTCTTGGCCAAATGGCACGGGTTTTGGGAGATCAGGAAGTACTGTGTACAAGTACCCTGATTGAGAATAGATGAGGTCATATTGTTGAGCCTTACTGATGGCTTCTTCTTCCGATTGAGGGAAGGTGGAAGCCACATCTTTACCGAGGAGAGAGACAAGTGATCTGAGAAACCAATCAAGACACTATTGTTCGGTAGTTTCTGCTTTGCACAAACTACATCATTGGTAATTGAAAGAAGGTCAAAAATTCTTTGGCCAAGGACTCGAAAGTCGCATGAGACCCTGATTTTTCATCTACATACCATTTGGCTGATGGGCCAGTGAGTGTGTGTTGAAATAGTCGTACTCGGATGGAATCATCCATAATGTTGTTGGAAGAGCACCATAAGTGGAAAGTCATGACATGGTTGACAGGGTCATCCCTTGCCTTTCCTTCAAACTTGGGGATATCTGAAGGTAGTTTGGTAGGCATTGCAAGCCATGTGGGGTCATGCAATATAGGATCATTTGTGAGTTTGTTGAGATCTGGTATGTTAAGAGAGGCCAAATATGGCATCTATAGTGGTGGCAGAGGATTAGTTCCAGCCATGGTGTGAGTGGTTTGTGAACCTAACCCTTGAGGGGGACTAGGTGGGTTGGTACTTCCCCCTTGAGAGGAATTTGGCCCCCCACTTCCATGTAACGGAGAGCAAGTGGACTGTGGACCTTGGGAATTAGACCCAAGTAAGGTGGAACCAAGAAAAGTTGATCCTAAGATAATGGCACTTACTGGAGTGTGTGAAGGTGGGGTCGATGAGTTGTCAAGACTAGGAACTCCCCCTAAAATAGGAGGGAGATTTATCAAGCATCTGGAACGACGGGGGTTCAGTGGGTCCCTTATGATGTCCGACTAGCTGAGCGGATGTGTGCAAATGGTGGTGAGAGAAATAAATAAACAAGAGTGTTTGCTGTAAATTTTGAACTTTACATAATATATATATCTAGATCAAAATGTAATTAGAAGTGCATCATACATAATTTTTTTTGTTAAAGAATCATATATGTGGATAAGTGGGTTTTTTCCACGTGGGGGATCAAAGAAAACAAATGCTCGTGTCCTAAAAGACGTAACATCCTTCCTCTCAAATAGCACTGGACCTTCCAATAGTACTCAACAATGGGGTCTGAAGTCACTGGAAGAGAAACTAGTGAAGGATGAAGTAATCAGTTATAATGAGAGGTAAAGGGGGCATATCCTGAAAGAGATGGCAATATTTCCCAATTCCACAAAAAATTTGATCAAGGTGCAATTTCAGCCCACAATTTCCACCAGGATAGATGTCCTAAAATTTGGTCACTAGGTACCTCGGTCAAAGTGCGGCATTTAGATTTTCGGCCTAAGAAATGGGTCATAGGCTAGATCCCATCCAAGAGGTGGGTGCCTCAAGGGGGGATGCACAGAACAACCAGACCTTGGCCTTCAACCCTTCATGGGTATCTCCCTGCCTTATGGTGTTAGGAACACTTGACTTGGAGGATTTAAAGCTCCTTATTTCACAACTTCTATTGTTTTGACAATGTGAGAACCAGATAACGGGGAGTTATTTGGATGCCTATCCCTGAAATCTTACCTAGACTAAAAAAAAAAATTGGCACCTCCTGTGGAGGAAAACTTAGTGAGTTTTTAGAAAAAAAATTAGATGTGGTTGTTTGAGATATTGGGGGTGTGAAGCAATCTCATTGGAATTAAATGGGAGTGGATAGTTTCGTCAAGAAAAGGGTGGGGTGTTTCGGAATCCCTTTGGAGGAAACTTACTTTGACCTCCACGTTTCGAGAGGAAAACTATGTGAGTGATAAGTGACTCTTGTGTGTGAATGAGTGAAAAGTGTGCCAATGTTTTAATGAATTAGGTTTCACCTTGCTACATGTGGACTTCACTTGGTCCTTACAAGTGTTGATTACCTAATTAACTAAATTCCTTTGGTACAACCTTGAGTAATTCAAAAGTCCCTAGAAAGATAGCATGTGGACATGTGGGTCATTTACTATTCCTTTAACTCCCTATTGTGATTTAATATAAGAAATCTTTGAAACTATCCTAGATTGTGATCATGTGAGCATGTATGGGCCCATTCCAAAACCTTTAAACTTCCCTAGTGATTTTAATCTAAGAAAGTAAATTTCAACACTATCCTATCTTTGTAGCATGTGGGCATGTATGGGCCCGTTACAATCTTAGGATGTGTTTGAAAAATAAACTAAGAGGAGTCCCAAGGGGGTTGTTGTCCTCTCCTAAAGGTTTTAATCTTTTTAAGGAAGATGAAATTGTCTTACAACCTCTTTATGATTCTCAAGGTCGCTTTGAAGCATGAGAGAAGAGCATACTAAACGATTGTTATCCAACTTCTAGTCCCAATGCAAGATTTATGTGATTACAAATGATTCCAACTTATATCTTTAGTCAAAGCAAGCCATCCATGTGGAAAAATGAAAGCAAAAGAGGAAATAATGATTTTAAACCTCCTAAGTGCCTATGTGTTTTGACTAATCCCTTTATCTGAAGAGGAAACTAAGTGTGGTGCAGGTTACAATATGCATGAAATCACTTTTAAGAAGGCTAAAGGCATTCCCCAAATCACAAAAAAACTTACAATGTGTATTTTTCTGCACAGGTGTGCGGGTCTCAGAGTAGACAAAGGTGCATTGAGCGCCTGTGCGCAGATTGAAATAGTCTTTTGGGTGCAGGTGCACAGAACAACACTGTAATTTTGGCGCACGTGCACATGATGCGTGACTGTGGGCCAATAAACCCGCGCACAACTGACACACGGTCGTGAAGAAAATTCTGGATGGATTTCTCTCAATTCATCTTTGAATTGGATGTTTTGCAAGTTGGCTTGGGCCAGTTTAGGTACCTACAGGTTAATTAAACTAAAAGAAGAGCTAGAAAAACCCAAATTGGGTAGGAAATTGATACCTTTCCCTAGTGGAGTCACCAATCTGTTGCGCCTCTTTTGTCACCTAAATGAGCAAAAAAAATGTGCTTACAATCTTAGTTGGGTTAGCTAAGCAAGATAGTTGTAAAGGAAAGGGTTAGAGAAAGAAACATAAAAGACTAAGCTAAGAATTAAAATAAGAAATGAAAGAACAACTAAACTAGTGAGCATAAGGACATAAGAACAAAAAACCAATAAGACTCATGTCACCAATGGCAAGGATTATATTAGTGAAAGAAAACACCAAGAAGAAAGAGGACTTTGGGTCCCTTCTTCCTCCAAGGGAGGGCTATTGAACCCCCACAATTAAGCTCTTCTTACAACTTTGAAACCTAAAAAAAATGGTGAAATAATCCCAAGCTAATCCACTCAAGAGGTGAGATGGATTGCCCAAATGTAATGGTGCTAGTATGCTCTTGATGAGAAAAGAGGATTCCCCAAGAGAATAGCAGCAGCATAACCTTGCAAATGAATTCCTTGAAAATGAAGTGCACCCATGGCCTTGTTTTATAGAACCACTTTGAGGTATTGTGCAACCAACATATAGTGTGAAAAGAGACTATTTAGGGCATTTTTAGGTCTTTGACTAGCCACCCAGTCGGATCCAGCAGAGATTTGGGTGTCAAATCAACTTGGAAGCTGAACCATAAGTGGGTGGGAGGCCGACCAATCTCATAAATGTGTCATTCTCAGATCTGCATGGCTTTTAGAGACCACAGTCGCACATCGTGTGTATGTGCACTTTTCCTGCGTTTGTGGGTAGCGCATGTGCGCACGTGCCCTGTGTAGTCATAGCGCACTTTAATTTTATCACTGGTTGTATAGTTTTTGACCTTTTGGAAATGATTTTGTGGTAATTTTGGTCCATGGGTGAC
Source organism: Picea engelmannii (assembly GCA_009831015.1). Lineage (NCBI taxonomy): Eukaryota > Viridiplantae > Streptophyta > Pinopsida > Pinales > Pinaceae > Picea > Picea engelmannii. Next base: position 158,722 of record ML790888.1, on the reverse strand, counting down.
CTCATAAGTATTTGACGATGCTGGATTCCTGTAACCGTTTGTGGATAAAATTCCAGTGATAACAGATGCCCCCTGATGGATGAGGTTAGGAGCATATGTATAGCCAAAATTCATCAATGTTTCTTCTACTGAGAGTGTCATTGTAAGAAAGAGGGATAGTGAGAGTATCAAGAGTGACCCGTTGGAGGTAGAAGGGAACCTGTAGACCCAACCTTCCATAAGGTGTGTAAAAATAAATTGTGTACAAACGAGGTGAGCATGCCCCATGCTCGTGTCATGTAACTCAAAAAGAATGGCATTGAATAGTAACTAAAACTATGTGTTGATGTAGATCACTGTAGCGCCTCAGGGGCGGTTCTGATAAAGGCAAAGGATGAGTCTGATGAGGAACATACTCTGAATAGGCAAGGATACTTGTAAGAAGTATCATGTATGCTATGGGCATTGATAGCCCAGCCAAGTTCAGAGGTCTTCGATGAATATAGGAAACAACTACAATAGTCGCAAAGTAAGACCTGCCATAACATGAGAAAGTGTTGAATTTGAATGTTATGTGGGTCAACGATAGCAGGGAGCAATTATGGTTCTCCCTGTGCCATCCGACATATCTCATTGGAAGGGTAATGAGAGTCAAGATACTATCGCCCTTCTGAAAACTGTGTTGGCGTCAACAAAAGCGGGACGCGACTCTAAGAAGCAGAAGGCTTCAGGGAATCTATTAGGTGAGGTTAGGAACTGAGGAGGTACATAGACGAAGGCAATATGTGTGGAGACTCAAGACTTCCCTTGGTTGGGGGTATATGCGAAGTATAAGTGGCCACAACTGTTCAACTAGGTCGAGTGTAAAGGGGACAACAAGATGTGGGATAAGTTGTGTTAGAGGTGGGACAAAGTGGAAAAACTCAGAGAGAATAGGTAAGGAGTCTGTGGGATACTCGGAGTATATGGATGATGTCAATAGGAGTAGATGATAAGGAGTTCCCCAACCAAGGGCGACATGGGTTGTGATTGCCAAAAAGGGAAAAAGGTCGCAAAAGGTGACGACAAAAAGATATGTAAATGCTGGAAACAAAGGCTTTTTAAAAGTACCAAATGAATAAAGAATAATTTGGGATGAGTGTACAAATATAGAAACGGGTGCCCCAGTGAAATATGGTTGGGCCGGTTAGGGCGCAATATGCTTGGAGAACTGGTGGAGGTTGGGGGCCCCATGGGTGGGTTTCTGTATGAGGTAGATGAAATGGAGGGAAATCTGTGGATGGGAAAACTAATTGTGGATGAAATTGAAGGTTAATGATATTGTGGAGGTGCAGTCAAAATAAAAACTTGAAGAGATAACCTGGGAGTCCATTGGGAAAGCTAGCAACAATGAGGAGAAGGAGTATGTGTTTGACTCATGACATGATGTAAGACTATCGGGACTCCCATCCCTAAAGGGTTAAAAAGTAGCATGAGTGTCAAAGTGCCAAGGGGTTCTATGAATGGGACAACTCATGTGGGGGAGAGTGCTACTGGTTAACAGTACCCAAAAATGCAATGGAGGTGGCGGTACTGTAGAGCCGAAGATGGGGATCCTAAAGGAAAATTTCAGAGGGTGTGACTAGAGATGCAATTGAGATTTAGGGGGAATGATTACATACCAGTGTTGATTATATACCTGAAGGGGTGGAACTGATGTATGATGACCAAGTACCTGCACACATGAAAAACAAAATAACCGACGTGAACAATATCTGAAGAGAATCGAACATACAAGCGTTTATTTGATAATTTTGAACATGAGCATGCGTACCTGGGTGGGGTATGAAAAAATGGCGCTCTGGGGGCTAGGTATAAAAATTGGCCTAGGGACTGTCTTGTTGTAGATGACGGGATGTTGATCCCGTGGTTGAAGGAAGATTGAAAAATGGACACCCAGAGCTCTCGGAATGGGGTTTGGAAGTTTGGTGAAAAGGGCTATATATAGTTGTAGGGCCCACATTGCCACCTCATTTGTACTTGCTATCAGAGTGACTGGACAAGAGGTATTCAAAGGAGATTTGGAGATTCTGGGAGAATGAGGCAGTCGATTCAGGACCAACGAGCTTCAGGTTAGTAGTCTTATCGTCCTACATAGAAGTAGGTTTTCAATTTGTGGGCAAGGCTTGTAGGGAGGGTCGTACAGGGGTTTTTATGGGTGTGGGCCCCACAGTGCGCGGGCGATCTATAAATATGCATGCACGGGTGCATGCCTATTATCCGGATAACTGTACATGGGTGCACCCGGAAGGGGGAAAAAGGCGTGCATGGTATGCACACCTGTTTGCTACACAGTTGTGCATGGGTGCACGACTGTGTAGCGCACAGGAGCACCTGTGTTCATGATAGGGGTGCATGGATGCGTTGCTATATGGAAGACAGAGGAACACTCATGCGTGCCTGTGGGATGAACAGGGGCACATGTGTGTACGCCTCTGGGGTGAAAACGTGTGCATATGTGTGCACCTGTTGGGTGAACAAGCGCACATATGTGCGCGCCTGTGGGTTAAATAGTTGCACCTTGGGGGCAAGGTTGATGGGTGAAAAACTCATCTTTTTTAGAGTTTTGAATGTGTTTTATGGTCAAGATGGTTGATCTAGGACTGTATTATGTGGTTGCAGGCGATCATTTGTATGACGTCGGTCCAATGGCAAGAGCGGGATTTGTCACAGCTGAGAGATGTCGTGGCTATTGAGGAGTTGGGGGTTCATGCCACTTTGGCAGCATGTGGGCTATTGAAGTTCTTCGAGTGCCCATTGATACGAGATCAGGAGTATCTTTTGCAGTTTTTGATCTGGATGTGGAGTCTGGATCTTCATTTTTTTATGGTGCGGGGAGAGCAGATCACCTTCACTATGGTGGAGGATGTATACTTTCTGACTGGGCTCCCTTTTTGTGGAACACCCCTTCCGACAGAGCCTGTGTTACATATGAACATGCAGTTAGCAACCTTGGGGAGGAGGTATTGTTCGAGGGAGAAATTCATGTCAGGCTCTGTAGTGAATATCGGGGCGATGGATTCTTTAGTTCATCGTTGTGTAGCAGCGATGATCGTGAGGGTATATGGGTCCCTCGCGACTCAGCGGATCAGTGCTGGTCAGCTGAGGATTATGGGGAGGGAACTGGCCAGTGAGCATTTTTCTTGGGGTTTGATGTTGCATGCCAAGATGGTAAGGCAGCTCGATAGGTATTGGACTACAGACTCAAGGGACTTTGCCTTTGGGTCCATCTTGGTGGCCTGGTTTTTGGAGAGGGTGTCGATGTTTCACCCTAGAGTTTTATTGGGCGCACCTGGTGCACGAGAGTCGTGACTGAGGCGATGGTCGATGATTTTGATTTGCCATGGTGGTGGTGAGGGCAGACTTTTTTTCATGCCGAGGTTGTCCAGGTATGGCGGCAGATTTCACGGATCATACTGCAGTATCCATACTGTGGTGTTGACTTCCGAGGTGATCTGGATATGGTGTTACCTCCAGGGGAGGTTTTTGATCACCGAGGTATGTTTGTGATTTTGATATGTTGATCACCAAGGTTTTTTTATCACCGAGGTATTCTTTCAACTTCGACATCCAAGTTTCTGGTTCTAAATAGCTTCGATCTATTCTCATGTTCTTCAATCAAGTGTGTGATCCTCCTAGTCTTGAAATCTTTCAACTCTTTCTTCTTCTTCCCTAAGACTTCTTCTTATTTCCTTCTGGCCTGATCCCTTTCAATCCAAGTTTTTCCTAGTAATATATCAAATGGGGCGTTGTTCTCAATAAATTTAACAACCTCAAACTCTTCCTCTGTCGAAGTTCCGTGAGCACTCATAGATATCTAGGTGAGCTTTCCACATAGGTTTATTAGATTTCCTCTAAATAATCTTATTTCCCCCAATGAAGGAATCATAGCAGGATTTCCTAAAGTTTCCCAAGTTCTTTATGTCGTAATATTCACCTGTGTTTCTTCATCCAGAACACAGTCAATGTCAAAGTCTCATATTCTTGCTTCTATGCACTCTTTTTCTTTGAATATCTCTGATAAGTTGATATTTCGGTGGCCATTCAGGGTTTCTTTCATTTGTAGAAATACATCCTCTTATTCTTTCTGGGGTTCTTCCATGGTCTTAGTGTCTTGACCTTTCTCATTGTTTTCTTGTCTCATATTCATTATTTCAAGTTTAGCAATCATTCTAGGGAAATCTAAAACTTCATGGTGCATAGCTTTACAACAAATACAACTAGGTCTTATATCATAAAATTCCTTAGCAATATGTCTCGGTCTTCTGCAATTGTAACACAGGATTAATCTTCTCTTTCTCTTAAATGATCCCCAACCTTTCCTGTAGCTAACCTGCAATAAATTCTTTCTAGGGTCCTGCATCCATTTGTTAGTCCAAACATTTTCTTTGTTAAAATAATGTAACTGCAAAGTGTATTCTTATTATTATTTGATATATTATTCATTGGATCAATCCCCATTGTGGATTGATCATGTCAGCTATTGTAAAAGGACCAAATCCCCTTTTGCAGATTGGTCATAATGTAATTGTAAAAGACAAAAGAACAAGTCGGCCCCAGAATATATCAAGAGGCCCCGAAATATAATAAAGGTGGTTATAACGACCCAGTTGGAGAAGTCGTCCCTGCCAGTGAAGCGACACTTCACACGTGACAGTCTTGTATAAATAAGGAGGCTAGTGCCTCACTTAGACACACAACTCACTTGCTCATTGAGAGACAAGTTTTAGAACTGCGGTTATAGAAGAAGGAGAGAGAGTGGTGCATCTTTGGTAGAGGATCTTCTGTATTAGTTTTAGTTATCTTGTGGCATTGTATTGGCTATCTATAATAAGGAAGTTTTGTTGAGTTTTCTTCCCCTAGAGGGTTTCCCAGGATAAATGTTGTGTCTCTTGTGATTGTGTATTTCTCAGTGATCTTGTATTATTCTATTGTTATTTATTGAAATGAAAATAACTATAATAATGGATTAAACATTAACACGGTATCAGAACCAAGATGAAGAGAGCATCTTTCACAAGAGAAAAGTGAAAAACGTCATTGTTACCGTACATGAAAATTAGGGTTTTTTGTTGGTGAGGTATGTCATCCCTAAAACCATCTAGAAAAGTGTGTCATCCCCCAAGGATTAATTTGGCACTCTTAGCGCACCTTTTTAGTCGTTGGATCTCCCAGAAAGTGAAACCCTAGATTCACAAAGTACCAGAAAACCAGTGTACCAGAAGTACCAGAAGCACTAGTCCAGAAATCTGCAGATCAAGTTTGGAGGAGAAAAAGTTGGATTTTCTCAGATCCAAACACACCAGGCTACTCTCCTCAGCCAATCACACCTCTTGGTAAGTTCAAGTTTTGATTTTGAGCACTTTCATTTTTGAGTCATTTTTCTAGATCCAGGTAAAAGATGTCTACAAGCGTTAAACTTGTTGACAAGCTAGAAGGAGTGGAAAACTTTTGTTCCTGGAAGTATAGGATTGGCCTCATTCTTGAAGAGAATGACTTAGCAAGATTCATCAAATAAGAAGTGTCAGAACCCGCCGATGGTGCAAAAAAGGAAAAGCATCAAAAGGACACAATCAGGGCCAAAAGAATCATTGCAAATTCAATCAAAGACCACCTGATTCCTTATGTGTCATCTAAGAAGACTCCGAAATAAATTTTTGATGTCTTGACTAGACTATATGAAGGAAAGAACATAAACCAGAAGATGAATCTAAGAACTCAACTGAAGAATACAAGGATGCAGAAAGGAGAAACGATTCAGGAATATTTCTCTAGAATCTCAGAGTTCAAAGAACAGTTAGAAGCAATTGGAGATACCATAGATGAAGACAAACTCATAATGACGGCCCTAAATGGTCTCACAATACCTTGGGATGCATTCATCCAAATGATATGTGCCATAACGAAGAAACTGGAGTTTGATAGTCTATGGGAAGAATGCATCCAAGAAGAAACAAGAGTAGCGAATCATGAAGCGTTACTAGCAAGAGATGATGATCAAGACCTAGCTACTCACACCAAAGGAGGAAGGAATAAACCTTACTTCCAAAAGGAGACTCATAAATAGCCTCAACAGCCAAACAAATTCAATCATAAAGAATCTCATCCAAGGAGATTTTATAAGAAAGGACAATGAAAGGAAAGAGACTACTCATATGTACAATGCTATCATTGTGACAAGATGGGACATATTGTGAAGTTTTGTCTAGCTGGATGAGAAGAATACAAGAGAAAACATAAGAGGCACCATGCCCATGTAGTCAAAGATGAAGAGCCACCCGCAAAGATGATAAGGGAGCAGATCAAAGACCATGTCTTAATCTCGGCCCTCTCAGGATCTGTAACACCTAGAGAGGACACTTGGCTCATTGATAGTGGTGCATCCAAGCACATGATGGGACAAAGAAACATTCTCTCTTGTATCTCAGAAAATAATTTTTCTCAGAAAGTGACACTTGGAGATGATTACCAATATCCCATCAAGGGAGTGGGAGAATCAAACCACAAACTGAATTCAGGGAATTCACTAAAAATGAAGGACGTACTATATGTACCAGGTTTGACAAAGAACCTACTCTCCATTTCAGCTTTAGAAAAGAAATGCTTCAGGGTTTCCTTTATAGATGGAGAAGTTCTTATGTTGGCTAAATGAGAAACCTTAAATGAAGCAATCATCATTGGAAGTGAAGAAAATGGCTTGTATAAACTAAAGGGTCACTCAGAGACTGCCATGACCCACGCCATTGAAAACTCATGTGAACTTTGGCATAGAATATTAGCTCACATCAACTACAAGGCACTACCATACATATGCAAAGCAGTCACAGGTTTACCAAAACTCAAAGATAGCCATGAAGGCGTATGCAATGGATGTGCACAATGGAAGAACATCAAGAACCCATTTCCGAAGAGAGACAACAAAGAAGAATGAGTCCTAGAGCTCATTCATTCAGATGTATGTGTCCCAATTCCATCGTCCTCCATTAGTGGGTATGTATATTATGTATCATTTATTGATGATCATTCTCGTAAGACCTAAATATATTTTTTGAAATCTAAAGATGAAGTGTTCAGCAAGTTCAAGGAATTCAAAGCCTTGATAGAGAATCTTTCTGAAAGAAAGATTAAGATACTTAGGTCAGATAATGGAGGAGAAAATACCTCAAAATAGTTTTTGAACTTCTGCAAAGATGTTGGGATCAAGAGGGAACTCACTACTCCCTATAATCCCCAACAAAATGGCGTAGCTGAACGAAAGAACAGAACAATAATGGAAGCTATGAAGACTATGATCCATGATCAATATCTTCCTATGTGCTTATGGGCAGAAGCAGCAATGGCAGTTGTATATGTGCAGAACCGATTATCCCATAGTGCACTTGGGCTCAAGATCCCAGAAGAGATGTTCATCAAAAAGAAGTCAGAGGTAAGCCATCTCAAAATATTTGGCTACCCAGTATTTATTCATATACCGAAAGAGAAGAGAAACAAGTTGGAACCCTCAAGAAAGAAGGGAATATTTTTGGGATAATGTGAAGTCTCCAAGGCCTTCAGAATCTATATTCTAGGTCACCGTCACATTGAGATCAACAGGGATGTGACCTTTGATGAAGATGCAATGCTCAAGAAATATGTAAGATGCCAACTTGAAGAAGTATATGAAGAAGAACCAGTAATCCCCAGTACTGCAATGAGGGAGGTTCCCAAAGCCGCAGAACCAGTGAGGGAAGTCGTAACTTCCCCTGATGAGGAAATTCTAGAAGACCATGATTTATCAGAAGTCCAAGAACCTCCTCAGATGACAATCCTCCATAAAAGGAAGCCAACTTGGGCTAGAGAGCTTATTCAAGATGGAGAGAAGTACGTTGTTCCCCAAGGAACTACAAGACAGGTGAAAAGACCAAATCCATTCTCCAGTTATACGGATTTGATGTGTGATATTCTAGAAGAAGATCCTACCTGATTTGAAGAAGCCATTCAGAGGAAATAATGGGTAGATGTCATGACAGAGGAATACCAATCCATAATGAATAATGAAGTATGGGAAATAGTTCCCAGACCGAAGAGTAAAGATGTGGTATCCTCCAAATGGCTCTTTAAAATAAAACATGTTGTTGATGGAGGTATTGAGAAGTATAAACAAATATTTGTCGCTCGTGGCTTTGCTCAAAAGGAAGGCATTGACTATGAAGAGACATTCTCTCATGTAGCCAGATACACTTAGATCAAAACCATCATAGCTCTTGCAGCTAAGATGAAGTCGAAGCTACACCAGATGGATGTAAAGACAGCTTTCCTAAATTGTGTCATCGAAGAGGAAGTGTATATAGAGCAAACTCAAGGATTTGAAGTTGAAGACAGGAAGTCTCATGTCTACAGATTGAAGAAAGCCTTATATGGATTGAAGCAATCTCCTAGAGCTTGGTATGGTCGTATAGATAGTTTCTTGACAATTTTAGGCTTTACCAAGAGTAAAGAAGACTCTAACCTCTACTTCAAGATCATGAACGATGAGCCAGTAATATTACTGCTATATGTGGATGACTTCTTCTTAACTGGAGAAGAAAATTCCATCACTGAATGTAAGAAGAGACTTGCCTCAGAATTTGAAATGAAATACCTTGGCCTAATGCATTATTTATTATGTCTTGAGATATGACAAATTCCTGAGAGGATCTTCCCTAACCAAGGGAAGTATACAGTCGAAATTCTGAAGAGATTCGACATGTTGGAGGGCAAGTCCATGAATACACACATGGAAGCAAAGTTGAAGTTGTTGGTTAACACTTCGTCAGAGTTGATTGATGCCACACTGTACAGAAAGATTATTGGATCGTTGACATACCTAACAAACACCAGACCAGACATTTGTTTTTTCGTGAACACCTTGAGTTAGTTTCTGGTAGAAACCAGACATGTTCACCTAGTGGCTGAAAAACATGTGATGAGGTACCTTAAGGGTACAATAGATTGTGGTCTCAGTTATGATGGAGATCATGATTTCACATTGAGTGGATATATTGATGTAGATTGGGCAGGAAGTGTTTCTGACAGGAAAATCACGTCAGGATGTTGTTTTAGTTTGGGATCAGCCATGATCTCGTGGCAGAGTAGGAAGCAATCTAGCATTACTCTCATCATAGCAGAAGAAGAATACATTGATGCATGTTCGGTCAGTTGCAAAGTTGTATGGCTTCAAAATTTGTTGACCAGCCTATTTGACTTAGAGATGAAAGCAACCATGATACTATGTGAAAACCAAAGCTGCATAAAGATGACAGAGAATCCTGTATTCCATGACAGGTCGAAGCACATAGAGATCCGATATCATTACATCCGTGACATGGTGAAGAGAGGATCCTTAAAGCTCCAATACATTAGCATGGATGAACAGGTTGTTGATGAGTTGACCAAGCCTTAATCTCATATAAAGTTTGAGCACTTTCGAGATAAGCTTGGTATAGTCCAAAAGGACCTTCCTCTAAAGGGGGAGTAGTTTTTGTGATGAGACATCTCTTGCTTCTGACCTGACAGTTGTGACGTAAAGCAAGATGATGGGATGTGACTAGTATTGTGCTTCAGGCTGGATAGTTGTGACATAAAGCCAGTCTAGTATATTGCTTCCGACCTAATGGTTGTGACGTAAAGCAGGACGAGAACCTTGCTTTCGAGATGATGGTTGTGACGTAAAGCAAGATGATGTGATGAGACTAGCACTGAGCTTCCAGCTGGATAGTTGTGACATAAAGCCAGTCTAGTATCATGCTTCTGACCTGATGGTTGTGATGTAAAGAAGGATGAGTACCTTGCTTCTGACTTGATGGTTGTGACGTAAAGAAAGATTATGTGATGAGACTAGCACTGAGCTTCTAGTTGGATAGCTGTGACGTAAAGTCAGTCTAGTATCTTGCTTCTGACCTGATGGTTGTGACGTAAAGAAGGACGAGCATCTTTCTTTCAGCTTGACAGTTGTGACGTAAAGAAAGACTATGAGATGAGACTAGAACTGTGCTTCCAGCTTGATGTAGAGCCTGGTTTTTTTTTTTTACTCAAAATAAATAAATGTTTTCTAAAATCTCCTATTGAATTTAGTTTATAATTTCTTTCATTATTTCCTTATACAACAGCATATTGATGATAACAGTATAATGAGAACAACAATAATAGCATAATAACAACAATATAGCAACGTATTAATGATAACAACATAATAATATCAGTAGTCACAACAGAATAATGAAAACACCATTATAATACATACCTCCACCTTCAGGTTGGTTATCTAGTCCCTTTTATGTTTGATCTTTTTCTTGTTCTTGCCCAGAATGAATATTAACCTCCCAGCCAACTAGGAACAGCCTCTCCAGCTCCATAGCTCCAGGAATCCTTGCAGTTTCCTAGCCCCCGAGCCCAAAATTCCCAGCAACACCAATGCCCCATGAGAGCTTCCCAAAAACCATTTCTCCAATTTCCTCCTCCTCCTTTCCACTTTGAAATTCAGAAATCCTCAAACAGAAATAAGATCATCTTCCAACTCCTCCCCTTCCTTTTTATCCTCCTCTCTCAAATCCCCCCCTCATTAATTCCCAACAACCTTATCTCCCCATTAATTACTTCACCCGCCTTTTAATAATAAAATAATAAAAGTCTTATTAATATATTTTAATAATTAATTAAATTTAAATTAAAAACTATGATAAAATTAATCAATTTGGGTTATTACACTTGATAGTCATGACGTAAAGATGGTCTAATATTATTATGATGAGCCAGCCTCATGTTGTGATGATGACGATGATGTATAAGTTTTATACTAATACATATTGATGCAGATGATGATTGCATTCCTTTGAGAATGGCAATGTTGTCGATGAAGAAAACTTCTGATGATTTATAGATACGCCAGTCAGTGTTCCAAGATGATATTGTTGATGTTGTCCTCTCACCCACTTCATGTTATTGATGATGTTGTCCTCTCTCTCTCGCCTGATGTTTTTGAAGAATACCCTTCTTATTAAGGGGGAGTGTTAAAATAATGTAACTGCAAAGTGTATTCTTATTATTATTTGATATATTATTCATTCGATCAATCCCCATTGTGGATTGATCATGTCGGCTATTATAAAAGGACCAAATCCCCTTTTGTGGATTGGTCATAATGTAATTTTAAAAGACAGAAGAAGAAGTCAGCCCCATAATATATCAAGAGGCCCTGAAATATAATAAAGGTGGTTATAACCACCCAGTTGGAGAAGTCAGCCCTGCCAGTGAAGAGACACTTCACACGTGTCAGTCTTGTATAAATAAGGAGGCTAGTGTCTCACTTAGACACACAACTCATTTGCTCATTGAGAGACAAGTTTTGGAACTACAGTTAGAGAAGAAGGAGAGAGAGTGGTGCATCTTTGGGAGAGGATCTTTTGTATTAGTTTGAGTTATCTCTTTGCATTGTATTGGCTATCTATAATAAGGAAGTTTTGTTGGGTTTTCTTCCCCTAGAGGGTTTCCTAGGATAAATGTTGTGTCTCTTGTGATTGTGTATTTCTCAGTAATCTTGTATTATGTTATTGTTATGTATTGAAATGAAAAGAACTATAATAATAGCTTAAACATTAGCATTCTCCTGCATAGGAATAACATATCTTTCCCTATTCTTATCATATCTACTCATATCAAATCTTCTTTCTTCTAGAGTTGCCCTAGTTTTCAGGCTAGGACAAAATTTATCAAACATACCTAGATCCATATTTTTGAAACAAAAATTTCTACTTATCTTACTTTCAGCAGAGCACAAAGCTTCCAAATCTAAAACTTTTTACTATTCTTACCTTTCCCAGAGCACAAGTGTTGCACCTCTTTCGTCACCTTAGTGAGAAAAATAGAGGTGCTTGTAAGCTCAGTTGGGTTTGTTGAGCAAGACAGCTGCAAGGAAAAAGGTTAGAAAAAGAAATATAAAATATCAACTAAGAATTAAACTAAGAAATAAAACAGAAACTAAATTTATAAACATAGGGACATAAGAACAAAAGAAACAATGAGACCCATGTCACCAATGATAAGGCTGATATTAGTGAAAGAAAACATAGAGAAGCAAGGGGACTATGAGTCCCTTATTCCTCCAAGGGAGGGCTCTTGGACCCCCACAAATAAGCTCTTCTTACAACTTTGAAAAAGAAAATGAAAATGGTGAAAGAATTCTTTGCTAATCCACTCAAGGGGTGAGATGGATTGCCCAAAGCAATCATGCAAGTATACTCTTGGCAAGGATAGAAGATTCCTTAAGAGAATAATGGCAACATAACTTTGCTATGAAATTCTTTGAAAAATGAAGTGTATCCATGGCCTTTTTATAGCATTCCTTTGGGTTATTGTTCAACTAGTTTGTAGTGTGTAAAGAGGCTAATTAGGGCATTTCTAGGTCTTTGACCAGCCACCCAGTCGAATCCAGTCCATATTTGAGTGTCAAATCAACTTGGAAGCTGAACCAGAAGTGGGTGGGAGACTGACCACTCTCATAAATGCGTTGTTTCTCAGGTGTGTGTCTTTTTGTGACAACAGTCGTGCATCGTGCGCATGTGCGTGAATCTTGCGTTTCTGTTTCGCGCATGTGCACACGCGCCCAGTGTCTTCATAGCGCCCTTCAAGTTTTTCACTATTTGTATAGTTTTTTACCCTTTCTGAATGCTTTTGTGTTAATTCAGGTCCATGGATCTCTTCATAACTGTTTGACGATGTTGAATTCTTGTAACCATTTGCGGACAAAATTTCAATGATAACAGATGCCCCCTGATGGATGAGGTTAGGAGCATACGTATATCTGAAATCCATCAATGTTTCTTCTACCGAGAATGTTGTTGTAAGAGAGAGAAATAGTGGGTTTGTCAAGAGTGCCCCGTTGGAGGAAGAAGGGAACTTGTAGAACCCAACCTTCCATGAGGTGTGTAAAAAAAAATAATAATAAATTGTGTACAAACGAGGCGGGCATGCCCCATGCTCGTGTCATGTAACTCAAAAAGATGAATAAGTGTTGATGTAGACAACTGCAGTGCCCTCGGGGGTGGTCATGATAAAGGCAGAAGACAATTTTGTCGAGGAACATACTCTGAATAGTAGGCAGTGACATCTGTAAGAAGTATCACATATTCTGTAGGCATTGATAGCCTGGCCAAGTTCATAGGTCTCCGGCAAGTACAAGAACTAACTGCAATAGTCGCAAAGTAAGACCCATCATAACATGAGAAAGTGTAGATGTCGAATGTTATGGGGGTCAACGACAATAGGGAACAATTTTGGTTCTCCCTGTGTCATCTGAGATCTCTCATTGGATGGGGAATGAGAATCAAGATACTGTCGCCCTTCTAGAAAACTATGTTGATGTCGACAAAAAGGGGAACGCGACTCCCAGTAGAAAATGGCTTCGTGAAATCTATGAGGTGAGTTTAGGAAGTGGAGCAGGTACATGGACGAAGTCAAGATGTAGGAAGACTCAAGACTTCCCTTGGTTGGAATATATGTGAGATAAAAGGTGGCCGCAACCATTCAACGAGGTCGAGTGTCAGGGAGACAACAAGACAGGGGATAAGTTGTGCCAGAGGTTGGACAAAGTGAATAAACTTAGAGGGCAGAGTTAAGTGGCCTATGGGGTACTCTGAATATATAGACGATGTTGTCAAGGGTAGATGATAAAGTAATGCCCCAACCAAGGGTGACATGGGTTGCATTGGCCAAAAAGGAAAGAAGGTCGCCAAAGGTGACGACAAAAAGGTAAGGTAACTGCGGGAAACAAAGGCGTTTGTATAATAAATAAAGAATAATTTGGTATAAGTGTACAAATACATAAACGGGTGCCCCAATGTGAGATGGTTGGCCTGGGAAGGGCACAAATTTCTCAGAGAACTAGTGGAGGGTGGGGGCCCCATGGGTGGGTTTCTGTATGAGGTAGGTGAAATGAAGGGAAATTTGCAGATGGGAAAACTGATTGTGGATGAAATGGAGGGTTCATGATACTGCGGAGGTGCAGTCAAAAATAGAATTGTGAAGAGATAATCTGGGAGTCCATTTGGGAAAGCTAGAAAAATGAGGAGAAGGAGTATGTGGTTGATTCGCGACATGATGTAAGACTATCGGGACTCCCATCCCTAAAGGGTTTTTTTATTTTTTTATTTTTAAACAGCATGAGTGTCAAAAAGCGCAAAAGGGTGCTATGAATGGGACAACTCATGTAAGTAAGAGTGCTATCGGGTGACAATATCGAAGATGCAAATGGAGTTGTAGGTACTGCAGAGCCAGAAATGGAGATCCTAGAGGCAAATGGCAGAGGGTGTGACTGGAGATGTAAGTGAGATTCAGAGGGAATGACTACATGCCAGTGCTGAGTATATACCTGAAGGGGTGTGTTGATGTATGATGACCGAGTACCTGCACACATGAAAACCAAATACCCGACGTGAACAATATCTGAAGAGAAATGAACATATGAGCATTTATTTGATAATTTTGAATATGTGCATCCGTACCGGGTCAGGATATGAAAAAATGGCATCCCAGGGGCTCTGGATGAAAAGAGTCCCAGGAACTGTCGTTATGTAGATGACGGGATGTTGATCCTGGGGCTGAAGATGGATCGAGAAATGGACACCCGGAGCTCCCAAAATGGTGAGTGGAAGTTTGGAGAAAAGGCCTATATATAGTTGTAGGGCCCACATTGCCACCTCATTTGCACTTGCTACTATAGTGACTGGACGAGAAGTATTCAGAGGATATTTTGAGATTCTAGGAGGATGAGGCATCTGATCAAGGACCAACGAGCTTTAGGTTAGTGGTCTAATCATCCTGCATAGAATTAGGGTTTCCTTTTTTGGGCAGGGACTATACGGAGGGTCGTGCAGAAGGGTTTATGAGTGTGGGCCCCCACATGCACGAGCGATCCAGAAGTAGGCACTCACACGTGCGCGCCTACCCACTGGATAGGCATGCATGGGGGCACGTGTAAGGGTGATAAGGGTGCGCACTATGTGCGTGCCTATTAGCTGCATAGTTGCGCATGTGTGCGCGACTATGTATTGGACAGGTGCGCTCTAAAGTGCGCCTGTAAGTTGAGTAGGCACGCACGCATGCGCACCTGTGGGATGGACTGGCGTGTCTAAGTGCGCGCCTATGTAATGAACAGGTGTGCATACGTGCGCACCTATGGAGTGAACAGGCACACATGTGTGTGCGCCTATGGGTTTAAACAGTCGTGCCTTGGAGGCAAGGTTGACGGGTGTAAAACTTAGCTTTTTGGATGTTGTTTATGGTCCATGTGACTGACGTAGGACTGTTTTATGTGGTTGTAGGTGATCAGTGTGCACGATATCATTGGGTTGGAAAGAGTGGGATTGGTCCCAACTGAGAGATGTCACGGCTATTGAGGAGTCGGGGGTACGTGCGACTTTGGCAGTCTGTGGGTTGTTGAAGTTCTTTGAGTGCCCATTGATATGGGCGTGGGAGTATCTCCTGCAGTTTCTTATCCAGATGTGGAGTCTGGACCTGCATTCTTTCATAGTGTGGGAAGAGAAGATTGCCTTCACTGCGGTGGAGGATGTATACTTTTTGACTGGGCTCCTGATTCGGGAACGCCCCTACCGGCGGAACCAGTGTTACCGAGGGATGTGTCACTAGCGACAGTTGGCCAGAGATACTGTTCGGGGCCGAACTTTATGTCTGGAAATGTCATGAGCATTGGGGCGATGGATTCCCTAGCGCATCGCTGCATAACAGCGATGATTGTGAGATTTTATGGGTCTCTGGCAACACAACGGATCAATGGTGGTCAGTTGTGTGTGATGGAGAGAGTGTTGGTCAGTGAGAACTTTGCCTGGGGGCTCACGCTGCATGCCAGGATGGTAGGGCAGTTGGACCACTGTCAGTCCACGGATATAGGAGAGTTTTCCTTCAGGTCCATCCTAGTGGCCTGGTTTCTAGAGAGGGTGCCTATGTTGCACCTGAGGATTTTATTGGGTGTGCCTAGAGCGAGAGAGCCGTGACTAAAGTGGTGGTCGACTGTTTTGCTTCACCACGGTGGGGGCGAGGGCAACCACTTCTTTACTGCTGAGGCGGCGCAGGTGTGGCGGCATATGTTGTAGATGATATTGCGGTACCCCTATGCTGGGGTTGACTTCTGGGAGGATCTAGACATGGTGTTGTCTCCAAGGGAGGTGTTTGACCGTCGAGGTATGTTGGTGATTTTGATATATATGTTTGTTTGAGATAGCATCATATATATGTATGATATAGATGTTGATGCTATATGTTGTTTTTTTGTATGTGTAGATGTGGCACCTTGCGGGCATGAGGTGGAGTTGTGGAGAGCGTCGGCTCGTCAGGAGCCAGAGAGACCGTCGTGGGGGGACTGCGGGTTGGAGAGAGACGTCGGCATGAGGACGCCACGACGAGACCAGCTGATATGGAGAGAGCAGCAAGGAGAGGCCGATTTGATGACCCTGGTGCTGGGCCATCACATGCTCCTCCGGTAGATGTCGGAGTAGATTTTGAGGACATACGCCATCTCCTGGAGGCGGTGTTATAGGGAGTGCCTGAGAGCATGTGGTCTCACATCCAGGATGAGGGCATCCTGGAGTAGTGTGTGGGGATTCCACCGCCATGGCAGGCCGTGGTACAACGGGAAGTAGTAGTTGGTGTTGCGATGATTGGACAACTACCGCCGGGGTAGGAGGGACTAGTAGGGGGTGGGCAACCACCGCCTGAGGGAGGCGCAGGCGGTGGTTCTCTAGAGGCACCTTGAGTGGTGCGCTATGTATTTGTTGTATTTTTGTATATAGGATGGTGAGCCCATTTTGTACCGAGGTGCTTCACTGGCCTACAGATATTTGTATTTTTGTATGTAAACACTTGGATGGCACTGTAGACCATTTTCTATATACTTGAGTATACATTTTGAGATCTATGTGGTGTTTACATGAGTTTTGTTGATGTGTTGATGATGTCCAATCTATATATGTTGTGACAGGTTTTTGATATGTTATGTATGTGTAGCTTGATGTGATATATGCCAGTCTAATACAATATTAGCTAGGTTATCTATAATTTGATTCAATTGTCTTGGAATATGTGTAAATGTAATGGAATCAAAATGTCGAGATAACAGTCCAACCTACAGGTATTTGCGAAAGAGGTAAGGATCGCGTACACGGTACACATTGTTGAGCTGGAGAACGACTAGTTGAGAGTCGAGAAAAACGCTAAGGTGATGAATACTATGATGTTGGGCATCGGCCAGGAGGCCAATGACGGTAGTGTATTCGACTTGGTTGTTGGTCGCTGAACCCAAACATATGTTGCTCAAATGGAGCATTTCATGTGAGGGGGTGTAGAGAGCCCAAGCAACCGAAGCGATATTTTGTGTCCAATGACTGGCGCCGTCAGCGTAACCAATGTGGTAGGCCGGTGGAGGAAGCATCTGTCAATAGCACAAATGATAGTTTAGACGTGAGGGATGGAAAAAAGATTTAAAAAACTATAAAATAAATAACCTAAAGTAGATTGACTATGTTTAAGCATAAAATTTCTTTAAGTACAACCCGTTGACAAGTTTTTTGAGAGAGAGGCCTTCGGGAGAGGCCAGGATGTATGCACCTTTGGTAAGGCAATGTTGGATAATGTATGGGCCATGCCATAGTGACTTGAATTTTCCATGGCCAAAGGTATCATGAGCGATATCGTAAGCAAGGACGAGGTCGCCTTCGCAAAATGAGCGAAGGTTGACATGTCGATCAAAGGTAGCCTTTGATCATTTTTTAGCTGCCTCATTGTTTTGTAATGAAGATCAACGATCTTCATCCAGGGACTCTAAGTTCAGTAAGTGCTGCTCCATTAGAGCAGTGTTGGGTAATATCTCAATTGAGGTGCGTAAGGTGGGAATTTCGCACTCGATGGGAAGAGTGGCCTCAACCCCATGGACTAGATGAAATGGTGTGAAACCAGTAGTTGTTTTCACAGCCATACGGTAAGCCCATAGCGCAGAAAAAAAACATATGATGCCAATTGGTCTTATGTTTGTTAACTGTGCACTGTAACATGGTCTTGAGGACCTTGTTAACTGCTTCAACCTGTCCGTTAGACTAAGGGTAATATGGTGAGGCAAAATTGAGGGAGAATCCTAACCGAGATGAGAGTTTGATGAAAATCTCATTCTCGAAGTGTTTCCCGTTATCGGAAACGAGTTGGAGTGGTACTCCAAAGTGATACATGACGTGGTTAAAGAAAAAACGCACTACGGTGTCAGCGGTATTGTTGAAGGTGGGCATAGCTTCATCCCATTTGGTGAAGTAATCGACTGTGACAACAATGTATTTGTGACCATTGTTGGAGGGGCGATTACAAGTCATGAAGTCGATGCCCCATTTACAAAAAGGGTCGGCAGTGATGACTGGATGAAGAAGAGTAGGTGGTGCTCCGGCTTTGTTGGCATAAAGCTGACACTTCTCGCATCATTTCACGGCGTGAATACAATCATGAAACAAGGTAGGCCAAAAGTTACCTGCTCGGATAATCTTCTGAGCAGTGGATATTCCTGGAAGATGGCCCCCACATGCACCGTTGTGGCAGTCGTTCAAGACTCTATCAGCTTCGTCGATGGTCAAGCATCGACGAAGAATGGTGTCGATCCCTCGCCGGTATAAGATGTCTTCGATGAGGACGTAGCGGGGGGCCTGGTGGCGAATACGACGACGATCATCTCGTGAAAGGTGGTTACCGAACTTTTGATTTCGAAGGTAGACAAGGAGGGAGTTGTACCAAGGATCGTTCGAAGTGATGTAAAAGAGGTGTTCGTCGGGAAAGCCGGTATTGACGGGGGCACTGGTGGTGTCAGAGGGGAGGTTCGTGACAAGTTCGGTGAGAACGAGGGCTTTCTTTCTCTTAGGTGTTGAGAATTCAAGATCATACTCCTGAAGGATAACGATCCATCGAGCAAATTTGTCATTAATTTGTCGATGACTGAACAAGTATTGCATAGGGTTGGATATGCTACAACCTTGGTTGTGCGAAGCATAATGTAGTGACACGGTTTCTTGACTGCGAGGACGACTGCAAGAGCTAGTTTCTCTTCATGTTTATATTTCAAGGGTGGCTCTGAGAGATTTTTACTAACGTAATAAATGACATGCTCACGATTGTCATCACCTAGCTGAACAAGAAATCCTGCTACTGAAACAGCTAATGTTGATACGTAGAGGATATAGTCACGATTGTAGTCAGTTGCACTAATTAAAGGGGCGTTGGAGAGTGCCATTTTAAGATCATCAAATGACTATTGGGCATGTTCATCCCAGTGAAATGGGATGTCATGACGTAGTAAGTGAAGGAAACCATGTACGTGAATGGCGTAGTCTGGGACAAACCATCGTAGAAAGTTAGCCTTGCCTTGGAGGCTCTGGAGTTGACGTAAATTCTGAGGAGGTGTAATTTCAGTGATAGCTTGGACTTTGAGGGGGTCCACGGTAATACCGCTTTAGGAAACGATCAAGCCGAGGAGGTGCCCTGTGGTGACGCAGAAAACGCACTTGAGGGGACTCAAGCAGATGTTGTACTGACGACACCGTTGGAAGATGATTCGTAAGCCATCAAGATGTTGGGTGCATTTATTGGATCGAGCAGTGAGGTCGTCCAAGTATGCGAGGATGATATGAGCCAGATCATGGAAGATGTATGTCATCGCTCGTTGGAAAGTTGCGCCAGCATTCTTTAAGCCAAAAGGCATGACACGATATGCAAAAGTACCCCAAGGGGTAGTGAATGCGGTTTTGTAATGATCAGATGGGTGGATTTGAATTTGGTTATAACCAGAGAAACTGTCCATGAAGGATAGAGCCTTATGGCCTGCGCAGTCATCGATAATTTGATCGATGAAAGGCATTGAAAAGTTGTCTTTGGGATATGCATGATTGAGATCATGAAAGTCCGTGTAGACGTGGATAGTGCCCTATTTTTTGTTAATGGGTACAGGGTTGGAAACCCATGATGTATAGGCGATGGGGTAGATGAACCCGGCAGCGCATAATTTGTCAATTTCGGCTTTGATGGCCGCTGCTTTGGATGGGTGTAGCGGTCGTTGTTTTTGATGAACTGGTGTAATGTCGGGCCAGGTGTCGATGCAATGTTCGATGATAGAGGGATCAAGGCCAGGCATTTCTGTGTATAACCAGGCAAAAATATCTCGATATTCTTCGTAGAGGGCTTTATAGGCCGTGATTTCTTGAGGAGTGCAAGTAGCTCCAATGGTGATTTCCTCGACGACACAATATTTGATGGAAATTTCGATTTTAATGGTCGGGGAAATGTTGGCCATATTGCCTTCTTCAAAAGCATCAGGGGTAGGAATGGGGTTTTTGAACCAGTCAATAGGCCCTGAGGGGATAAAATCCTTGGTTTCGACCGCGTATATGGGGTGTTGGTTAGGAGGCGTGGAGGGTTCATGTGGAAAGAAGAGTGTGTGGTGGTGTAGCGCATCCCATGGGTAGTCAAGGTTGTTTAACTATTCAAGTATTTCCTCGTCACGGTAGAAGTGATGGGAATACAAGGGGTCGTGAAGAGTGATATCGGTAATTGTTATTGTGTGGCTGCCCCCTGGTGAGGAAGAAGCAGGGGGAATGATGCAAGGAGATGGCGATGGTTTGTTCGACATAAACAAAATATCGAAGTATTGAGGAGTACCCGTGGTAGTTGGATGTAAATTTTCCATAGGGAAATGAGCGGGAGAGTTGGGGGGTTTGGAGAGTGAATCCTCAAATAATTCATCCAAGAACCATGGAGGCGTTGGAAGGGCCTCGGGTTCAGGAGAAATGACATGAAGAATCTCTAGTGACGAGGTAAGGTCAACTATCGATTATGTGGGTCTTTGAGGCATGGTCAATTAGTGTTTCCTATATTCAATTATCATAGGACACTGGTATGTAAAATGATCTAATGATTCACATAGAGAGCAAGGGAATCTCATACATTCATTGACTGAAGTTGTGACATAACGAATGTCAGTGATTTTTGGTAAGGATGATGTAGCTGGACTGGGTTCACTCCGGAAGCGTTGGCGTACTGCGGATAATGTCTGCTGAAAGTGTGGCAGTGCTAGGTAATGGTGGGTGTAATGGCCATATTCTGAACATATAGCACAAGTGAATTTGGTTCGCAACCCTTTACTACTTGAATGGGGGGTGGTAGCGGCAGTACTGGCTAGAGTGGAAAGTGTTGAGGGAGTTTGATTGAGTGGAATCAAATGTCGTAACTCGGGTAGAGATGGGCAGTTGTTGGTTTGGTGTCCATCTTTCTCACATAGTGCGTAAGGGGGTTGGATGCGTGGAGGAAGTTGATCTATGGGCTCCTTCTTTCTCCTGCCCCCAACAGTGGCAGGGGGGGGAGTGAGTGGGGGAGTAGAGGGAATGGTGGGAGTAAGTATGGGAATCGTCATGGGGATTCCTTCCGTTTGGGGGGGAAGGGATGGTTGAGGGACCATCTCTGGTGGATGTAAATACCAAACTGGAATTGCTAACACCATATTAGGGAGGGTAAGCATTGCGTCTACCTGGAAAGCTTCGATGCCTGGTGGGGGCTAAAAGAAGGGGATTTGAGTGATGGCTTGGGGAACTGTCTCCCAAGCTGGGATATGTCCTTGGGGAGATGTGGAATCGTGGACTGGTGGGGTCAACGAGTTCGCAGGAGGCTCATGAGGGGGAAGTTTTGTGACTAGTGGGACGTCAGATACGATAGAAGCCTCCCTAGGAGGAAGGGTATCCTCTGTGTTCGTTTCGTTTGATGATACGATGCATACTTGATTGGAAGGATGAAGGAGTGGTGGTGCTCCATGGTAAGTTCCTAACAATGATGGATCTTTGAAAATGTCGGGACCCATCTCCATGAGTGGGTATGCGTCTTGACTCGTGTGGATGAGAGGAAGAATGTTATCTATGTTGGCAGATGGGTTAGGCTTGTAATGTGAGACTTGGTCAATGGTAACGATCTTCCCATTGTGGGGGAACATCATTATTCGAAAGATGGAAGAGGCAATTGCCTTCATAGCGTACATATAGATACAACTGAACAGGATATTATAATCGAGTGGGGCGTCAATAACTTCAATGTCAATGAGAATAGTCTTGCCCCTGAGTTCTATGAGGACATTTTGGAAGAGCCCTTCAGGAGAGGATGGTCATCCGTCATAAGCTCGTAAGTTAATGGCAGAGGGAATGAGTTCAGGGGAACCAAGTTTCTGCCATACATATTTGGACATAATGCATGTAGATGCACCTTCATCGATGATACATCGATGAACTGTGATGTTCTGTATTTTTACTGGGATTTGAAAAGCGATCAAGGCAGGAAGGCGAGGTTCTCCACTGTCGAGATCAAATGTAATGAGTCGAGTATCTACGGGGTCGACTGCCCCCAAGGTGGAAAGTAATGATTTTTGCTGAGTGGGACAATTCTGAAGGACTTCTAAGACTGACATGGCAGCCAGGGATTGTGCTAAGTCATCAACCAAACTGTAGTTATGAGCTACCCTAGCCTGTGGGTTGTGGACATTCCTGCGTAATGGGATGCGAGGGATGCAAAGAGGTGGCTCTGTGTTAGGGTGACGGATCACCAACGGGGGTCCCGTTGGTGTAGGGTTTGTCTCTGGAGGGATGGGAGGAGACTCAACAGGTGCATGATACTGACGATTACTTGTTTGCAGAAGGATTTCTTGGTCACTAGTGAGGAGGATCATGTGATATTCTAGATTGTTTGGGTTGAGGTACTGTCCCACCTGAGGTGGGGGATGCTACATGTCCTGTTGGGCATTTATCACACCTTGGTGTGGAATAGGATTATGCAGCACAGCAGGGGGGGTTGTTGCATGTATTGTTGTGGTGCCTGCTGAGGGGCAGGCGGTGTTGGAGGATGGGGTAGACTGCCTGAGTCTTTCAACCGTTTGAAATCAGTGATTTGGGGGAAATGATGAGTGTAATGGTCGAACTCACCGCAAAGTGCACAAGGGAAGTTGGTTTTAACAATATTGTTATTTCTCCCTTGACGCCTATTATTATTGCCCCCTTGGGGGTTATGATTCCCTTGGTTCTAGTTTCCCCCAGTAGGTTGGTTCTGCTAGGGTTGATTCCCGCCTTGACTTGGGTTATTGTTGTTCCTGTTTCATCCTTTCTTTTTGGCATTGTTCGAAGGATGGGTCGGATTTTCCATATTCAGTTGTTCAAAATTTTGATATTGCTGAACGGGAGAGGGTTGAACAAAATTCACCCCAGCATGAGGATGTGGGGGAGCGATGGGTTGTGGGGGACCAGGAAAAGGAAAGTACGGATTCTAGGGGGGAAACGATCCATAAGGTACATAGGAAGGCAAGGTGCTTTCGCTAGTACTATAGGCTGAGGTAGAGGGGGTACCAGAACTCAGTTGAATAGGTGGGTGTATGGGGGGTGCCGGCAGTGGCCCACTGATGGATGGAGGCATAGAAATAGGGTATGGTTGTTGATAAGGGGGTGGGGAGTAATAAGAAGTGCCCCTGTATGCCAGCGGGTATTGAGGTGTTCCATACATTGGTGGTTGTTGGGGTTATGGACCGTGGTGTGTGGTATTACCAATCAGTTCATCTGCTGAGTGAGACATCCCGGGTTTGTCTTGGCCAAATGGCATAGGTTTTGGGAGATCATGAAGTACAGTGTATAAGTACTCTGACTATGCATAGATGAAGTCATACTATTGAGCCTTACTGATGGCTTCCTCTTCTGATTGAGGGAAGGTGGAAGCTACATCCTTACCGAGGAGAGAGACAAGTGATCTAAGAAACCAGTCAAGACATTATTGTTTGGTGGTTTCTGCTTTACACAAACTACGTCACCTACGCCACTCGTGAATGTGATCAGTGATATGTGTGGCTGAGGTTTGTTTGAAGTTAGAGAGTAGTTCCATACCATTGTCATGGCGGATTGGTAATTGGAAGAAGGTCAAAAATTCTTTGGCCAAGGATTCAAAAGTCGCATGGGACCTTGATTTTCCATCTACATACTATTTGGTCGATGGGCCAATGAGTGTGCGTTGAAATAATCGCAGTCTGGTGAAATCATCCATAATGTTGTTGGAAGAGCACCATAGGTGAAAAGTCATGACGTGGTTGGCAGGGTCATCTCCTGCGTTTCCTTCAAATTTGGGTATGTCTGAAAGTAGTTTGGTGGGTATTGCAGGCCATGTGGGGTCATGCCATATAGGATCATTGGTGAGTTTGCTTAGATTCGGTATGTTGAGAGAGGCCAAATATGGCATCTGTAGTGGGGTTGGAGGATTAGCTCCAGCCATGGTGTAAGTGTGTTGTGAACCTGACCCTTGAGGGGGGCTAGGTGGGTTGGTACTTCCCCCTTGAGAGGAAGTTGGTCCCCTACTTCCGTGTAAAGGAGAGCGAGTGGACGGAGGACATTGGGAAGTGAACCCAAGTAATGTGGAACCAAGCAAAGTTGATCCTAAGACAGTAGCACTCACAGGAGTGTGTGAAGGTGGTGTCGATGAGTGGGAAAGACCAGACACTCCCCCTAAGATAGGAGGGAGGTTTAGCAAGCGTCATGAATGACGGGGATTCTGTGGATCCCCTATGATGTCCGACTAGTTGAGTGAATGTGTGCAAATGGTGATGAGAGTAAGAAAGCAACAAGAGCCTTTTGTTGCAAATTTGAACTTTACACAATATATATATCCAAATCAAAATGTAGTCAAAAGTGCATCATACATAAAATGGTTTGAAAAAGAAGCATATATGTGGATAAGTGGGTTTTGTCCACATGGGGAATCAAAGAAAACAAATGCTCGTGTCCTAGAAGACGTAACGTCCTTCCTCTCAAATAGCACTGGACCTTCCAATAGTACTCAACAGTGGGGTCTGAAGTCACCGGAAGAGTTATAGTGAAGGATGAAATAATTGGTTATAATGAGGGGTAAAGGGAGCATATCCCGAAAGAGCTAGAGATATTTCCCAATAGCCACACAAAATCCAATCAAGGTGCAATTGCATCCCACAATTGCCACCTGGGTAGATGCCCTAAAATTTGGTCACTAGGTACCTCGATCAAAGTGAGACATTTATATTTTCGGCATAAGAAATGGGTCACGGGCTGGATCCCATCCAAGAGGTGGGTGCCTCAAGGGGGGACACACAGAACAATCGGACCTCGGCCTTCAAACCTTCACAGGTATCTCCCTGCCTTATGGTGTTAGGAACACTTGACTTGGAGGATTTTCAGTTCCCTATTGTAATCAGACTAATCGGTAGGTGCGGACACTAACTGATCTCCCTAGATCCACCTAGATCTAGAGCAAAACACACCAGAACATGACACTTTCCTTAAGTTTCAGATATTGAATTTACTAACTAAAGAGGGATGGGTGACATAACATTTAAATATCGCTTCCTCTCGCCATCAACATCCTAGCTCCATTCCAACGCTCATACAATGATGAAACTGCAAAAGAACGAAACCAACCAAAGTGATAGCAATAGCATAAACTCAATATAAACCTATGTATGTGATCAAGGAATCATACAATAAAACACAACAAGTTTTATAGGAAAGAATCATATTATTGTATCATATTAAATGTGAAAGAGAAATTACAACCATGGCCTTGATGTCGTAAGGTCCCTTCCAACTGTCCTTCGTTCCCCACACACTTTCACTCCAAGAATTATGAGAGCACAGATCTGATAATATTCACAATCTATCTTGACAAAGTGGCTCATCTAGCCGAGCTAAAAATCTCCAAAACTCAATCCAATCCAAGCTAATCCCAAAAGCTCCAAACTAACCAAAGCTCTTTCTCCATGAGAACTCCTCTCCTTTTATAAGTTGAAGATGATAAGGTGAGGAGGTTAGAATGATCCCACTAAATCATGAAAGCGAGTAAGATCCAAACCATTCGGATGCCACCTAACCATGGAAGTTTCTCCTTCTAGAAGATTCGAGAAAAAACTCATTTTTCCCACGTGTAATCATTCTCATATCCTGCCTATAGTGCAACCTGCGAACATCTCGCACCTTAGATATGGTGCAACCTGCAAGAATCAGGCATTCTTGCACCCTGCCTATATAGAAACCTGGGAACTTCCTTTTTTACAGGGTTTTTACAAGGGAAAATGCAACTTCTTTTCTCAGGAGTTCTTCTCCCTTCTCTTTTCAGGAACTCAGGCCACTAACCCCTCTGAAGGAAACGGATAGGTTTACATAATTAATGGTCATAGGGATGACGAAAATAATGTGTAACAGAGAGCCCCCCAAAGTATGAAGTTAGAACAGAGTGATAGCTGAAATACTTTGTCGAGTGTGTGTAGTGAACAAGGAACAATCTGTCGAAAACCTGCCAACAAACAAGGAAATAAAGTACAATAATATATCATCACTGAGGTAGGCATTCGTATACTCATAATACAAATGACTCAAAGAATAAATGTCGACATGCAAAGATCCATGTCAAGTAAGACAGGTCATGGCCACCAAACATACACTGTGGATCCATGCCAATATGACTCAAATCTGAACATAGCCACCAAAAATACACCGTGGATCTATGTGTTAAATACTCAAATTTGAACATAGCCACGAGACATACAATGTGTATATATGCAATAGTACAAACTGAATATACTCCAACACAACCTAAATCTGTTAGAAAAGATTCAGGGTCTTCATCTCTATCACTCTATAGTACGAATCTAACCATGCGAATACATGTGTTGAAGTCGAACATGGTAGAAACCACTTGATTACCGGTCATTAGTGTATATCGTTAACAAGTGCAAGGGAAATCACCATTAATGTCAATGACTCCCAAGGTACACCGGTACAATCCAACGAATGTGAATTAATGATTTGAAGTCGAACACTCGGCGGAATCTCCCGATCAGAGGTCAATAATAAAAAACCCACTATCGAAAGCGAGGAAACTTTCCATTGAGGCATGCAAGTTCCAAGGTACCAATTAGTTTCTAAGTCTAATTCTTGGATAATGAGTTGAAGTCGACAGGAAAAGACTCATCACAGGAGGGCCTTAATGTATCCCACATCAATGACATGAAACAAGTAACAAGATTTGAAGTAGATCAGAGTAACAAGTGATTCAGGACTGACTCAGGGATGGTCGACGCAATAGA
This sequence comes from Picea engelmannii, assembly GCA_009831015.1. Lineage (NCBI taxonomy): Eukaryota > Viridiplantae > Streptophyta > Pinopsida > Pinales > Pinaceae > Picea > Picea engelmannii. The sequence continues at coordinate 131,526 of ML790888.1, read as the reverse complement.
AGGCTTAAAGACTGCAGAAATGGCTGACGCAACAGAAGGCTTTTCTGGTTGGACATCTTTTTGAACATATTGACGACACAACAACTGTCTTGGAAACACTGACTCAACAATAGGGATCACAAACCAATTTGTAATCTTATAAAGGAGTATAATCAGGAGACAAGTGGATTTTCCAACCTAGACACAAGGCGAGTGAAAGGGTGTCATGTTCAAAAGCGACTCTTCCATAGAATACAGGTTTAGATACATTTCTTTCCAAATTTTTCCCCCACCATTTATGGCGAGTACCTCTTTATTTTTATGCAAGCTTGAGGAGGATAACATATGCTTGAAATGTAAGCTCATCCTTTGGATTAGTCCCTCAGAGTATGTTTAACGAAACCTAGGAAGGAGTGGTTCGGTCCCATTTGGGCCTTTCAATGTTTTTTTTTATGAGTCCAAAGAAAGAAAACTCAGGGGTTTTTCATGTTTTGAGAGTCTGAAAAACACTTAAAGAGAACTCTCCCAGTTACTTTTTCGTAAATTAGTTCGACGAGACCGAAAAAGTGATAAACTATCGCTCACCAAACGTTTTTTCAAATACTTTAATGAGCGTGAAAAGAACAAGGTCGCTCGTCAATTTTTTCATGTTTAGAGAGTCTAAAAAGAGCTTAAAGGGAACTCTAGGGGGTTCCTTTTTCATATAACCTTTACGAGTCTGAAAAAGTGATAAAAGTATACTTTGTTACATTCTCATTGATTTACAATCATGAGAAAGAACAAAGACTAAGCTCGGGATTGTTTTCATTTTTACGCAAGCTTTAAAACAAAACAAAACTATGCTTGGGATAGATTTTAATTTTTACATAAGCCTAAAAACTAAACAAAACTATGCTTGGACCTGATTTCATTTTTACACAAGATTGAACCAGAGGAAACTATGCTTGAGGTAGGTGGTTTCATTTTTACGCAAGCTTGAACCATAGAAAACTATGCTTGCAACTTCCCAACGCATGGTTGGTACTTAGACCCCAGCTTAAGATGCTAGCAATTTAACTTCAATGTGAATTCCAGAGGCTGAGGCAAATGCCCCCCAAGCTTCGTTTCATCCAACTACAAAGGAGAATGAAATGAAGCTTCAAATACTAGACGAAGGACTTGACTCAAATAGAGAGGGGGAAAACTATTTCATTTTTTAACGAGCTTGACACAGAAACAAGAACTATGCTCGTAACCTCTATTTCATTTTTTAACGACGTTTCCATAGAGACGAAAAAACTATCCTCAAGTGGTTTCATTTTTTAATGAACTTGAAATTAGAAAACTATGCTCAAAGACCTATGTTTCATTTTTTAACAAGGTTGCCTTAGAGATGCAAAAACTATCCTCGGAACCTCTCTTTCATTTTTTAACAAGGTTGTCGCAGAGACACAAAAAATATCCTCGAAACCCTCTTCTTGATCATGGATTCCAAGAGGACAATGCTATGGAATGACACCATGTCAAAGGAGAAAAATCGGTCATGGCTTCCAAGAGATCTTCACTAGAAGGAAGAAACACACTCTGGAAGGACACCATGTCGAGGGTCTCGACAGGGGTGAGGAGATCAAGCTCCAATAGCCCGACCGAAGAGAGCACCATGTCAACTACTGGATCTAAATCATCGTAAGTTGAAGTCATGGGAGACAATGCCACATAATTGACCTGTGGTGGGGATGATACCGTCTGCATATAAGAACCATTTAGGGAGGCAATCCAGGCGGGGTCAATGAATGAAAGTTGATCAACAGTCACAACTCGTCCATCATGAGGGAAAGATATCACACGAAAAAGAGTAGACACAATAGCTTTCATGGCATAGACATAATCTCTCCCAAGGAGTAAAGCGAAATCCAAGGGGTCTTGGACCACCATGACGTCAATAAAGACAGTTTTCCCTCTGAAAGTTACAGGAAACTGAGGAAGGGTCCCTATAGGTTGACTGGTTCTTCTGTTAAAAGCTAACAGATTCTGCGTAACCGGCACAAGTGGAGGACAGCCCAAAGTTGCCAAGCAAAAGAGGACAAAATACTAACGGATTCACCTTCATCTATCAGTGTCTGAGGAACGTCTCGACCACAAACCTGTACTGTAATCTGGAAAGGAATGTGAAAGGGAAGACGAGATCCAGTTAGCACACCCCAATCAAAACGGATGGCCTCATTACCTGGAGGGAGTTTCATGAGAGAAGGAGGAATACCCCCTGACACGGTAGAGTCTATATGAACGAGAAAAACATGGGCAGTATCGTGTTTACTCTATAGTGGGAGAGTAGGATCGATCGATGATGAGATCAGATCGACCACTTGGGTTTCATTCTCCAAGGGGAGAATGGGGTCGACAGGTGTAAACGGATCGACCACTTGGGTGACACTCTCTAACGGGAGAGTGGGATCGACCAAGGATGGGATCGGATCGACTTCTTTAGTTTCACTCTTTGAGGGGAGTGTGGGATTGACCGAGGATGGTATTGGATAAACCACTTTGTCAACTGGTTCAACTAAGGACGTGACCAGATTGACGACATGATCAACTGGATTGAACGGTGAAGGGAGTGGAGTGATCATTCCATCAACTATTGGAGGGTTGAGAGAAATCTTACGGTAAGCAGCTGGAAGTTGAGGCTATGAAACAGTCATGTCTTCTAGTAATTTCGAGGCTTCATCCATATGAGGAAAAAGGTGAGTGAGATGACTCCCTTTGCATAACATACACGGGAACTTGGCTCTACTTTTCTTTTTCCCAACTATATCGTGACTAGTCGACGGGAAGTCATCAACATGTTGTTCAGAGGCTAACGACATAGGTTGGTGAGGATGTGTATACCATGCTTCTATAACCTTGGATAAACCAGGGCATTCCTTAAGAAGATGGCTACCCTTACAAAGCCTGCAAGGGTACTTGGGCGTACGGGTTGTTTGGGTGATCTTGACATCATCAACACTCCCAGCATGATTAACAGTAATTGGTTGTTTTCCAACATGTTTGACAGTGGTTGGAAACTTTGACCCTTGTTTATCTTTCTTCTTCTTAATCTTCCTTTTCTTCTTCTTCTTATTCACCGGGTTACTAGCTTCATAACTTTCACTCAACGAAGAATATGAAACGGAAGGTGTCCTTGCAAGCAAAGAAGGCGAAGAAGACCTTATTGGTGAAGAAGGTGAAGGATCAACATGAGGTTGATGCTCTTGGTGGGAAGTGCTTACGACCGAAGCACTTACTGCATTCGGGATTACCTGAGTGGAAAACAACCATACCGATAATCCAATTGTGAGACCTGGAAGGCTCAAAGTAGCGATGTGAGGAGGACCAATGTTCTTGTAAGAAGGAAAAACAAAAGGTTCCCCTGGAGCAGGGGTTCCTTCATTGGTCATTCCAGGAATTGACGCCATTAAATAAATATCCAATCTAGAGTCTGCTAGAGAAAACAAACAGCACACGCTAAAAATCTAGTAAGCAAGCAAGCAAACAAAACCTTCTCACAATGAACTCACTAGTTGGTGATGAAATCCAACGTCACGGGAATAAAGTAAGAAGGGGCTGAGGTAGAGTGGGTGGAAAAGTTACATTGACGACCTACTTAATGGACTTACACCCTGGTGCAAGCTCACACACATAATCATGGGTATACCCTCCAAGGAGCCCGAGTGACTTTGGACAACGTCAATTCCAGATATCGTGAAGACTTGCCCCTCCACAGTCACCTTGTGTAAAGAACCTAGAGAGATAGGCCACTAGGGTTACCAATTACTATAGTGATGCCTAGGGAAATAGTCGACATTCTGATCCACATGCAAGGGCAGGGTATCTAGCCCGAAATCAACTTGAAAAGCTTCCACTCATCATTGTGGGTATACCTCTCAAGTGACCCCCATAATACATGTAATCTCTACACCAAGATCAACAAAGCAAGGTGAGTAACTCTGCCAGTCTCAATGCGACCTCATGATTGACCCTTGTGTTAGAAGGGCTTCCCAGAACAAAATGTAGTAAGTGGATTTAACTCTCCCTATCACAAGATACTATGTTTCTTTGCAGCTTTGGAAATTTATCTTTCACACCTATTCCAAAGCCCTACGACTAATCTAATGTAGGTTTTCTACCAGAAAAGATAAAAATGTCTAATCAATTTTTATAAGCACTTCATTTTATGGTTGTTGTTACTCAAAAGGAAGATGGCGTGGACAATATGGTGTTTTGACCGACTCGAAAATTATGCAAAGATATGAAGATGCAATCTTTTCATTTCAATGAAAGCTATGCTATGAGAAGGAGAAAACATTTATCATTCCCATATGCAGGATGTCCCAAAATATATTAAACTCATCAATATCAAGATTCTCAATAAATGAGAAAAAGGTACTGAACACCAATGCACGATTCAGCCCCCCCCCCGGGCCATGAGGGGGAAATTTTTTCATAATTTAAGATCAAAAAACACCAAGAATCATGCAATTTCGCTACTTGAAATGAAAGGATGCCCCCAATCTAATATAAAGCAAGAAATTAAATCTTTGTGTTTCAAAAATTTCACTAAAAGAAATAATGAACTTTCTTAAAACAAAGAAACCCAAACTCAAAGTTCTCTTTTAAGGCGAACTATTCAGAAGAAATCTGATCTTTCCCTAAACAATTCCAAAGAAAACACATGCTTTGTAATTGAAAGACACTCAAAGCAAGAGACTAATCCTTCGAAACCAAACAAAGAAAAGATGGATAAAAGCAACTCAAAGAATGTCAAGAAGACTATAAACAGATGAATATAGGCTCCAAAAGCTCAATCCAGCTGATCAAAGCAAAACTGGGTCATCCAAAGATGACAGGACCCAATCCAAAAAGGTTTACAAACAAGTTTGTAGCCTAGCAATAGAGTATAGTGCGAGAATTAGGTATTCTCGTAGGTTAGACATTGGTAGGGTGCAAGAAGTTTGCACCTAACTGAACAGTAGGGTGCGAACATCAATGATTCTCGCAGGCCACAGAAAGGTACAGTGTGAGAATGTCTGTAATCAAAGAAAACTTTGAAAAAGGACAAGGAATCTAAGTGAACTTCTAGATCCAAAGAGTCTGGATGGATGTCCCACAGACTCAGAAACTAGAAAACAATGAATCAAAGGAAGGGAAACTAGACTAACTAAGAAACAATTTGTTCCCCAGTGGAGTCGCCAATTTTGTTATCAGACTAATCGATAGGTGCGGACACTAACTGATCTCCCTAGATCCACCTAGATCTAGAACAAAACACACCAGAACATGACACTTTCCTTAAGTTTTAGATATTGAATTTACTAACTAAAGAGGGATGGGTAACATACTGTTTAAATGTCGCTTCCTCTCGCCATCGCCATCCTAGCTCTGTTCCAACGTTCATACAATGATGAAACCACAAAAGAATGCAACCAACCAAAATGATAGCAATAGCATAAACTCAATATAAACCTATGTATGTGATCAAGGAATCATACAATAAAACACAACAAGCTTTATAGGAAAGAATCATATTACTGTATCATATTAAATGTGAAAGAGAAATTACAACCATGGCCTTGATGTCGTAATGTCCCTTCCAACTGTCCTTCGTTCCCCACACACTTTCACTCCAAGAATTTTGAGAGCACAGATCTGATAATATTCACAATCTATCTTGAAAAAGTGGCTCATCTAGCCGAGCTAAAAATCTCCAAAACTCAATCCAATCCAAGCTAATCCCAAAAGCTCCAAACTAACCAAAGCTCTTTCTCCATGAGAACTCGTCTCCTTTTATAAGTTGAAGAGGATAAGGTGAGGAGGTTAGAATGATCCCACTAAATCATGAAAGCGAGTAAGATCCAAACCATTCGGATGCCACCTCACCATGGAAGTTTCTCCTTCTAGAAGATTCGAGAAAACGCTCGTTTTTAACACATGTAAGCATTCTCGCACCTTGCCTATAGTGCAACCTGTGAACATCTCGCACTTTAGCTATGGTGCAACTTGCGAGAATCAAGCATTCTCGCACCCTACCTATATAGCAACCTGCGAACTTCCTTTTTTACAGGGTTTTTACAAGGGAAAATGCAACTTATTTTCTCAGGAGTTCTTCTCCCTTCTCTCTTCAGGAACTCAGGCCACTGACCCCTCTGAAGGTAACAGATAGGTTTACATCATTAACGGTCATAGGGATGACGAAAATAATGTGTAACACCTATTTGACAACTTCTATGGTTTTGAAAATGTGAGAACCAGATAACGGGGAGTTATTTGGATGCCTATCCCCGAAATCCTACCTAGACTAAAAAAAATTATTTTGGCACCTCCTATGGAGGAAAACTTAGTGAGTTTTTAGAAAAAATTTAGATGTAGTTGTTTTGAGGGGTTGGGGGTGTGAACCAACCTCGTTGAATTAAAATGGGAGTGGATAGTTTTGTCAAAAAAAGGGTGGGGTGTTTCGGAATTCCTTTGGCGGAAACTTACTTTGACCTCCACATTTCAAGAAGAAGCTATGTGAGTGATAAGTGACTTTTGTGTGTGAATGAGTGAAAGTGTGCCAATTTTTAGTGAATTAGGTGTCACCTTGTTGCATGTGGACTTCGCTTGGTCCTTACAAGTGTTGATTACCTAATTAACTAAGTGCCTTTGGTACAACCTTGCGTAATTCAAAAGTCCCTAGAAAGATAGCATGTGGACATGTGGGTCCGTTACTATCCCTTTAACTCCCTATTGTGATGTAATCTAAGAAAATATTTGAAACTATCATAGATTGATCACGTGGGCATGTATGGGCCCGTTACAAAACCTTTAAACTTCCTTAGTGATTTGATCTAAGAAAGCAAATTTCAACACTATCCTATCTTTGTAGCATGTGGGCATGTATGGGCCCGTTACAATATTAAGATGTGTTTGAAAAAATAAACTAAGAGGAGTCCCAAGAAGGGTTGTTGTCCTCTCCTAAAGGTTTTAATGTTCTTAAGGGAGATGAATTTGTTTCACAATTTTTTTTTGATTCTCAAGGTCACTTGAAGGCGCAAGAGAAGAGCATACTAAGCGATTGTTATCCAACTTCTAGTTCCAATGCAAGTTAAATGTTATTAAAAATAATTTCCAACTTATATTGTGAGTCAAAACAAGCCATCCATGTGGCGAAAATGAAAGCAAAAGAGGAAATTGATTTTAACCCCCTAACTGCCTATGTGTTTTGACTAACCCCTTTATATGATGAGGGGACTAAGTGTGGTGCAGCTTTAAAACATGCTTGAAATCATTTTTAATAAGTCTAATGGCCTTCCCCACATCTCGACAACTTTACAAAGTGAATTTTTGCATAGATGCACGGGTCTCAGTGGAGACAGAGGTGCATAGAGCGCATGTGCACAGACAAAAAAGAATTAAAAAGCACACGTGTGCATAACAGAACCGTGACTTGAGCGCATGTGTGCACGATGCACGTCTGTGGGCCTAAAAACCCGTGCACAGGTGACACACGGTCGAGAATGAAAATTCCGGATGGAATTCTCCCAATTCAACTTGGAATTGGATGATTGGTAGGTCAGCTTAGGCCAGTTAGTGCACCTGCAAGTTAAATAAACCAAAAGAAGAGCTAGAAAAATCCAAATAGGGTAGGAAATTGATACCTTTCCCCAGTGGAGTCACCAATCTGTTACACCTCTTTCGTCACCTTAGTGAGAAAAATAGAGGTGCTTGCATGCTCAGTTGGGTTTGTTGAGTAGGACAGCTGCAAGGAAAAGGGTTAGAAAAAGAAATATAAAATATCAACTAAGAAATAAACTAAGAAATAAAACAACAACTAAATTTATAAACATAGGGACATAAGGACAAAAGAAACAATGAGACCCATGTCACCAATGATAAGGCTGATATTAGTGAAAGAAAACACTGAGAAGCAAGGGGACTATGAGTCCCTTCTTCCTCCAAGGGAGGGCTCTTGGACCCCCACAAATAAGCTCTTCTTACAACTTTGAAAAAGAAAATGAAAATGGTGAAAGAATTCTTTGCTAATCCACTCAAGGGGTGAGATGGATTGCCCAAAGCAATCATGCAAGTATACTCTTGGCAAGGATAGAAGATTCCTCAAGAGAATAATGGAAGCATAACTTTGCTATGAAATTCCTTGAAAAATGAAGTGTATCCATGGCCTTTTTATAGCATTCCTTTGGGTTATTGTTCAACTAGTTTGTAGTGTGTAAAGAGGCTAATTAGGGCATTTCTAGGTCTTTGACCAGCCACCCAGTCGAATCCAATCTAGATTTGAGTGTCAAATCAACTTGGAAGCTGAACCATAAGTGGGTGGGAGGCCAAACACTCTCATAAATGCGTCGTTTCTCAGGTGTGCGGCTTTTTGCGACAACAGTCGCGCATCATGCGCATGTGCGTGAATCTTGCGTTTATGTTTCGCGCATATGTGCGTGCACCCAATGTCTTCATAGCACCCTTCAATTTTTTCACTATTTGTATAGTTTTTGACCCTTTCTGAATGCTTTTGTGTTAATTCAGGTCCATTGATGTCTTCATAATTGTTTGACGATGATGAATTCTTGTAACCATTTGCGGACGAAATTTCAGTGATAACAACAAGGCTTCAAGATCTTACCTCTTTTCTTCAAATCAGACTTCTCTTCTTAGCGCAGAGTTTCACAATCCAAGTAGAGTATTGTGCACCAGGGTAACAGATATATGCACGGAGCTTTCATAGTTTCGGGTTAGATCTTCGCACATAGCTTCTTCTTCCTTAGTTCCCAACAATCATAGTTTCATGTCCTGGAAATAGAACCATTTGTTGGAATAGGGGTAGACCCAGGGTTCAACGCTACAACAGCGCACCAACAAAACCTTAAATACCGACCCTTTCGGAAAAACTTGCGAAGCAGATGAAGTCTCACATGAGGTAGAGGCAGGGGTGGTTGGAGGACTCAAATGTCTGCAACCTTAGCTGGGACACAGATCTGTGATTGTAACACCTTAACAGAGCACTTAGTTATTACAGTTTGTTAATATTCATCCTTAGTTCACAGCGCAGCTAAACCCTGACAACATAGCAGTGTAGCATTCACATAGATCCAATAGATTCAAGCACTAAGAATACCAATATACATCATATCTAGCATTCATTCTCATTATTCAGCACCAAGCTATCATATCAGATTCATCTATCATCTAACATCACACTAAGCATTGAATCACATGAACAAAAGAACATCCAAAAAGCACAAAGAATTCACAACATAGGATATACATGGTTCACCCCCACCCTGGGGCTATGTCCACCAACTCGTCATCCTCTTTATTATCTTCAATCAATCTTCTTACATGCACAAATCCTCAAAATCAACTCTGTAGAGGACAGGAGATCTTCGCACCTTGCTAGATCCTCCTTCCTTGAGTTGTAGCACAAAGCCTTCCATAGTTTCTTACAATCACTTTCACTTACCTCTGTAAGCCTCCCACAATATGCACCAAGCAATTTCCACTTAACACTTACCACACTTGCAACTGACTAGTCACTACTAGTCACTATTCACTACTTCTTACATCGCCTAGACTTCTATTTATACCTTACAAAATAGACCTAAGCATGGGTAAACCCATGGGCCGACATTCCCATACCTGTTACATAAGCCCAAAACCAAAAAAGTCCCTAAAGAGGGGTCGAGATCCCGCGATCTTTGCTTTGTCTTGTGCTCTGCCTTCGACATCTTGTCGAAGTCCCAAAAATAGGGCAAACATGACCAAGGATCCTCAAAAAATTGTCAAGGGCCAACAATAGAAAACACAACTAAGCTTGAATATTGATCTAATTGCAACAAAGAGGTAGGATTCAAACCCTAAGGTGCAAGCACATTTGGGCCTTAGGCTTTGAATATTGAGGAGAAGGATTTCTAGGGTGAAAGCGCATTTGGGACCTAGAAATTGTTCCTCCCTTCTTGTATCTTCAATTAAGTCAAAGATAAAAGGTCTAGGGATAAAATCCTAAAGTTCTATCACTTTAGGGATTTAGGGCTCTAGCCCTAGTGTTGTGGCTCACCTCCCAAACCAACCCATTTTATTTTAAAATGGGCCCCCCTTTTATTCTAAATTTATTTTACAAGGCGTACATTTCTACTTCACTGAGAAGGTATGAGCATGGAGAATATTTTCTATCACTTATATAGTCTATTAATTCTTCGTGAATAGCATCCCATAGGATGTAGTAAAAAATAGTTCCCTCGATACCGCACTCTTTAACCCTTTTGCCCAAATTTTATCGTTCCTCCATCTCACAGTAAGAACCCGATCCTTGTTTTTATTTAGCCATCATGATAGATCTCACTCTTCCACTTTTATCCTAAGTCATGATGGATTCAGAAAAAATCTCACACTATCTTTCATTCCTACAGAAACCTTTCTGATGTTCTCATCAGAAAGGGGTCTATTGGAATCGTCTTTGTCAAAGAATTTCTCTCCACACACCACTTAGGACTCTGACCATAGTTCTCTGATAGATCTAACACATAAATTTCATTTATTACATGGCATCCCATAGATGGATAGATTCGAATCCATCATGTACTCAACACCTTCGAGTTGATACGACTTGTTTGATCATGACCTCACCATGTGGCATCTTAAGATTGGCCTTTTTTTCCCGTTTATGGATCTTGAATGAATTATATTTTTATTTCTTTCGAGACTCTTCACTACCCAAGGTATCAAAGGCATATAACTTTGATACCATCCTCGTCGGGGTCAAATTGGTCCCTCATCCTTTTGATATCCAAAACCCGAACTCCGAAAACATCTTTCCAAGTCTTGTAATCCTTCACATTTGGCACATCTTTCTAGGATAAGGAAATATTCATTCAATGCCCTATCTTCATATTTTAATTTAAAACCTACCTCACGAACTTCGACGCCACAACTCTGATGGATCCCACCTTCCCCACAATGTTACACGTGCATCAGATCGACGGGCCTTTCTAGATAAAAGGGGAATATGCTTTTGATACCCCTCCTTTCGAAGCTCAAACTGATCAACAAGTTTTCCCACTCCGTTCCTACGACTCTGATGTTTATGTTTTTGAATTCAATCCCTCCGTAGACTCTGATACATGGATTTGGGCAATTCCCTCTCTTAATTATCATTAATGGAAGATATTGCGACCGTATTCAGTGATAACTCCCATACACTGGAAATTTAATACCTTTTAATGGCTATAAACCCTTATTTTATGACCAATCTTCTTCCAAAAGTTTGTAAATGACGTTTTTCTTTTATTCGCTAAGTGTATTATGAGACCATTTCCTCGGCTCAATTACATGTACTACATTTTTACTATTTAATAGTTGGTATTTTTTTGTTTTCCATATTATTTTCCCATAGGTTATTTCACTTGTTAATTTGATGATGTAGGATTAATCAACCTCCTATCATGGCGAGCCAGAATTCCAGAAGAACAAAGGGCTATGTTTATTTTCAGTCAGCCTCCATGCCTGAAACATCGTCTTTCCCAACTGAGGCCTTGATGATAGACACTACCTCCCACATTGGTGAAGACCACAGTCCTGCATATGAGGATATCTACATAATGATTAATTTGGGTGACTTTCTTATAGAATACGAGAACATGGAAATATATCAGAACATCCAAAAAAGTGGCATTCATCTGGTTGTTGCCTTACCAACTCTTTTTCCCTACAATGAGGCCGCACAATGGTGCTTCAAGAAATTCAACTCAAACATCACAACCATCAAGAGAAAACAGGGGAATTGTGTGGCCTCCCTAAGGTCCGAAGATATTGGTTTGAGATACCATCTACCCACTCCCACCTATGCTCTCAATGAGACATTCTTTAAAGGTCTCACCCAAGGTAACAAAGGACCAGTAAATCTAATGAAACATTGGTGGGTCGATGAGGACAAGACCCTCAAACAAGGACAAAATTTCGTTCCCACCCACAGGCTCAAGGCACTATATAAACTTTCAGTAGCCATTTATGCTATACGTCCCTCCTATGATGAAGAGAAAATCACACACTTCTAGATCGATTGGATACCACTATCCTATAACATCGTCAAAATAGGACAAGTGTTCAATTGGGTAGACATCTTGGCCTTCAACATCTATCTTCATATCAAGAACATCCCAGGTTTTAAAAATCCATGTTTTTACATGTCATCCTACCTAATTGATGTTATATGTTCCTCTGTGCAATTTTCTAACCTCGGGTGGAATTGGGACTGATCCAAAATGGATCTAGGAAGGCCAAAATTTCAAAGTTATCGGAATCGAATGAAATTGGCGCCATTGTGTATGGCTCATCGTGCTAATTCTGACGGTATGTTTTTCCAAAAATGGACACCGTATGCGAAATTTATCACGTTCTGAACTTTTTCCCAAACAAGAACAAAAAAGTCAAAGTAAACAATCAGAGGTTGTATTACTGATGTCAGCATGACATGGTAGGTGACATCATCATGATATCATGATGAAGTCTACAGGGTGACATGGCAGCACCAGGACCTAACACATGTTAGACATTTTTTGCATTTTCAGGTTGAGTTGGTAAGGTATGGATTTGACAAATGGATTGTACGGATGTTGAAGTGGTATTCCATACGATGACATGGTCCAGTGATATTCCAACACATGAAAGTATGGATGACAGGTTGGAAGATGATGTGGCAACAGATGGCAGGTTTCGACCATGACGTGTGGCGTACGACATTAACTCGAAAGGTTGACTAGGCAGGTGACTGGTTTGGTATAGTCCAATCCGGAGGTGTGGCCCAATCACAGGGCACCACATGGCACCCCATATGAGGCCAATGAGGGTCGGTTCAAAAATTTGTTGGGAATCTGTCGGAGTTGAACCTGGGACCTCTGGAATAGCCAATGGTTTCACCAAAGACTGCTAGCCACCTGAGCGCACATGTCACTTGTTTAAACATATGGAAATTAAAGTTTTTAAAGTTGATTTGGGCACAGTTTTTGGGATAAGTCATGGTCAGCGGGGAGCTAGCCACGTGACCAGGGGTGCAAGACCAGGAGCTAGGGCATAGAACAAGGGTGCGACCCAACACATGGCCAAATGGCATAGCCCATATGACCAGGGGACGAATCTATTATAACCCTAGAATTTATAGGATCAACTAGTGATTGAAAATTTTATCCTTGTAATGTTTTTTGGATTTCAAATAATGTTTCATCCTGCAAATGATTTGAAAAGAAAAGAAAAAAGAACATGAAAAAATGAAAAGAGAATAAAAGAGGGCATAGAAGAAAAAATGAACAAAGCCCCATGCAATAATAATGACTTGATCCATATTGTTTAATCATGGTCAGGTCCTTTTGAATTGATGTTGATAGGATTAGTGAATAAACTTGGATAAACTGTTTAATCTTAGCCAAGTAGATAGATTAGTTAGTGAATAAATTTGATCAAATTGTTCAATCCTGATCAAACAGCCCCAGGGTAGAGTAATTTCTTATCCCAACAGTTTACTCTAGGCTAAAGGTGTAGGTAGGTAGGATAGGACACAGGCTAGCCAGTTTTTATTTCAATAAATTTTGTATGGTGTTTGAAGAAAATGTATGATTCTGATGTTTGAGGTGTTTTCCTAACCCCATGGTGACAAAAGCAAGGGAAGCAGCGCACAAAACCCACAAAAAAGAATCAATCCTAAGTTCTTATACACATATTAAATCGCGCCCGGAGATTAAAGATGGTGCATAGATCTAAGGCAGAGCTATTGGCACCTAGAGATACGGCTGAGATGAGTTTTCGGACCCCCGGACCATTCTACCTTTAACGGTGGGGGGGGCGGAGGGGGTCTAGAATGATGGTTAACAAGAGTGCATAGATCTACGGTCCAACAGATGACATGCAGATGAATGGCTCACAACAACTTCTGGACCTCCCCACTCTTTCTTCCTTTAATAGTGGGGGGGGGTCCAGAATGAAGTGGTTTTTCCTAGCAGACCCCACCCTAACGTGGAATGAATCGATTGCATCAGAACCCCTCCACTCCAAAACCACTTACCACTTACCACCCTTCTGACATACCGTCGTAGCTTCATGACGTCACACCCCACTACTTTCCCCTACAGGTCTCATCTCATAACTTTGTTAGTTCATCCCACCTATTCACCCATCATAACTCACCTCACGCTTGTCGTTCTCCAATCAGCAAACCCCACATCACCCTATCACACCCGTCACCCATCCTTCACCTACTATCTCACACTTCAAACGATCCATTGGCCATTTACTACTGGATAACATATTTGTTAGCCTACTGACTTGTCCCCCGCACCCAACGGATACCTGTTCACTCAAAACTAGCCCCATTTGCACACTGTTCACTCTCTTCGAACACCAGAAAAAAAAATTCCCCTCACTAATCAAGTCATCGACCCAGCCATAGACATTACCCACTAACATTTTTGTTTTAACTGCAGGTATCGTTGGAAGCGATGGCACCAAAGTATAAAAAAGTAGGGGTCAAGGAAAATCCATTCCTCCCACCTCTTGTCGACATCGACCGGATCCCATTAGCCGACAAGGATTATCTGATCTCAGAGACCAGGTGCGAATTTGATTTCGTAGAATTGCAGTCATGGTTTAAAGACACATTCCTATATCAAAGCGATGAGCTTGAGCTCTGGGTGTCAAATCTTCCTCTGTATCTCTTTTCCCAAGTCCATCATTTCCCAGAATTCACCCTCAAATGTCAAGCTCATTACCTCCCCGACCAGAAAGCCATAGTTTCTTCGCTCAAAGAAACTCTTTTCTTTATCACACCAGAGGCCATTGATCAGATGATGCAAATATCTAGAGTCGAATCTGCCTCACCTTTCAACCTTGAAATCCTAACAGAGTTGTACCAGAATCTAGATTTTCCTCAAAGAGCCCAGATGTTTGAGCTTTTCCTCTCACAGGATGCTCATCCCCCCAAGAAAAATCCCTCGTATCATTCCTCCCTGTTCTCAGAAAAGGGAAACCAAGTGATTTTATCACTTTGTTGTCTACTTGGCTAT
Organism: Picea engelmannii; assembly: GCA_009831015.1. Lineage (NCBI taxonomy): Eukaryota > Viridiplantae > Streptophyta > Pinopsida > Pinales > Pinaceae > Picea > Picea engelmannii. Next base: position 116,497 of record ML790888.1, on the reverse strand, counting down.
TTTTCCAATGAATGGGTAGATGAACCTATATTGGGGTTCCTATCCATTTTCTCTACTGAGGAAAAGGCCACCATCCAGTTTGACTACAGCACTTTCCTAGCAGAGAACATCCACGATCAGCTTTCTAATTTCGCCGCAGAGGGCATGTTATGGTATTCCTCAATATTGGCTTACATGTTCACCTTCTTTCAAGCAGAAAGGTTCTCCTTCCTGATGAAAAAAATGGACAAGGATGGAAAACCACAAGCAGTAACATCTTGGACTTCACTACTCAGAAGGAACTCCACAGAGTTCAGCTTCAAACAGTTCATCGAGCAGTTTTACCATCCAGTGGTGAGCATGCTCAATGGGAGGCCAGAGCCAGGGATATATGAAGAGATATAGAGAATCTTACACCTCTCAGACCTCGCAAAGATGGGAGATTGGTACCTGTATCAAAATCACACAGAAATCAGAGTATACGGGTGTGAATCATCTCCATACAAGTTTCCCAAGCATTTTCCTATGAGGATATTTGCCCTGGAATATATATGACAAATGATAAATTCAGATGATATACACTTTGTGTCTCTGAAGAAGAAACAACAGCTGAGGATTAGGGGGAAGATAGGATATTTTATCTGCAATAGTCAAGCTGTTTGGGAAGAGGCAGATAAACTTTTGAGGGAAATGAATTTTGAAACAAGTTTCTTGTGGCACTATGATCCATGTGGGATCACCTCGGAGATGAGAGTGAAGAATAAAAATATCATGTATGTTCATACACCCAAGCCTGAGATAGAGAAGTTTGTGAATCAAACAGAGTGGGAGGTGAACACTTTGGAAGAGGTAGAACAATTTTCTCCTTCAGTTATTATCTCAAAAACAACCACACCACATGTATCAAAGGAGAAAAGACCTAGAAAGGAAACTTCCCTTTCAGTCACAGAAGTCTTGGCTGAGGATTTCCAGGTACATACCAAAAGGCCAAAATCCAGTCATACAACTGACACGACTGGTGAAAAGGAAACCTAGTCCACTACAGTTATGAAAGGTCAGCATTCACCTCTTATCTCAAGCAACCAACAAATCATGTCTAACTCTTCATCCAAGAAGCAGTCTGACACTTCACTAGTCGACCAACCGAATAAAGGAGGTACAAAATTGAGTATTTTTTAGAAATATGATATGATCAAGAAGAAGAATCAGATGCTGACCAATAGCACCTATGCTCAATTTTGGAAGAAAATGTCCACATCAAAGCATATACTTTTATCATCTTTTGATACAGAGAAAGGCAGAATGTGCATGGCCTTTTTGCAAGCACAAGTGCCCAATCCAAAATCAATAACTGATTACAAAATGGCAACGTTTGAGTTCAACACCAGAGATGTACACCCAGCTGATCAGATGGATCTACACAGAAAAATGGGAGAAATGGTTTTCTCTACATTGGAAAATGCTTTTACTTCTACTGCTAATTTACAAGTTTCTCTGAACAACGTTCAGACTCAGTTAAAATTGGAGAAGATATCATCTTTTGCAAAGAACAACAAAATAAAGTCCTTAGAAGAATTGGTGTTGAAGATTGGGTATGACCCCTCAAATGTGAAAGCAGATGAGGAGGTACTCAAGAGAAAGAATGTTGACATAGAATCCCTGAGAAAGCAACTGAAAATGCCACCTACAGAAGACTCACAGGCCAAAGAGATTTTATAGATAGAAGATGATAAGGATGAGATGTTCAAATTGATCATGGAGCAGAATGCACAGTTAAGAGAGATGGAAGAAGAGCTAGAGAGGTTGGAAAAAGAGAAGGAATGGGAAACACCTATGGAATTCATTCCACTAAGTGAAGTTCCCCTCAAGCAGAGTTAGCACATCAACCATAGCAACAACTACCACAACAGAAATTTCATCAACCACCCCACCGATCGCTCTGGAAAAAACTGTGGAGTTAGCAAAATCCATGGAGGAGATGAACCTACAAGGAACGAAAATCAATAGACAGAAAAAGGAGGTTGAGAGCCTTCAGGAGCTCAATTTTTCTTACCAGAAAAACTACAACATGGAGAAGAAAACATCAGAAAAGCTCAAACAGGAATTGCAACAGCTGCAAAAGAAAACAGTGGCAGGCAAAACACTTGTTGAAGCCAAGGAGAATATTTGGATGGATATCTCCAAATCCATAAATGAAATCTAGCCTATGGTGCAAATCATGTTCGAACAAAATGAACTAGTGTTGAGGAGCAGACAAGCTATCGACAAGATAAAAGGAGAGTTGGGGGAAATTCCCACCGAAGCAAATGAAATCATTCGATTTATAAATTTGAAGACCAGGGAAGAGCTAGAAGACCTAAAAATCGAAGACATGACAGAAACCATCCTCGAAGTCAAGAGGGTTCTGACCAAAAATGGGTTGATGTTGTAGCTAGAAGAGAAAATCTAGAACATGGACATTGGAGTTCAGAGGTTCTTTAGCAAGATTGACGCCTTACAGAAGAAAGGTCTTCCTGGTTTAATGGTTCTGAATGACAAGTTGATGACCCTTCCAGACTACAAGCAGAAGATATCTACAATGGCCAAGGATAGTTCCAAGTTCTCAAGGATACAAGGCAGTATAATGAGCAAGGCATTCTTGGAGACTTTGCAGTCAGACCTCAGCATACAAAATGAGATCAAGTATATTTTCATGGTCAAACCAACTTTTTCCAAGTACACAGAAGTGGATGAAATATACCGGAGACTACTCAAAGTCACTATTCCCAGTCAGCTAAGATGGGAAGAGTTGTGCAATTTGATCAAGTAGGAAATGAGGTGTGCAAGTTGAGTCAGCAAGAAAACCAGTCAAGGTCAAGTGGGTGACTCACCAACAGTTTTCCGCAGAATCAGCATGAAAAATTCGACACATCATCGATAGTTCCTAAATTTTTGTATCGGTTACGTAGTTAGTTAGAGTTAGAATCTGCCACGTCCTGATCATTAATGACAGGGTCATTTGTAATTTCTATTATAAATACTTCAAACTTTGAAGTATTGAGGGTTGATCTTTACACCCTAGCAAATTGTAAGCACTATAATTTTTATCAAGAGATCTTCCAGTAATACAAAGAGACGTTTCATAGGATTCCTCAGTGTCAACTGTTGGTGAAGTTTTTCTCTTTCTTCGTTGAATGTTTATCTTTCTTAGTTATCCTCCTGTTTTCTAATCTGATCATTTAAAGGGATTTAAATTTGCATGTTTTACCTTGTGTGCTCTGTTTCTGAGATTTTAAAGATCTAAAGGTTTATCTTCTAATGTTACAATAAATAAATCCTTAATTGCTTATTTATTTTAATTGATAATCTCGCCTTTCTGTTATCCATCACTTTATTTCTAAAGAATCCAATAGTTGCATTATCCTGCCCTATGAAAAGAATCTTTATATCTGTTCTTTGATCTCTATATTTATAAAACATACCCCATAGCCCAATGGAGGCGTAAATCCTATTTCAGCCAACTTACAGAAACAAACAACCCAATCTCATTTAATCTAACTACCCTAAAATCTGAAAACTAAAACAAAGTTAAATCTTACAGAGAGATCCCTCTCTGAAACTGGTAGGGCTAGATCCCAGTTTCAAAGTGGTTGGATAAAGTTGCCTCTGGGAATTTACAGATCATTAACATAGTGGTGACCATACTGGGGAACTTGAACAATCTTTTAATCCTATGATTTATTTTCCATAGACAAAGAAAACCTTATTTCTGAACAAGTCATAAAATCCAAACATATAAAGAGATAATGTTCAGAGGTTGTTAAAGTTTGTATATAATTAGTTTAAGATTCTCTTATAAAGAAAAACAAAATAAAAATTATAATTATGGTTCCCAATAGAGTTTTTCCCATATCTCACCCAGACCCAGAACCTGTAGTATATCCTGAAAAATTACTTAGGAAGAAAAACACTACAGAGGTTTTTGAGGGTCACAGTCCACTTCTAAGGTCCGCTTCTCTCCCGGAGAAGTTAGTTTCTCTTCAAGATCTCGAGTTTGATATATCTTTCCAACAAAGCCTTTTTAGGACAAAGTCTGACAGTTTTGTCAGTGAAACAGTTTTAGATCAAACCGTCTTTCGGCCCAGGACCCCTGAAATACTCTCTCCCAGAGCTGAAGTTGATATACGTTTTCACCCTGAATCTGATAAGTTTGAAGACCTAGTTGTGAATCTTGGTCAATCCTTAGACAAAATCCACCTCCAGCAACCAATCGAACTTCCTATTTTAACTATTGCAACATTTTTTGTTAAACCTAAACTAGGTCACCCCATTCCTCCCAGCGCTTCATCTTCTACCATTTTAGTCGCTACCTCTCCTATCACACAGGTTGTGGTTCAGCCCCCTCCACCAATCATGGTAGCAAGATATGTTCCATTGGTGTTAGTTTCCCCTTTACATGACATGCCTCAAGATTATCAAACCAGACTCCCTTAGTTTGATAGTACTGGTCCTCTAAATGCGCAGCAACATGTTGACAAAATGAACGATTATTTTGATTTATAGGAAGTGGATGAAGTTGATGTACAGATGAGACTATTTGCACAGAGTTTGACTGGAGATGTAAAAAATTGGTTCAAGGCCTTCACTGCTTCTACCATAACTGAAATTGTTGTTTTTCATCGAGATTTCCTTAACAGGTGGGAGGTGAAGAAAATTCCTCTCCAGATCCTGTCATAATATGAGAACATTAGATGGAACCAAGGAGAGATAGTGCAAGATTATTGCACTCATTTCAAGAATCTATACAATGCAATTCCAACTGATATCAAACCACCAAAAGGTTTGGCATTAATAAAATTCCCCGATGGATTTGATGCAGATATGTCTTATTAGCCAAGAGAGAGAAATGTTGCAACTCTGGAAGACATGCAGAAAAGTGACATCATTGTAGAAGAAAATCTTTTGGTCGGAGGGGCCAGGCAGAAAACAGAAAGGAGAGTCACTATCAAAGAAGAGCCTTCTACTTCCTCATCAGACACAAAACTATATTCTCTATCCAGAGCTATGGAGAAAATGATGGAGAGACTCACTGTAACTGACAGAAACTGAACTAGGGAGAACCAAGCCACTCCTCAAATTCAAAACCCAAACTTCAGAAGAAATCCACTTTAGATTAGGCAAAGAGATCCTAGAGATCAAAGAGAGTAGAGGGGTCATGATCAACAGATCAAACCTCCCCTCCATGAGAATTACGTCGATGATGGGGAGGAGACAATCGAGGAGTTTGATGACACTCATATAAACCTAATGGGTGATCATGATCACGATCATGAATCCATTTTCCTCACCCAGGAAGAGCACGATATGTTCCTCCTTTCACAAATGGAGGTAAATGAGGAAGATGAGGAATCAGAATAGTAGGCCTTTGAGAACGCTATAATGGAGGTTCACAGGAAGTATAACCTGAGGAGAAAGACGACAAATGAGAACTCTCTGAAGAAGGTTGTTGAAACCAATAAATCCTCAGAAAACCTTCCCAAGAAAGTCCCTGAGAGAAAAAAGGCTTGACCTCATACACAAAAACCTCTAGACATACTACAAAGAGAAAATCAGACTGAATTTTCATCAATCAGTCAACCATGTGCACCCAGCCACATAATTTTGACAGATAAACCAGAAGTAAAGACCTTAAGCAACCCGTCCACCGCATTCAGCCTTGAAGGGGAACTAGCTAAATTAAAAATTCCCATTCCCCTCTCCAAGATAATGAATAAGAACGCTTACAGGTCGTAGGTGATTAAATATTTAAGCATCGAACATAAGATAGGTACTAAGTATTTGAATGTTGGATCTGTAAATCACTCAGACACAGTAAATCTTGTTGATGACCGACCAGAGCTCATGTTTGGTCCTGAAGTTGATGGTCAAATTGATAATGATATTGTGGCCCCTTTTTACATCAGCCTAAACATCCACGATCGGATATTACACAATGCTATGTTGGATTCAGGTGCCTCTCACAACTTGATGCCCAAAGCCGTGATGGACAATTTGGGGCTCAAGGTCATCAGACCCTACAAAGATTTTCATTCTTTCGATTCCAACAAGGTTAAATGTATAGGCCTGATCAAAGACTTATGCATTACATTAGCTCAAATCCCAGCAAAGAGTATGGTAATGGATATAGTAGTTGCAGATATTCCCCCAAAATATGGTATGTTACTGTAAAGATCATGGGGAGCTAAGCTGAAAGGAACCCTGCAACTAGATATGTCCTATGCCACCATCCCAGTATTCAAACAACATAGAAGACTATATAGAGAAACCTTGATGAAGTATATGGTCAGTAGTCAGGAAAAGCCGCATAAATATCCATTATACTTTGCACACTTTGATCTAGACTCTTTCATTCTATACAATGATGGCGATGTGGAAGAACAACTTTGCTCAACTGGAAGATGATAGACATGATTCGAAAGAAAGTAAAGTAATCATTGAGGCACGAAGGGTGGAAATGGTAGAGAGGGAGGAACTGCCAGCAGATTTTTGGAGAATGGATTTCGATGGTGTTGTGAGTAAAGAAGGAGTTGGAGCTGGAGTTTGGTTTCATAATCACAGATCAAGGTATTCTAAGAGTCATTCTTACAAACTGAATTTCCAATGTATTAATAATGTAGCTGAGCATGAGGCTCTAATGCTCGTCCTGAAACTACTAAAGAAAGTTGGTGCCAAACAGATCATGGTAAGGGGTGATTCTGAACTGATTATCAAGCAAATCAAAGGTGAGTATGTAGCTAAACACCCTATACTTAGGGCTTATAAGAATGTTGTTTTGGATGCTCTTCAATGCTATATGGAAATCGACTTCCAGGTGATGCCTAGAGGACAAAACATATTCGCAGACGGGTTGGCTACGTCGACAACTACCTGTAAAATTCCTTTTCGTCCCATGCGCAAGTACACAGTGGAGGTGAAGTGAAGACCAACCATTCCTGACAACATCCTATACTGGCAGGTATTTGGAAATGATGATCAAATTGAAGACTTCCTACAGTGTAAGAATGATTTCGAATGTACAAACATAGATTTAGAAAATGATGACGAGATTGTAAATAAATCTATTTCTGAAAGTGGTAGTGTAAATAACGTAGATTCCAAAGAGTTCAATGAAAGTAAAGTAGATGAAAATGAATTGAATGAAAATGAGATAGATTATGGTATTCTACAGTTGAAAAGTAATGTGTTACCTAGAGGTCTAGTTCTGCTAGAAGACTTGTTTGATTTTAACGATGTAGCCAAAAAACCGAAAATTGAAGCTAGTGGTAAAGAGGTTGAAGAATGCAACATAGGAATAGAAGAAAAACCCAAGATGATAAAATTCTCCAAATCTCTACCCCCTGAGAAAAAATGCAAGTACATTGAACATTTTAAAAAATATGTGAAATCCTACAACACAAGTATCATACAGCATCGAATTCCTATAAAAGAAGAACACAAACCTTTCAGGCAGAAACTTAGGAGAATAAATCCCAAGATACTTCCCCTTATAGAGAAAGAAATCAAAAAGGTGTATGTTGCTAAAATCATAGTTCCCCTAAGATTTTCCAAATGGGTTTCTAATCTGGTTCCGACCAGAAAGAAAACTGGAGAAATCAGGCTTTGCATTGATTTCTGAAACTTGAACAAGGTCTCCCTAAAAGACAATTACCCATTGCCCAAAATGGACCACATATTACAAAAGGTAGTTGGACTGCAGAAAAATAGTGAAGGGTATTAACAACCCATTGCCTTTTTCAGTAAATCCTTGAGAGATGTTGCGTTAAATTATAAAATAATGGAGAAACAAGCTTTCACCTTGGTGAAAGCCATAAAAGACTTCACAGTCTATATTCTCCATTCCCATACCATTGCTTATGTTCCAAATGGAGTGGTAAAGGATATTCTAACTCGGAATAATTCGGATGGTAGAAGAGGAAAGTGGATTGTTTTTATTCTAGAATATGATTTAGAGATTAAGCCTACTAAACTGATCAAAGGTCAAGGTCTAGCAAAGTTGATGGCTGAATCTAATTTCCATGCTCTAGATATTAATTTCTTAGCTGCAGTTGATGAGCAGGGAGAGCAGGTGACTCCAAGCATGAATGAGGTATTTCTAAACTCTCCATGGTACGTAGACCTGATATTTGTCTTGCTCAATTTACAAGCTCCCCTTGGTCTAACTAAAACCAAAGCGAGGTTTTTGAAATTAAAAGCATTAAAATTTTGTATTCTAGAAGGTAATATTTATTGGAAATATCCTGGAGGTATTTTGTTAAATTACCTATTAAAAGATGAAGTTGACAAGGTTTTACAAGATTTTCATGCAGGAGATTGTGGTGGGCATATGAGTTGGAAGACTACAGAAAATAAGATCCTCGGAGTTGGATTATAGTAGCCCACATTGTTCGTGGATATACATCGGAAAGTCACTTCATGCCATAAATGTCAAGTGTTTGAAGGTAAAAAGAAGCTCTTTCCCTTGCCTCTCAAACCCATCTCTGTTGAAGCTCCTTTCCAGCAATGGGGTTTGGACTTCGTCGGAGGGATACACCCTCCTTCTTCTGGCCAACACAAGTGGATTCTCACTTCCACTGACTATTTTACGAAATGGATCGAAGTTGTACCATGTAGGCAAGCTACTGATTCTGTTATCATTAAATTTCTAGAACATCATATTTTGTCTCGTTTTGGATGCCCTAGAAAAATTATAGCTGACAATGCAGCAACCTTCGAATCCAAAAAGCTCATAGATTTTTGTAGCCAGTATCACATTACGTTGGGACATTTCACAACTTATTACCCTCAGGGAAATGGACTGGTTGAGTCTTCCAATAAAACCCTATTGAATATCATTAAGAAGACACTGCAAGAAAATAAGAATTCATGGCATAACAAGATGGTTTTCGCGCTTTGGGCTGACAGACTAACCACTAAGAGGTCAATTGGTATGTCTCCATACCAGTTGGTCTATGGTACTGAAGCAATTTTTCCTACCTCTTTGGGGGTCCCGTTCATGAAACTTTTGCAAGAGATGCAAGCTGAGCCGAATGATTCCCAAAGAAGAATAAACCAGACGATCCATTTGCAATAGTCCAGGGAAGAAGTATACAACAAAATTAAGGTCATCTAGGAGAACATCAAAAATGTTTTTGACAAAAGAACTAAAGAAGATGATTTTGAGTTAGGTGATTTGGTACTGAGGTGGGATGTTGGGAATGAAGATAAGGGTAAACACAGAAAGTTTGATAGCCTATGGAGAGGCCCCTTCATGATCCAGGCATGTAGAGGAAACAACGCTTTTCTGCTCAAGAACAGTGATGGTACAGACCTGTGAACGACAGGATGTTGAAGCACTACTCACCGCCTCAATAAAGGCACTTTCCACCCATTCCCATTGGACAAACCATTTTCCTTTACTTGCAATTTATTAATGGGTGACGTTGATCAGATGGTTGAAGCCTGCAGAGAAGGCCATGAGCCATTGGACAATGTCATAAAAAATTTCAAAAATAAAATAGATCAAGTAGCGAAAGAAGCTATGGAGTAAATTTTTCAAGACATCAGGAAGCAGGATTCTTGGCACTTCACAAGGAGAGTACCATCCCTAGGTGGAGCCATTGTTATAACCCTATAATTTATAGGATCAACTGGTGACTGAAAATTTTATCCTTGTAATGTTTTTTGGATTTCAAATAATGTGTCATCCTGCAAATGATTTGAAAAGAAAAAGAAAAGAAAAAAGAACATGAAAAAATGAAAAGAGAATAAAAGAGGGCATAGAAGAAAAAATGAACAAAGCCCCATGCAATAATAATGACTTGATTCATATTGTTTAAACATGGTAAGGTCCTTTTGAATTGATGTTGATGGGATTAGTGAATAAGCTTGGCTAAACTGTTTAATATTATACAAGTAGATAGGTTAGTTAGTGAATAAATTTGATCAGACTGTTCAAACCTGATCAAACAGCCCCAGGATAGAGTAATTTCTTATCCCAACAGTTTAATCTGGGCTAAAGGTGTAGGTAGGTAGGATAGGACACATGCTAGCCAATTGTTCTTTCAATAAAGTTTGTATGGTGTTCAAAGAAATTGTATGATTCTGATGTTTGAGGTGTTTTCCTAACCCCATGGTGCCAAAAGCAAGGGAAGCAGTGCACAAAACCCACAAAAAAGCATTAAGCCTAAGTTTTGTTGCACATATTATATCGCGCTTGGAGATTAAAGATGGTGCATAGATATACGGCAGATCTATTGGCGCCTAGATCTATGGCTGAGATGAGTTTCCGGACCCCCGGATCATTCTACCTTTAACGGTGGGGGGGGTCTGGAATGATGGTTAAAAAGAGCACATAGATCTGTGATCCAACAGACGACGTGTGAATGAACGGCTGACAAGAATTTATGGACCCCCCGC
>ML790888.1:39578-92086 GCA_009831015.1 Picea engelmannii | reverse complement strand
TCCATGCAAAAATTGTTTCATACTTCACGCTCCATAATTCATAAAACAAACTCAAATCATTTTAACAGCGAATAACATAACGCATAGCAAGTTGTATTATCAGAAATCGTATCACATAGCATATTGTAACCAACGTTTCTTGACAGCGATCTCAGTTTATATAGATCCTCCCCAAAATAGTTTTGAACATAGGTGCATTAATCTAAACGGATCTTAGATCCAAAAATGACTCATAGTCAGTTAAAACGAACTTCACAGCTTCATGACACGTAGTGTCAAGAAGCATGGATCATAAAGCATTATAATAAAACAGTTCTACAATCTCGCCCTGAGTCAGCATATTGAGTTATGACTCAATAAATTATATGGATCAAACTGTCAATCCACTTTGGCCATGTCATGCAAGTCTTTGGCATCTTCTTTGGCATCTCCACTAAGTGCGAGCCGGTACCTGGTACTGATAAGTTTTGTTTCAAAGGAACAAGTACCTAACTCATGTCACGTTAGTATCAATATTAGTTTAAAATATCAAAATACATTAAAAATAACTTGAATCATAGGAATACCTTGAATAGCCCCATTTAGTTGTAAAAGGATGTCAAATGTGTCATGGTAAGGCCAGAAGGAAATGATACTAGATATGAAAATGGGGGTATATTTGACATGATATAGGCAAAAATATAGTCAAAACTGGAGACTAACAGTAATGTTGACATAGCATCCCTGAGAAAGAAACTGAAACTTCCACCTACAGAAGACTCACAGGCCAAAGAGATTGTTGATACATAAGGTGAGAAGGATGAGATGCTCAAATTGATCATGGAGCAAAATGCACAGTTAAGAGAGATGGAAGAAGACCTAGAGAGGTTGGTAAAAGAGAAGGAATAGGAAGCACCTATGGAATTCATTCCACTGAGTGAAGTTCCCCTCACTGGAGTTATCACAACAACCGTAGAAACAACTACCATAGTAGAAATTCCATCAGCCACCCCACCAACCGCTCTGGAAAAAATTGTGGAGTTAGCAAAATCCATGGAGGAGATGAACCTACAAGGAACGAAAATCAACAGACTGAAAAAGGAGGTTGAGAGCCTTCAGGAGCTCAAGTCTTCTTACCAGACAAGCTACAACATGGAGAAGCAAACATCAAAAAATCTCAAACAGGAATTGCAGCAACTGCAAAAGCAAACAGTGGCAAGCAAAACACTTGTTGAAGCCAAGGAGAATATTTGGATGGATATCTCCAAATCCATAAACCAAATCTGGCCTATGGTGCAGATCATGTTCGAACAAAATGAACTGGTGTTGAGGAGCAGACAGGCTATCGACAAGATAAAAGGAGAGTTGGGGGAAATGCCCACCGAAGCAAATGAAATCATTCGATTTTTGAATTCGAAGACCAGGGAAGAGCTAGAAGACCTGGAAATCGAAGACAGGACAGAAACCATCCTCAAAGTCAAGGAGTTCTGACCAAAAAGGGGTTGATGTTGCAGATGGAGGAGAAAATCTAGAACATGGACATCGGAGTTTAGAGTAGAAGCAAATATTTTGGACAGAAGGGCCAGGCAGAAAATAGAAAGAAGAGTCACTATCAAAGAAGAGCCTTCGACTTCCTCATCAGACGCCAAACTATATTCTCTAGCCAGAGCTATGGATAAAATGATGGAGAGACTCAATGTAACTGACGGAAACCCACCTAGGGAGAACCAAGATTCTCCTCAAATTCAAAACCCAAACTTCAAAAGAAATCCACTACAGATCAGGCAAAGAGATCCTAGAGATCAAAGAGAGCAGAGGGCATCTGAGCAGCAGATCAGACCTTCCCTCCAGGAGAATTATGCCAATGATGGGGAGGAGACAATCGAGGAGTTTGATGACACTCATATAAACATAATGGGTGATTACAATCATGATCATGAATCCATTTTCCTCACCCAGGAAGAGCACGAGATGTTCCTCCTTTCACAAACAGAGGTAAATGAGGAAGTTGAGGAATCAAAACAGCAGGCCTTTGAGAACGCTATAATGGAGGTTCACAGACAGTATAACCTGAGGATAAAGAAGACAAATGAGAACTCTCTGAAGAAAGCTACTGAAACCAAGAAATCCTCAGAAAACCTTCCCAAGAAATTCCTTGAGAGAAACAAGGTTGGACCTCATACACAAAAAACTCTAGAAATACTACAAAGAGAAAATCAGACTAAATTTTCATCAGTTAGTCAACCATATGAACCCAGCCATAGAATTTCGACAGATAAACCATAAGTATAGACCTTAAGAAAATCGTCCACCGCATTCAGCCTTGAAGGGGAACTAGCTAAATTAAAAATTCACATTTCCCTCTCTGAGATAATGAATAATAATGCTTACAGGTCACAGGTGATTAAAGATTTAAGCATCGAACTTGAGATAGGTACTAAGGATTTGAATGTTGGATCTGTAAATCACTCGGACATAGTAAATATTGTCGATGACCGACCATAGCTCATGTTTGGTCCTGAAGTTGATGGTCAAACTGATAATGGTGTCGTGGCCCCTTTTTACATTATCCTAAACATCCACGATCTCATATTACACAATGCTATGCTAGAATCAAGTGCCTCTCACAACCTGATGCCCAAAGCCGTGATGGAAAAGTTGGGGCTCGAGGTCACCAGACCCTACAAAGATTTTCATTCTTTTGATTCCAGCAAGGTTAAATGTATAGGCCTGATCAAAGACTTATGTATAGGCCTGATCAAAGACTTAGGCTTGATCAAAGGTGAGTATGCAGCTAAAAACCCCAGACTTAGGGCTTATAGGAATGTTGTTTTGGATGCTCTTCAATGCTTTACGAAAATCGACTTGCAGGTGATGCCTAGAGGACAAAACATATTTGCAGACGGGCTGGCTACGTCGGCAGCTACCTGTAAAATTCCTTTTCATCCCATGCGCAAGTACACAATGGAGGTGAATTGTAGACCAACCGTTCCTGACAACATCAGATACTGGAAGGTATTTGGAAATGATGATCAAATTGAATACTTCCTACAGTGTAAGAATGATTTTGAATGTACAAACATAGATTTAGAAAATGATGACAAGATTGTAAATAAATCTATTTCTGAAAGTGGTAGTGTAAATAACGTAGATTCCAAAGAGTTCAATGAAAGTAAAGTAGATGCAGAAGAATTGAATGAAAAAGAGATAGATTATGGTATTCTACAATTGAAAAGTAATGTGTTACCTAGAGGTCTAGTTCTTCTAGAAGACTTGTTTGATTTTAAAGATGTAGCCAAAAAACTGAAAATTGAAGCTAGTGGTAAAGAGGTCGAAGAATGAAACATAGGAACAGAAGAAAAACCCAAGATGATAAAACTCTCAAAATCTCTACCCCCTGAGCAAAAACACAAGTACATTGAACTTTTTAAGGAATATGTGGATGTTTTTGCCTGGGGTTATGAAGACTTAAAATCGTACGACACAAGTATCATACAGCATCCCAAGTTACTTCCCCTGATAGAGAAAGAAATAAAAAAGGTGTATGATATTAAAATCATAGTTCCCCGAAGATTTTCCAAATGGGTTTCTAATCTGGTTCCAACCAGAAAGAAACCTAGAGAAATCAAGCTTTGCATTGATTTTCGAAACCTGAACAAGATCTCCCTAAAAGACAATTACCCATTGCCCAAAATAGACCACATATTACAAAAGGTAGTTGGAGCCAGTCGAATTTCCTTACTAGATGGTTTCTTTGGATATAACTAGGTTCTCGTCCACCCAGATGACCAGGAGAAAACAACTTTTACCACAACTTGGGGAACCTTCATGTACGTGAAGATGCTTTTTGGTTTGATGAACACTGGGGCCACTTTCCAAAGAGCAATGGACATTGCTTTTGTGGACGAGATTGGCATATTTATAGTCATTTATCTAGACGACGTAATTGTCTACTCCCAATCCAACGAAGAACACTTACAACATCTCAGACGAGTGTTTGAGAAGTGCAGAAAATTTGGGATTTCTTTGAATCCTAAGAAGAGCCTTTTCGGCTTAGAAGAAGGCAAATTGTTGGGACACATAATCTCTAAGGACGGAATCAAAATAGATCCCAACAGAATAGAGGCCATCCAAAAACTGGAACACCCTAGGAATATTAAAGAGATATAATATTTCATTGGAAAAATAAACTTGCTAAGGAGATTCATACCCAACCTGGTCGAGCTTCTCAGGAACATCACCAATATGTTGAAAAAGGACACAAAAATAAAATGGAACATTGAATCCAAGCAGTCTTTTGAACAGGTTAATCATGCACTCACACAAGCTCTAGTGTTGATTAGTCCAGACTTTACCAAAGATTTTTACCTTTTCTCTTTTGCATCTAAACACACCATCGCAGAAGTACTACTGCAGAAAAATAGCGAAGGGATGAACAACCCATAGCCTTTTTCAGTAAATCCTTAAGAGATGTTGCGTTAAATTATAAAATAATGGAGAAACAAGATTTCACCTTGGTGAAATCCATAAAAGACTTCGGAGTCTATATTCTCCATTCCCATACCATTGCCTATGTTCCAAATGCAGTGGTAAAGGATATTCTAACTCGGGATAATCCGGATGGTAGAAGAGGAAAGTGGATTGTTGTTATTCTAGAATATGATTTAGAGATTAAGCCTACTAAACTAATCAAAGGTCAAGTTCTAGCAAAGTTGATGGCTAAATCTAATTTCCATGCTCTAGATATTAATTTCTTAGTTGCACTTGATGAGAAGGGAGAGCAGGTGACTCCAAGCGTGAAGGAGGTATTTCTAGACTCTCCATGGTATGCAGACCTGATATTTGTCTTGTTCAATTTACAAGCTTCCCCTGGTCTAACTAAAACCAAAGCGAGGTTTTTGAAATTAAAAGAATTAAAATTTTGTATTCTAGAAGGTAATCTTTATTGGATTACCTTCTAGAATACAAAATTTTAATTCTTTTAATTTCAAAATTCTTTTAATTTCAAAATTCTTTTAAAAGAATTAAAGACGAAGTTGACAAGGTTTTACAAGATTTTCATGCATCAGATTGTAGTGGGCATATGAGATGGAAGACTACAACAAATAAGATCCTCAGATCTGGATTCTACTGGCCCACATTGTTCGCGGATGTACATCGACAAGTCACCTCGTGCCATAAATGTCAAGTGTTTGAAGGTAAAAAGAAGCTCTTTCCCTTGCCTCTCAAACCCATCTTTGTTGAAGCTCCTTTCCAGCAATGGGGTTTGGACTTCGTCGGAGAGATACACCCTCCTTCTTCTGGTCAACACAAGTGGATTCTCACTGCCACTGACTATTTTACGAAATGGATCAAAGTTGTACCATGCAGGCAAGCTATTGATTCTGTTATCATTAAATTTCGAGAACATCATATTTTGTCGTGTTTTCGATGCCCTAGAAAAATTATAGCTGACAATGCAACAGCCTTCCAGTGCAAAAAGATCATAGATTTTTGTAGCTAGTATCACATTACGTTGGGACATTCCACAGCTTATTACCCTCAGGGAAATGGGTTGGCTGAGTCTTCCAATAAAATCCTAATGAATATCATTAAGAAGACACTGCAAGAAAATAAGAAGTCATGGCATAACAAGATGGTTTCCGTGCTTTGGGTTGACAGACTAACTACTAAGAGGTCAATTGGTATGTCTCCATACCAGTTGGTCTATGGTACTGAAGAAATTTTTCCTACCTCTTTGGGGGTCTCGTTCATGAAACTTTTGCAAGAGATGCAAGCTGAGCAAAATGATTCCCAAAGAAGAATAAACCATATGATCCATTTGCAACAGTCCAGGGAAGAAGTATACAAAAAAACTCAGGTCATCCAGAAGAACATCAAAAAGTTTTTGACAAAAGAACTAAAGAAGATGATTTTGAGTTAGGTGATTTGGTACTGAGGTGGGATGCTAGGAATGAAGATAAGGGTAAACACGAAAAGTTTGATAGCCTATGGAGAGGCCCCTTTATGATTCAAGCATTCAAAGGAAACAATGATTTTCTGCTCAAGAAAAGTGATGGTACAGCCCTGCCAGGCGGACCTGTGAATGGAAAGATGTTGAACCACTATTCACCACCTCAATAAAGGCATTTTCCACCCATTCCCATTGTACAAACCATTTTCCTTTACTTGCAGTTTATGAATGGGTGACATTGATCAGATGGTTGAAGCCCGTAGAAAAGGCCCTAAGCCACTAGACAATGTCATAAAAAAATTCAAAAATAAAACAGATCAAGTAGCGAAAGAAGCTCTGGAGTAAATTTTTCAAGACATCAGGAAGTAGGATTCTTGGCACTTCACAAGGAGAGTACCATCCCCAGGTGGAGCCGCTGTTATAACCCTATAATTTATAGGATCAACTGGTGACTGAAAATTTTATCCTTGTAATGTTTTTTGGATTTCAAATAATGTTTCATCTTGCAAATGATTTGAAAAGAAAAAGAAAAGAAAAGAAAAAAGAACAAGAAAAAATGAAAAGAGAATAAAAGAGGGAATAGAAGAAAAAATGAACAAAGCCCCATGCAATAGCAATTAATTTATCCATATTGTTTAAACATGGTCGGGCCCTTTTGAATTGATGTTGATGGGATTAGCGAATAATCTTGGCTAAACTGTTTAATCTTAGCCAAGTAGATTGGTTAGTTAGTGAATAAATTTGATCAAATTGTTCAATCTTGATCAAACAGCCCCAGGATAGAGTAATTTCTTAGCCCAACAGTTTAATCTGGGCTAAAGGTGTAGGTAGGTAGGATAGGACGTAGGCTAGTCAGTTGTTCTTTCAATAAATTTTGTATGGTGTTCGAAGAAAATGTATTATTCTGATGTTTGATGTATTTTCCTAACCCCATGGTGACAAAAGAAAGGGAAGCAGCGCACAAAACCCACAAACAAGCACTAAGCCTATTTTTTGTTTCACATATTAAATCGTGTCCAGAGATTAAAGATGGTGCATAGATCTACAGTAGAGCTATTGGCACCTAGATCTACGGCTAAGATGAGTTTTCGGACCCCCGGGACCGTTCTACCTTTAACGGTGGGGGGGGGGGTCTGAAATGATGGTTAACAAGAGTGCATAGATCTATGGTCCAACAGACAGCATGCAGATGAATGGATGACAAGANTGTATCTAGTGGTAAAGTAAAATGCAACATGGAACTCAACATGTTGGTAATATTTTTCCATTGTGGCATGATTTTATTTCCGCACTTAGAAAATAGTTTTATCCATTGGGATATAAGGAAAAGGCTTTAATTGAATGGAAAATTCTTAAGTTAAGAAAAGGACAGTCAGTGTAGGAATATATAGATGAATTTTGTAAAATGGCTTTGATGTTAGATGTTCCATTAACTACACAAGAAACTCTTATGAAGTATATAGGAGGTTTGTCTGCTTATATTCGTAATACTATATTTATGTTTGGACCTACTAATATTGATGAGGTTTATGTTCAAGCAACGTATATTGAAGCAGGTAAAACTGGAGTTGTTGTATCATGGGAATCATCTTCAAAGAAGGATGGAAAAGGAAAAGGGAATGGAAAGAAATCAAACTCAACGATAGTGAAGGAAGAGAAGGTCTCTTGAAAGCATTGAAAGAAAGAAAGGCACAATGATGAGCATTGCTTGAAATTGCACCTAGGGAAGAGATTGAAGTGGTTCAAATAGACGAAAGGGAGGGAAAAAGTTGCAACAACAACATGGCCAATAGACTAGGGGTCATATTCAGGTGATGAGTCTAAAATCATGGCAGTTGGTTTGTCAGGTAAAATTGGTGATGGTTTTGATTCAAGAAGTAAATTTTTTCATATAAGGGTCATAATGAAACATACTAAGATCGACACATTGATAGATAGTGGATCTCAATCTAACTTAATTTCAAAAGAAGTGGTTAAGAAATTGGGATTAAACACTAAGATGCATCACAAACCCTATTCACTAAATTGGATAAGCAAAGATCACAAATTGCCCATAACAAAACAATGTATCATGAAGTTTGCAATTACATCTAAGTATGTGGATGAAGTAATATGTGATGTGGTGTTGCTAGAAACATGTGGAATGGTCTTAGGAATCCCTTATCTATATGACTGCAAAGAACATAATCAATATCATTTGTTTAAAAATGGAACTGAATATGTTGTACATGCTCATCATATAAAAACAAATAAATATATTCTAACAATGGAACAATTAAAGAAGGAATATTATGCAAGAAATACACCTATAATTGTGCCAAGTAAAGAAGTTGATCTTAAACATGAACATGAGATGGTTGTAGAATGGAATTTTAATCATACTTTGCTTCAAGATAAGTTAATGTCATGCAAGCTAGTCAAGCATATGGGTTTAATTTCAGTCATATTTATGATGTTACCGTTGCTAATTTTTTCTACATGGATGGTAGTGGATTCAATAAGATGTGAACATGTTCAAATGGCTAACAATATGATTTCAGTTTTCATGGTTATTATGCAATTTATTATGATGTGACAGGTGCATAGGACAGAGTTTAAAGACAAAGGACAAGTGGGGAGGCCTATCCCGCACTTAATGTCTAGTTAATACCCTTTTGGAGGACCAAAAGGTCTTAGTGGGGAGGAATGATCCAAAATGGATCTAGGAAGGCCAAAATCTCAAAGTTCTTGGAATCGAACGAAACCAGCACCATTGCATAGGGCCCATCGTGTTGATTCCGACAGTATGTGTTTTTCCGTATGTGAAAGTTATCGCGTTCTGAACTTGTTCCCAAGCAGGAAAAAAAAGTCAAAGTCAACAATCAGAGGTTGTACCACTGATGTCATCAATACATCAGTATGATGTGGTAGGTGATGTCGACATGACATCATGATGATGTTAGCAGGGTGACTCAGCAGCACCAGGAGTTAACATGTGTCAAACATTTTTGTCATTTGCACGCTGAGTTGGCACGGTATGGATTTGACACGTGGACTGCACGTACGCTAACATGGTAGTCTGTATGATGATGTGGCACACTGACAGTTCGACATGTGGCAGTACAGATGATAGGTTGGAAGCTGACATGGTGACAAGTGGCAGGCTCTGGGCATGATGTGTGGCGTACGACACTGACTTGATAGGTTGACTGGCCAAGTGACTGGTTTGGTATGGTCCAATCCAGAGGCGACATGTGGCACCCTGGATGAGGCCAATGAGTGTCGATCCAAAAAAAAATTGGGACTCCATCGGAGTCGAACCCGAGACCTCCGTACTAGCCAATGGTTTCACCAAAGATTACTAGCCACCCAGGTGCACATGTCACTTGTTTAAACATATGCCAATTAAAGGTTTTAAAGTTGATTTGGGCATGTTTTTTGGTATGAGCCCCGGTTGGCCAGGGGCTAGCCATACGACCACGGGTGCTAGACCAAAAGCCAGGGCGGAGAACAAGGGTGTGACCCAGCACATGGCCACATGGAATTTCCCATATGACCAGGGGCCAAATCAAAATGGGTTAGTGTGCATTTTTGCCCAAATATTGGTTTTTAAACTATGTTATGATTTTATTGTTAATTAGCCTAATTTTTATGGGATTTTGCCCATTTTTTAGGATCTGGAGCCCTTTTTTAGGCCAGATCTTGGGAGGAAGTTGGGAGGTGAACCCAAACTAAAATCCTATATAAACCAAAGTTTTTTGGTAGCCATGAGAGGTTTAGAAACAACAGAATGTTGAATATTTTGAAAGCCCATTTTTATGCAGGGAAGCCATTGAGGAAGAGAACTTTGGAGGCCATTTCCAGGAGCTATGCTCAGCCTTTTTCAGTGTCGTCAGTTGTGTTGGATTCTTGAGGTCGAGTAGAAAATAGCCAGACTAGTTTTTAATCAATTTGATGTACTTTTGCAACATTTAATATTAATAAGAAAGCTTCTCCCACTGAGACACAGGCCTGGAGACATAGGCAAACTTGTGTCGAACTCCATTAACAATATTGGTGTTATGGTTTGTTGTTCTTAATGTTTACTTTCTGTTATGTATTATTTATGATGGATGCAACATTATTTCATTAAAATATTATTCTTCTCTCAATTCCTAATTGGAAAATCAACTCATGCATAAACTTAACCATAGTCTTTAAAAGATCAATTTCAGATTAGGGACCAAAACCAACCCCCTATTCATGTGTACTTCTCTCAGCTCTGGAGGATTAATTACAAGAGCTATTTTTATGACTTTTGTAATCTTTTCCTTACCCCTCTGCACTCTATTCTTATTGGTTTTCCAAGACATAGGATTTCCTTTTAATCTAGGACTAGGATGAAGGGGGTAGTTGATTGGTTCTTATGTAAATACTATTCATATATTAGGATGTATGTAACCAATGGAGCCCCACACCTTTTACCCTACCTTTTCCTAGACCGTATTCTGATGAGAGAGATTTCTTACCAAACCATGGAGTCAGGGGTCACCTCACTACTCCTAATTAACAACAAAAAGAGTTGGCCTATTTTACCAATCTACATAGGGAATTACACCATTTCCAACGGCCCTCATGTAAGAAAGGAGGTAGAAACCCTGTAAAATCTAAACCTATGCCTAGGAGAGCCTAAATTCCATGACCCACATGATCTTACAATTAGCCATGATGGATCTGTTGGGCTCACCCACTCTAACATCCACGTAGTTGATTTTGAAGAAGACGGATTTAAAGGAATACTATGGTATGAAGAATCCCTACAGAAGTTACCCAATGATGCTGCCAGGTAGGAGTTTGAATGTGAACAAGAGGAAATTAAGAGAGTGAAAATTGACTAGTTCTAGAGATTGCTCGAATAGGAAAAATTATACAACAACGTTAAAGAGCAATCAAAAGATAGGAAAGAGGAAAAGTTGGAACAAAAGAGACTCCAAGATGAGGAGGAATATTAAAGAAGGAAAGTCAGGGAGGAAAGAATCAGAAAAGTAAATGAACTTAAGGTAGAACAAGTTGCACTTCAAATGAAGAAAGTTGAAGAAACCAAGGCAAAGAAATTGGTTGATGAGGCAAAGGCCAAGATATTGGTTGATGAAGCCGAAGCTAAACATGTAGTTGAAGAAACAAAGGCTAAGATAAAGGAAGATGAGTTGTTGAAACAACATCCGTTGTAATATTTGAGTCAGGCCCCAAACACTCCATCAACACCCAATTTGGGTATTTTGAACATGTCACCTCAATACTACACTCCTCTCAATGTTATTATGGGGAATTCTTATTTTTCTTCTCAAGCCTTGAATTTTGAGGGAGTTGTGGTGGCCATTGGAGACTATTATTATGATAATAAAATGAGGAGTATTGAGAAGAGATCGAATAAAAGGAAAAGAGGAGAATACACCAGATACAATTCATTTGCAGGGAGAATATTAGAATGGAAGGCAGGGCCCAATCCTGAGGAGAATGTTATTCAGGTAGCCTCTGCACTCCACACTTTTCAAGGAAAAAATGCCTCATCTTTCCTTGAAGTAGCCAATGCCCTAAAAACTTCCAAAACCAGGGTGACAAAGCTGGATACAGAGTTAAGATATGTGAAATACATGCTTACTTTAGAGTTCGAGAACATTGCCAGAGTAGTTGACATTCTCAATATAGAGAATTTGAACAGAGCCCTACAAGCATAGAGAGATCAGATGAATGGATATTTTGAAATAATGATCAAGACCCTACGAGACACCCATGACAGATAATTGGAAGCAGAAAGAGAGAAGATCAAAACAACCATGGAGGAGAACATGACATCTACACTTATTGTGGATATTATCAAAACCCATGCATTAGAGCTAAACGAGAGGTTTGCAACTGAGCAGAAAGAATTCCTCAATTTGCTTGGTAACATACAAAATGGTTGAGAAGAACAACTCGGGCCAGAAGATAAATTGGTAGAGATTCAAGGAAGGTATCAAGAATCCCATGAGGCTTTAGAAAATATGCTTGGTTGGAAAGATATGTGTGAGAATCCCCCCACTACACTGCCAGTATACTTCGATAAAGAAAGACTCTCATATCATATATTCTTTGACACTTTTAAACCCATTTTTAATAATGTACAGGTCACCCAAAAGGAAAACATTGATGCCTTCATAAGCCTGTGGAATAACTCAAGCGATTTCATGGAAGAAATCAGAATGAATCCAATGCTCCCTTTTTATGAAGCAACACCTGCCACCGCAAGAATTGTTGAGGTGGAAGAACACAAATAAATCAGCCAAGAAATCATACAAAGTTTAAATCAGATTGAAAAAATCTTTTGAGGAACACCTGTTAATACCTACCTAACTCACCAGTAAAATCCAACACTTTGTTAAAAAAGCAGAAAATGAGTTACAACAAGAAGTGTCCACTAAAGTTTGCAGTGGAGAGTTAACCGTGGAGAAATTGCAATCTGTAAATCTTGAGGAAATAATGAAATAACAATCCCTCTAGGAAGAATATTAGGATCAAAAGCAGGGGAAAAGAGGCTCATGATAATAACATTCCATAATTGTACCCAAATGTCTCCTTTATCTGTTGTCGTTATCTTGTTTTCTGATTTGGAACATGAAGATTCATTTGGTAAAATGAGCCTAGGTTCATAATTTTAATAATATCATGTAAACAGTGACTCCTCATTATAAAAAGGGAGGAGTTCCCATAGTAAAGGTTTTTTGGTTTCCAGATGTAGCATGATAGTATTTTTACTGCATGTGAATTTGAACCTAGAGAAATTTTTGAAGATTGTGGTGTTAATGTGTATGAATGTTATTGGATAGTTGGTTTTCATTGATGTCAACCTTTAGAGATTGATGTCAACCCTTAGAGATTGATGTCAACCCTTGGAGAGGTCTAGAGATGTGGATAATATTATTGGCCAGTTAACTGACATTTGTATGATCGAAATTGATGATGAGTTATATGGGTGCATTTGATGTAGTCTACATGTAGCCTCAGAAGTGTGGTTATGGGACCCAAATTTGGTTGAGGAATATGGACATGAATGAAAATGAAATTTTAGGTAATACACTTATAGATGGATAGTCCTTTTCATGTAGTTTCTGGTGATATGTGGTACGCCACGTGGTTCCTCATGGTTAGGGAGATATGGACTTGTAAAGTTGGAATCCCCGAAGAGTGGTCAAGAAGCCTCTAGTTGGTTACAAGTCTTTGTTAAAGGGTAAAGTGGTTGCAACAAGAAATCCATAAAATAAGGAGAGAAGTTACTATGAAAAAGTATATAAAAACCTCAATGAGTCTCTCATAAGGACACACACTTACATTGAATATCTATCTTGTGAATGTTATGGTTTATCCTTTTATTGGAAAATATGAGGTTAAATATGACGTCAAGTTTGAAGTTATGAAGGAAGGTCGAAGGTGAAAGTCTCTGAGTTGCAGAAGCTGTGAGTAACCCTAGTTTCTGAGGCATCCACAAGTTGCAAGTCAGAAGGACATGGATGTACGCGGGTTGCAGTGGTGAAAAGCATAGATATTTGTAGGTAGTAGTAAAGGAATTCACAGATCTGTGAAAATATTATGAAAGGGTGAGAATAGATGTTGGTACCTGGTTGCCAAGGATTATGGAAAAAGTTACAGGTCAGTTTACAGTACAACGGGTCAACTACAGGATCAAAGGTAAGTTTTAAGGGTTATGGTTATGGTGTTATGGTACATGCATGGTGATGATAGGATGTGATATGATACATCTTGGTGATGTTATGGTACATTTATTAGAAGCATTATTGGCTATATTGGTGTATGGTTTGATTGCATGTTATGGTGCATACTTGAGGCTTGGTATATTATGTTATGAGGTTGTATCTTGGTGATATTGAGGATCATGCTAGAGGCATGTGTTTGTGGGATTTGTTATATGACTTGAGTCACATCATTTCATGCATGGTACATGTTGGTTGAGGTCTATTTGCTGAGACACATTGTTGGTGCATTTCTTGGTTTATTGGTATATGATGCATGGCATAATATGGTATATGATTGGTACATGGTATGATGTTGATGTACATGGTTGATAGATATGGTTGATGTTCATGTTTGGCACATGGTATGGTACAGGTGTTGATGATACAGGTATCATGCATGGTTGATTCTCTTGTTATGGTACATGGTTGATGGTACAAGTTATGTGATGTAGAAGCATCCTTAGACTCATGCAATTTGCATCACCCAAAAAAATTTACATTCTGCAAATAGAAAATAAGTCGAATAAGGATTGTGTTAGTGGTCCATTTTATTTAGTCAGTTTGTTGTAAATTCAAACTATTGATTAGTCTTGCAACTAATCTTTCTATGTTGAAACTTGTGTTGAAACACGTAATGAAACTCATGCTAAAACTTGTGATGAAACACGTACTAAAACTCATGCTAAAACTCGTGCTGAAACACATGTTGAAACTCTTGTTGAACTCGTACTGAAACGCGTGCTGAAACTCATGCTGAAACTGCCACATTTAGATAAATTTTACAAGTGCCATGTTGAAACACACGTGCAATTGATTTTTCCACACTGGTATGCATTCATAATGATTCACAACTATTGTTAANAAAAAAAAAAAAAAAAAAAAAAAAAAAAAAAAAAACTTATGGCTAAAGGACAAAATGTGACCCGAGGCCAAAAGGAAGTTGAAGCAATCCAGAAGATAGAGAGACAGTTTGGGTAATATCTCATTCTTGGAGGGAAGGCAAATCATTTCAAAGTCAAGGAGGAGTTTTAAAAGGTAACGGAGCACGATTTTGAAGGGGTTGGTGAACCACGAAGCAAGGAAATCGTAGAAGGTGGACTGGATAGAAATATTCCAGATTGGGTTAGCACACAAGAAGGGAGAAACAAAATCTCAGCCCATACATGCAGACCATTACCATCTGGACGATTTTGTATTGGTTTTCAGCCATGCAAGCAGCAATTCATGGCGATCTTTTTATCCGAGGCTTGATGTAATATAGAAATATATTCTCTGCATTGAATTAATAATTGAATGGTATTGAAATTCATGGGTTTTCTAGTTTTTTAGTTTCCAGTGGATTCCTCATTATTTGGTAAACGTATTTTTGTTTTGTTTTTCCATTGTATATTATGTAGCAAGGTGTGTGTTATAATTGTGTGTGTGTTACAACCCAGTTACCTCTGCAATATGTGGTATCAAAACTAATTTCTTCTCTAGGATTAGCATGTAACCTGCTTCTATGAGATAGTGTACATAATACCTGTTCATGGTGGTTTCTCAGCAAGAGTGATCGAAGTCAAGTTGGGTTACAGAACCGTGTGAGATATGTGGATGTTGGTGAGACACCTACAACTTGGAGGAATGTCACCACAAAGGAGAGGAGCGGGAAGGGGAGGTGCAAGAAGTCGAGAATGGAAAATTTGAGAAGAAGAATAGAGGAATTGGAAAATCGTAGGAATGGAGATGATGAAGTATACTCAGAGCCAGAAAAAGAAATCGAATATGAATGAGATGGTGATGAAAGAGACCCAACAACTAGATTGATTTATTATTTGAGTAATAGGGGTAGTGCAAAGGTTTATGTTTCTTGTTATGATGGTAGTCTGAGAGTTGATGTTCTCATTGACTATATTGGAGAACTTGAAAGATACTTCGAGTATGAAAATGTTCAAGATTCAAATCAGGTAATATTTGTTGTTGTGAAACTAAAAGGCCATGCAACACTATGGTGGGATATTCAGCATAAGGTTAGAGTGAATAATCAGCTAGAGAAAATCAGAACTTGGAAGAAGATGGTTACCAAGGTTAAAGAGAAATTTCTTCCTGTTGATTACCAACAAAATTTGTTCCAACAAGTCTAGAACATCAGACAAAGGGAGACATTTATTCACAAATACATTGAAGAATTATTTATGTTGTCACTTAGAACAGGCCTCAAAGAACTAGAATTCCAACGAGTTTCGAGGTATGTAAATGGGTTGAAGTATTTGATTCAAGATGAAATGAGCACACACCATTTTTTCACTATCGATGAAGCTTATCAAGATTCCCTTAAGGTAGAAGAAAATATTAAGAGCAAAACACATCCTAGAGGTAGAGGAAGAGCTTTTAAAGGATGAGATAAAGCAGGGACTGCTAAAGGAAGTGAAAAGGAATAAGAATATGCCAGTCGTCAAGGTGGCAGAGGAGGAAATGGAGTTGGTAGAGGTAGAGGATTCGGAAGAGGAAAGGTAAGATATGTAATCACTTTTTATCAATGTGGTGTAGAGGGACACAAGAAGTTTGAATGTCCAAAAAGGAAAACTTCAGGGAGAAGAGGTGAATCATGGGTGCAAGTCACACAGGATGACAAAGCCTCATAGTTTGAGAAAATGTGATTTTTCTTCAGCAAGAACAAGGTGATAATTTTTTGTTGGTGAGAGTGTTGCTTAAATCTGAACAAAAGGAGGGAAAGGAACTAGAACAACGAAAGAAAGTTCAAAAAAAAAAAGTAAGGTTCAAGGAAAATGTTGTAACCTGATTATAGATGGAGGAAGTACAGAAAATTTAGTATACACTGAAGTCATGAACAAACTAAACTTGAACAAGGGACAACAGGTGACTGTGACTGAGAAATGTTTATTGAACTTTCATATAGGGAGTTTTCAGGAGCAGGTGTTATGTGATGTGATTGAGATGGATGTGTATCACATACGCTTGGGAAGACCATGGTTGTTTGATCGACAAGTTCACCATGATTGTAAGGAAAACACATATGAGTTCAAGAGATATGGACAATGATATAAATTAACACAAATGTTGGATGATACAGTAACAACAACAAGAAATTGTGTTGATATAAACATGAGTAGCAGTAGGATCATGCCATGTTATGCTAAAGAATTCTTACAGGAAGAAAGAAAATAACATTTTGTTTAGCAATGATTCTGAAAGAAGTGAAAAGTGTAGAGTAGACAACTTTTATACCTACGGAAATAAAGTCATTGTTGGATAAATTTAAGGAGATTATTGCTAATGATCTACCAAAAGGATTTCCTCCAGTGAGAAGTATTTCTCATCAAAATGATTTAATGTCTAGATAGAGTTTACCTAACAAAGTGCCTTACAGGATGACTCTAGCAGAGAGTGAAGAAGTGAATCAACAAGTGCAAGAATTGCTTGACCGATGGTTAATTCATGAGAGTTTGAGTATGTGTGCAGTAACAGCGGTATTAACTCCAAAAAAAACAGGGGAATGGCGAATGTGTACTAATTCATGTGCTATAAATAATATCAGTATCAAGTATCAATTTCCATTTCCCAGAATGGATGACCTTATGGATTGCCTAAGTGGTTCAGAATATTTTTCAAAAAGTGATTTGAAGAGTGGTTATCACCAGATTTGGATCAGAGAAGGTGACAAATGGAAGACAACATTCAAGACAAAACATAGACTATTTGAATGGTTAGTGATGCCATTCGGATTAACTAATGCGCCCAACACATTCATGAGATTGATGAACTAACTAAAACATTTTGGAAACTAACAGGATGTCCATTCTATGGAGAGAACATGAACATGAAGAGGTGGATCGAGCAGTGTTTGATAACGATGAGGCTAAGCAAGCTCTGCGTGCATGTTGTATGTATAATTTTTTCCAATTTGGTGGCATGAGGGAACAAAAAATATTACTCAATATCCTAATTGACTACTGGAACATGGATGTCAAGGATTTTATGCTCACTGGACAGTCTTTGACTATTACGGTTGAAGACATCTACTTCATCACGAGCTTATCAAGGAGAGGGGAAGAATCAAACTTTCAATATCAGGGAGGATGTTAGAGCATCAATCACTTTATCAACGAGTATTGTGTTTCCAGTACCGAGAAGAGTGGCTCATAAGTGCCAATTAAACAAATAACCAACTTGAGCATCAGAGTCATTCGATCAACTCTAGTTTGGATTATGGGATCCAACTATTTGCACTTGGCATCGTGGGAAAAAATGCATTATGGGGTTGAATTCCTACGCCCTACTATGTATGACTGGATTTCCACTATGCTTAACAAATTGAAAGTGTAGTTGACATATTGCAAGCTTGGGAAAGCCAAGAAATTTTTATTTAGTAGCGTCCTATGCACATTTTTCTTCGAGCGGGTGCCCATGATGAGCCTGTGAACATAGATACGAGGACACTTATGACCATGGTCATCCATGGTCTGATGGACCGAACTTATAGCTCACTTAGGAGGTGGAAAAATGTCTAACCCCTTTGATGACGACTTCTTTGGTTGGTGGGAGTGACAAACTCCCTTCATTGAGGACTACCCATATGTGGGTATTGACTTCACCAATGAATTGGATGTCATCATCTCTGCCAGAGACGAGATACAGGACATAGGTAACCTTTATTTTTTGTTATTTGTTTTTTAATTTTTGAAAATATATAACTAATTATAACTTTTTGTGAGACCCAACGTACTAACAAGTACCTTACTTTTATGCAAATAGAGCACCCATGAGATTGACTAATGTCCTACAGCATAGCCAATGTGGTAGAGAGGAGGAAGAACTAAGAGACGACGCAACGAGGACTTTACGTAGTGTGGGTCGAAAATTCGAGGCCCTCATGTGCAATTTACTTATGGCGACCATTGGCGACCTCCCCATAGGCATGCAACAACATGTCGTAGGAGTACCCAAGCCATGGGTTCGATTGTTCTGGCGTTTGTAAAATGCCATAATTTGTTATGATAGGGTGCACCAGCCTCGAGCCTAGACATATTACGTGCTCATAGCACAATTTTATACTTATAAAACATTATATGACCTTCAGGGGCTAGGAGGCCCCGTACTTTGTACTTTGATGGATCTCATTTTGATATATATATTATTTTTTGTGCGTTATATACATTTTTTGGTTTACCTTGCAAAATGTGTATATACATGTATTTATGTGTTCTTTACTTTACTAATGATACACATGTCAATCTAACACATAATTAGCATAAGAATCAACTAAGTTACTCATTAGCTCTCCTAGGAGCATGCTTGTAAGTAATGAACTCAAAAGATCGTTCTAGAGGATGTACCCTAAGGAAAAACCATAATAGCACGGGATATCGAACTCGATATATACTATTTAATTGTGAAACTACCAATTGTGAATCCATGAACACTTGAAGATGATAAATACCATAAGACGATTCATCTCGTAAAATCTCAATAACAACGTTATATTCAACAACATTGTTGGTAGTTTCCTCGAGATACGCACCTCTAGCAGACACTAACTACCTAGAAGGTGAATAAATCACCCAAGCAACAGATTCTAGGTGTCAAGTATGGAAATTGGAGCCATCAATGAATCTGAAGTAAATCAACAACCCCTTGGGAATATGCAACACAGGAGAAGCA
Organism: Picea engelmannii; assembly: GCA_009831015.1. NCBI lineage: Eukaryota > Viridiplantae > Streptophyta > Pinopsida > Pinales > Pinaceae > Picea > Picea engelmannii. The sequence goes on along the minus strand of ML790888.1, from coordinate 72,745 downwards.
CATCAATCACTAACGCAACAAAAATGCCAAAAACGTAAACGAAGCTACGTACAATATAGACAATAGAATACAAGAGTGCTAATGCTCAAACCCTCAAGCCTAAGCATAGTACTTCTTTAAGTAGAGCCCATTTCTAGGCTCCGACAACACATTGCCTTCAAAATCTGTGAGCTCGGAGGATCCTTTCTCTAAAATCCATCGCACGACATAAGGGTCAAACCACATAGGGTTAAAATTTCCTTTCCCCCAAGGCATCCTTGTCCTAGTCGTAGACCAACACAAGATCTCCCTTAGAAAACACCTTGGGATGGACAGACTGACCGTACTAGGACTTGAATTGTTTCTTATGTGCTTCGTTTTTTAAAGTTGCATCTCGACATTGCTCATTGAGATGTTTAAGGTAAAATAGGTGTTCTTTGAGTTGAGTCATGTCTTAAAGGAGCTCGACTGTTATTTTAAGTGAAGGAAATTCACATTCAATAGGAAAAACTACTTCCACTCCATGAATGAGTTGGAACGGTGAGAAGCCAATGGAACTTTTGACTGAGGTTCTATAAGCCCATAAGGTCGGGTAAAGCATCAAGTGCCAGTTGGTTCAGGATGAATTCACTGTTCTTCTTAAAATCATTTTTAATGATTTGTTGATGGCTTCAACCTGACCATTATCCTGAGGATAGTAATGAGATGAGTGTTCTTGCCTAAACCCTTAGTTTTGATACTAACTCTGACATCATGTGGTTTTGGAAGTGACTTCCATGGTCGGTGACAATATCTCTCGGAACCCCAAACCTATCTATGACTTGGTTGAAAATGAAGAGTGTTGTTGTCTCCCCATCATTAGAAAAAGTTGGCATAGCCTCGACCCACTTAGTAAAGTAGTCAATGGATAAAATTATGTAATGATGCCCCCTATTTGAAGATAGGTGGAATGTCATAAAATCAACCCCCCACTTGGTGAAGGGATTGTTGGACCTTGACCAAGTTTTGGGGAACACTTGGTCATATTTGACCGTTTTTGGGACTTCGACAGCCTGTCGAAGATGGAGCGCCAGACGAAGCGGAGATTGCAGAATCTAGGCCCACTTTTGGGTCCTTTTTTGGGTTTTGAGGAATATATAATGGGAAAGGGATGTCATCCTGTGGGTTTACCCACGCTTAAGCCCATTTTGTATGTATAAATATAAATCTAGGAATCTAGTAGAGCGTGGTATCTAGGTGATATAGTCTAAGTGCCAAGAAGGGATATGTGTGAACGAGAGTTTTGTGCATTCTATATAGACTTACAGAGCTTAGTGTAAGTCCCTGTGTGAATATATAGAAGGCTTTGTGTTGAAAGGCAAGGAAGAAGGATCTAGAGAGCTACGCAGATCTTTTGTCATGTGCAGAGTAGGGTTTGGTTTCTTTGTGCTTGTAACCACTTGGCCAATGATAATAGAGAAGAAGAGTTGGTGGACGTAGCCCTAGGGTGGAGGTGAACCACGTAAATCCTATGTTGTCCACTTTGTGCCTTGTTCTAATGCAGTGATGTGATTATTTGCTAAGTGTTTTGATATACTTAGATAGATCTATTTATGCTTTTTGCTTCAGTAGATGTGTATGAATAGTATATCTGATATGTATGAAGATTCTTAGTGTTGATCTACTGGATCTGATCTGTTTTACTATTTCTAATTATTAATATACCTTAGATCTAAGTGAATGTTGCGAGGCTTTGTGCTATCTGCGAAGTATAGTGAGGGTTGAATATTGATGAATGATCAATGTTAAGTGCTCTGTAAGAGATATAATCACAAATCTATGTCCCAACTTAGGTTGCAGACACTCGAGTCCTGCAACCACCCCTACCTCTACCTCAGGTGAGACTTCATATTCTTCGCAGGTGTTGCCGAAAGGGATGGTAGTTAGGGTTTTTTTGGTGTGCTCTTGTAGCATTGAACCCTGGGTCTGCTCCTATGCCAACAAATGGTTCCATTGTCAGGATCCTTTTTTATTTTTTTCTAGGGCATGGATCTAGGTATGTATGATAGATTATGTCCTAGCTTAAAAACTAGGGCATTAACAGATGAAAGAAAGTTCGAGAAAATAAATCTAATAAGCATAATGATAGATATGTTATACCTATGCATAGAAAGAATGTTTGGACTAACAAATGGATGCAGGATCCTAGAAAGAATTTTTTGCAGACTAGCTACCATGATCCTAGTGCATAGTATAGAAGAAGTTGGGGATCATTTAAAATAAAGAGAGGAGTGACCCTCTGTTACAGTTGCAGAATACCTAGACATCTTGATTAGGACTGCCCTGGCAGAGGATCTAGTTGTCTTTGTTGCAAAGCTATGGACCATGAGGTATTGGATTGCCCTAGAATGATCGCTAGGCTGGAAGAAATGAATCTGAATCAAGAAAACCCTAAGGCAGATCTAGAAGAGGCAGAACCCCAGCAAGAATCAGAGAAGGTATTGATACAAATGAAAGAGACCCTGAATGACCATCGATATGTTAGACTATCAGAGATTCTCAAAGAAAAAGAATGCATTGAAGCGATAATAGGAGAGTTCGGCATTGACTATGTCCTCGATGAAGAGACACAAGTGAAAACTATGCCAGAAAGAACTTGGGAAGCTATAGGGAAGCCTGATATGATCCCTTCATTAGGAGGAATAAGACTATTTAGAGGAAAATTGATGATGTTATGTGGAAAGCTCGCTCAGATACCTATGAAAGTCAATGGAACTTTGACAAAGGAAGACTTTGAGATTATTAAATTCGTTGAAGACAGCACCTCGTTTACCATGTTACTAGGAAAATCTTGTATTGATAGAGATCAAGCTAGAAATAAGGAAGAAGAATAGGTTTTAGAACAGCAGAGACAACAGTTAAAAGAATTCATGACCAGAAGGATCACGCAGTTGATTGAAGAATAGGAGAACAGATCGAATCTATTCAACACTAGAAGCCTAGATGTCCAAGCTACAAGAGAATTAGAGCACTTACAGAAGATTGAAGTATCTATCTCAGATATAGAAGAGGTATTACCCCTGAATCCTAGGAAAGAATCTCAGCAGCACGAAGCGACTGTGTCCAAGGAAAATAAGAATCGGAATGGGAAGAGAATCACTAAGATGAAGCTCACTGGAAAGAAGGATAGGAAGCTAAGTAAAAAGAGATCTAAGATCGACAGGCTACAGAAGATTCCAGAGGTAGCCTCGCAGAAGGAAAACTTGCAGAATTTGAAATTCGCCGAGATATCAGACCAGGGACATAGGCCACTTTACTAAGGCGAAGCAATATAGTCGTTGGTGGCCGATATACCAGTTGTTGCTCTGAATGGATCGAAAAGCATTGATGGCCCATCACCGAACCATTGGACTGCACCATAATGGACAGAACACGAATTAATGAGGCTCATACCCATTGCAAAGTAAACCATTGCTAGGATTGCCTATTTATATCATTGCGCCATGCACGAAGAACACTTTTTCCAACTGAGAATTTGAAGCCCACAGACTAGCAAGTGTATACAGTGATCATCGCGCCCTTGTTGTTCATTCTTGTGCAGTGTCTAAGATCATTGTGACCTTGATATTAACCCTGAGTGCGTATGTCTGAAGAGCTTAGCGCACTTGAAGAATCTGTGAAGGAAGTACTTGTTGATCTCAGGACCAAAAAAATCATGTCGGAAAGAAGGATGCATGCAAGTGTGCAAGCATCATTAAAAGGAGGATTCCAAGATTCTCCATCGACTGCTCGCGGAGCAGGAACTTCCAGAATCACGACAGAGATGAGAACAAAGCATAGAGATGATATCATGAATGCCAAGTTTATTTTGAGCATTCTACCTGCCTACCTACCACCTCTAACTAGCTCCATCAACCAGGACAGTGTGCCCCGAGATTTTGACTATGATTTGGTCACGGCGTACCTCCCAAAAGGGATAATCGCAGTTCCCACCGACTAGGATAAGCTCACAGCCTTGAATTTTAGTGACTTCAACCTTGGAGATCGGAAAGCTTACAGCATTCTTTCCCCGCATAAGTATTTGACCAAGACCAAAGGCAAGAATTCGAAGACTATCCCACAGCCATGGACCCAAAACCTCGCGCAGTCCACACTGTTTAATGTGATGAAGATATCGCACTTCGGCCGACACCAGGAAGTAAACACATGCGTGAAATTGTTGTTATCCTGCTACCACGGAGGTTACTTATGGCTGAATCGTCGCATCAATATGGATCTGACCTTGGTCAATCGGATCATAGGGCTGAGCATGAAGGGCCCTAACCCACATGAATTTTACCCTAGAAAGACCTCAGACCGAGCATTAGCGCAGAGAATCAATGAGACTTATGGCGATGTCGAGAAGGGCATGCGAGGTTACAAGGTAGCCTCTATCCAAAACGGCGCAGTGCGCCTCGCATGTCAGCTGATTGCAGGCAAGCTAGTTTGTAAGAACCGACCTACCCAAGTAACTGGATTCATTGTTGACCTCATCGAGAAATGCACAGAAGGACTTCAGATGAATTGGGTGTAGTACCTTGTAAACCAGCTAGATCTTGATTGCCGAGAAGCGCAAGACCAAGGGTATGATTTCCACTTCAAATAGATTCTCATATTGATCACATTCATTGCACGGGAAATGCCGAAAGGTGCGACCTTCCCCAACATTGAGCCCCTTGAGCCTTTGGCCACGAAGTTCAGTACCTTGTGGTACTCTAATGACACGAACAAGCAGTGTTAGTCCAATGTCATCTTCCACACCTATTACAACCAGTTGAAACAAGCCATCCAGTCTGAGCCTCGGATGACCCCGAATACCCTCCACAAGTTTCGGCCCTTAATGAATTTCAGCGCGGGCTGCCACTTTATTTATATAATAGTGCACGCTGATGAGCACAAGAAATAGTTGCAGTCATATTACAAGTTGAATAAGGAAGACTTAGAGGAAATAACTAAGGATTGGTAGGTAGACCTTCTCATTCCAGCCAACCCTATGGAGTTTTCTGATGTAGACAGCCTGGAAGCTACGAAGGATACACCCGAACATAGTAAGATGAATAAGCTTGTAGAATTTCAGGATATAGACAGCACATCTGTGAGGACTACATCCATTTCACCAGATAAAGGGTGTGACGTCGAAGAGATCAAAGGCGCAGAAATTGAACAAAAGAAAGGCTAAGTACCACCACCTAGGGATGAAGAGGAATCATCAAAGAAAAGGAAGGTTTTGCCTCCGAAATCTTCCTCCCGGAAGAAACCTAGAGCCCCTGTAACTAAGATGCAGACTACCCTCACATTGGATGATTTTAATTTCATCATTGTAGTTGTGAACGATGATTCACATGAGATACTAGAGAAGCAGGAGGTGAAGTAGGAGTAGATGTATAACTGTATCGATATTGAACTCCAAGGAGTGCAGCAAGCACTCCAGTCTAGCCACGCAGTATCCACTGTGCCTCTGACAGCAGGAATAGTAGAACCAGGAGATGCGCCAGCTCAACTCCACCAGATTGTTGATATGGTCGAAGCTCGCCTTCGAAGAGCTCAAGAAGATACAATGCAAGACATCCAGGATTTAACACAGGTATAGGGAGTACTTGTCGAGCAGCGCAGTGCTGTCGAATGAGAAAAAATTTCTCTTCAAGCATAGTGGGACAAAGAGAAAGTAGAGCTACAGCAGAGAAAGGTGGATTTCATCGCGGAGCAGCTAGAAGTAAAGGAACTGGTCAACAGAGAACTTCACTCTGTGATATTCATTGAAGTTGAGACAGAAGAATGGGTTCCACAGCAGGTGGCACAACTGGAAGGAGTGATCCAGCAACTTCAGCAGTGCATCACAGATCTGGAACTTCATACTGTGCCTGAGACTCCTCAAGAAATCAGAGACCTAAGAGAGGAAAATTCTCGTAGCGCGGTTGGAAGAATGAAAGCTCTTTCCTTGGAGTGAAAGTAGCTGAGATCTAGGAGAATCCAGAGTTACAAGAATTGGATTCATAGCTCCAAGAGCCAAGCAGCACAGAGATACATTACAGGCGTAGTTGAAGGCCTTGTCACCAGTCGAAAGGATGAAGATGTTTCACGAGCAACGCACCACCCAGTAACAGATCCACACAATCCAAAGTAAAATGATGGAAGTCTCTCAATGACTTCAACCAATGCAAGAGAAGGCATGCCAACTGTTCACCGAAGTTGAAAGCCAAAGATTCGAGCTAGAACAGGTCATCATCACAGTAGAACAGTGCCTAGAAGGGCCAGTCAATGATGCACTCATCTGGGAGTTCACTGAGCAAGAGCCTGTAGCATTGCAGCATTTCGAAGTAGCTCGAGCCAAGCTCAAGGTGTTCGAGGTAGAATTGCTCAGACCAAAGTGACTTGGGATGAGTCACAGGTGAGTGTTGGGGGCTCGTTGGCCCTTGACCAAGCTTTGGGGAACACTTGGTCATATTTGACCATTTTTGGGACTTCAACAGCCTGTCAAAGATGGAGCGCCAGACGAAGCGGAGATTGCAAAATCTCGGCCCACTTTTGGGTCCCTTTTTAGGTTTTGGGGAATATGTAATGGAAAGGGATTTCGGCCCGTGGGTTTACCCATGCTTAGGCCCATTTTGTATGTATAAATAGACATCTAGGAAACTAGTAGAGCATGGTATCTAGGTGATATAGGCTAAGTGCCAAGAAGGGATCTGTGTGAATGAGAGTTTTTCGCATTTTGTATAGACTTGCAAAGCTTAGTGCAAGTCCCTGTGTGAAGATATAGAAATCTTTGTGTTGAAAGGCAAGGAAGAAGGATCTAGCGAGTTGCACAGATATTTTGTCCTATGCACAGTCAGGTTTGGTGGCTCTATGCTTGTAACTGCTTGGTCGATGATAATAGAGAAGAAGATTTGGTGGACGTAGCCCTAGGGTGGGGGTGAACCACGTAAATCATGTGTTGTCCGCTTTGTGTCTTGTTTTGATGCAGTGATGTGATTATTTGATAAGTGCTTTGATATATTTAGATAGATCTATTTATGCTTTGTGCTTCAGTAGATGTGTATGAATAGTAGATCTGATATGTATGAATATGCTTAGTGTTGATCTACTGGATCTGATATGTTTTACTGTTGCTAATTATTAAGATACCTTAGATCTAATTGAATGTTGCAATGCTCTATGCTATCTGCAAAGTATAATGAAGGTTGAATATTGATGAATGATCAATGCTAAGTGCTCTGTAAGTGATATAATCATATATATGTGTCCCAACTTAGGTTGCAGACACTTGGGTCCTGCAACCACCCCTGCCTCTACCTCGGGTGAGACTTCATCTACCTCGCAGGTGTTGCCGAAAGGGCCAGTAGATTTGGTTTTGTTGGTGCGCTCTTGTAGCGTTGAACCCTGGGTCTGTCCTTGTACCAACAGGGACCAACAGTGATGACAGGAAACATTGGAGAAGGATGTGCATGCATTTTCTTAGTGAAAACGTTCCATGGATAACACTTCTTAACCACATCAACAAAATCTTTAAAAATTATAGGCCAAAAATATCCCACGCATAAAAAAAATTGGGCTATTTCCAACCCAAATAAGTGACCACCACATGCTCCACTATGGCAGTCATTCAAAACAACCTTTGCTTCTTCAAGAGTTAAGCAACGTCTAAGAATCAAATCCACCCCTCGTCGATACAAAGTTTTGGCGATGATGAGGTAGTGTTTTTCCATATGATGGATCTGTCGTTGCTTGTCCCTCGAACATTTTGGATAGAACTTCAGATTTTGGAGATATATAAGGCTATTCCCATACCATGGATCAAATCAAGAGATGAGGAAAATGTGCTCATCTGAAAATGAGTCTATTGTTTCGCCTTCCGCGTTCTCTACTAGAAACTATGACAATGACTCAGGGAAGACTAAAGACTTCTTAAATTTTGCAGATGCAAATTCCAAGTCAAACTCTTGAAGCACAACAATCCACTTGTTGTACTTCCCACCAATAATTATCCTAGTCAAAACATATTGAAATGGATTGATTGTGGCAATGACAGTTGTCTTCCATAATAGAATGTGATGTCGGAGCCGCTGGATAGCATGAAAAGCTACTTGTGCCAGTTTCTCTACATGTGAATATCTAAGTTCAGGACCCATGAGAACATGGCTCAAGTGATAGATGACATGCTCTTGGAGCTCATCATCCTCCTAAACTAGAATCATGTCGATCGAAGACTTAGTTGATACCAAATACAACAAGTAGTCTTGATTGTAATACGGGGGACTCAACAATGGAGTCGAAACTAACACCTTCTTCAAAGCATCAAAAGAATGTTTTGCAACTTCATCCCAACATAATGAGACCCCATTCTTTAAAGGGCACATAAATCCCTTTGTTATATTAGCATAGTTCATAACAAGACGCTTGTGGAAATTTTCCTTTTCCCTGTAAGATCTGAAGTTGTCTGATTGTGCACAGGGGAGGAAACTGAGTGATTTCCTCAACCTTCAAGGGATCAACCATGATCCATTTTGTTGAAATGATGAATCCTAAAATACAACGAGAGGTCACAAAAAAAAAGTGTTAGTGTGGATTCAATCAAATCCTATAGAAACGGCATCGTTCGAAAACTAAGCGGAGGTGTAAGAGATGTTAGGCCCTCTTGCGTGAGTGAGTGGTGAGATAATCTAAGTATGCCTCCACTTTGTTCTTTAAGTCATGAAAGGAAAGCATCATGGCCCACTAGAATGTTGCACCAACTTTTTGAAGACTAAACAACATTTTCTTTTAAGCAAACGTACCCGAGGGACATATGAAGGTCGTCTTATGTTGGTCTTTCGGACGAAATTCAATTTGGTTGTAGCCGAAAAAAAACAATCCATAAAAAAGAAGATATTTCTCCCCACACACTCATCCATAATCTGATGAATGAATGGTGTCGGGAAGTTATCTTTAGGACACACCTTATTCAAGTCCCTAAAATCCATGCAAACATGGATTGTACCTTGCTTCTTATCAATGGGAATAGGGTTGGAGACTCATTTCGTAAGAGGAACTGGGTAGATAAATCTTGCATTAAGAAGCTTTTCAACTTCCTCTTTTATGTTCACTGCCTTTCTTGGGTTCATAGGTCTCAACTTTTGTCGAACTGGCTTCACATTTTCATAGGTTTGAATCTCATGTTGAACTATTCAAGGATCAATTCCAAGCATTTCAACGTAATACCATGCAAACACATATTGGAATTCCTTAAAGAGTGTTGTATATTGAGTGACTTGTCTTATGATCATTCTGCTCTAAAAAATCATTTTTTGACAATTTCAAGATTCCTAGAAATGTTGATTGAGATCATTTCTGATATGTTAGCCAGGTTTCCTTCGGCATAGACACCATTTCTAGACAAAGGATTGAATACTCCATCAACACTTCCAATCATAGCTAACTTGAACTCTCCACTCTCTACTCGACCGAGTTCAAGAGGGAAATATGATCTATGATGTGAATCCTCCCATGGCCTTTCGACTTCGATCATTGCCTCGATAATTTCTTCATCCAAAGGCAAGATGATATCCAACAGTCTTGAGAGTTTGGAGAGTCTTGAGCCCAAATAGGCTCGGGAAAGAGATCATCTTCCTCAGTGACCATAAGAGTTTGATTTGGATATATTTTGGCTTGTTGAATGGCTTGATAAGCTACTTCAGCAGCAAACAAAGTTTCATCCATTCCAACATGAAATCATCCTTCAACCATACTATATGGTGAGGGAAGGGTCGATGGTTCCTGTACATACAATGTCCTAAATGAAGTGACCCTATTAATCGGAGTAGCACAAACGTACAAAATTGATGCAGGGATATCAAAAGATCCCATAAGCAAAGGGTACATCCCAAAACCGATCATCGCAGTGGCCACATGAGATTTTTCAATCTAAGGGACAATAGACCCATGATTAGCTACCATGTCAGAAATTTTGGATGCCACTTGATCGATACTTACAATTCTTACCTCATGGGAAAATAATATAGTTCGAAAAATTGTCAATATGACAACAATCATGATGTATTTCTAACTTCTTCCTAACAAGAGATTATAGTCGAGAGGTTGGTTGACTACTTCAACCTCAATGCAAACATACTTTCCCCCTAGAGTAACCAGGAACAAATTAATTAGGCCATGTAGCCGAAATAAACATCCATTGAAGGAAGTCAAGAGTGTATGAGAAGGAGTAAGCTTAGGACAAAATGGCTTTCCAACATGACAAAGACATCATGCACATTGAAGCACCTTCATCAACGACGGTTCTATTTACTAAGAGATTGTTCCAAACAAACTCGATCTAAAATTCTACATGATATGGAAGGTGAGGCCCCACATCAGTAGCAACAAACTTCATGACAAGTTGACTAGCAAATTTTGCAGGTCCTATGGAAGATAACAACGCAGTGCGCTACGAAGGGAAACTTTGGAACCTCCAAAGAGGACAATGCACAAGGCGTCTGAGCCACATCCTCCACAACTAAATTGGAGTAGCTCATGCATTAAGGTTATGCATTTTCCTTTTATAAACACCCTTAGGTATGCACGACATTGTCTCTTTCTCAGGTTTCTCTATATAGAGAGGGGCTTGATCCTCTGAAGTTTTCTTACCTTTCTCAATCGACTCTAGGATATCATAATTATGATATCTCGTCGACACGTCTACATATTTTAGCTTCTATGAGTTAATATTTTTTACTGATCCTTTGTATATGTCTGAGGGGGGAGCACCTGAAGTGCCCCCTTGTGGGTTGAAGTTGGAAGCACCAGCTTGAAAATTCTGCCCTTATGGGAAAGGGTTTTGCAACACAACAAGATAATGTTGTTGATTCAACTTAATGAGCTACTGGGATTCTTCCATTTGTAGGCATTGGTGAGTAAGGTGATCATCGTCATAAAGCTTACAAGGAAAATTTAACATCATTTTCTTATCATTTCCCCCCTCAAAAATTTTATCCAACTTTTTGTTATTACCCCCACCACCTTTCTTGCCCTTGCTTATTCTCTTCTCTCTAGGTTGTTAAGTACCCTTTGAAGTCTTCATTTGCATTGAATGTATGTCAAAAGACAAGGTGGTGGGGGTGGCCAACCCAGTGACTAGACCGGTTTCAGGTTGTTGAATAGAAAGTTTCTACATCTATCTAGTGGTAAGGTATTTGGATTTTGTTTGTGTAGAACCCACTATACCATTGACATGCAGATTGGAATTTGGATGATCTGAAAATGATAAAGGCTTGTATTCTTGAAATATTTGCAAAGTTTTGTTTAGGTGTGCTTATGCAAAAGGATCAATTTGCAAACACAAATTTTAGAGAAAATTACACATTCAAGATGCAGATAATAACCAGCAAATAACAGTGAGCAGTAAACACATAACACATCAAATGATAAAGGAGTTCACCCCTCTCTTGGGCTACATCTCCTGGTCCAGCTTCCAATGGATCTTTTATATTATTTTCTCAAAGTGATAAAATATGTGCTTTACAATGCTCAAAATTCCAAATAGATGGCTCCAATGGCTTCAGAACATCCAAAAACCCCTAGCTGGGCTTTTTCGGCACCTGATTTGGCCACAAATTGAAGAAGATAGGCTTCCTAGAAATTCCCCTTCAAACTTGTTGTCTCTGGATCGCCAAAATGTACCTATGTGTGTCCAACCTAGCCTCTATGCATTTTTTCATGCTTAAACCTAGCACCACGCACATAACTGCAAAATGTGCGCAATTGTAGAACGGTTAGGGAACCTAGCCCCCTAACTGCAAAGCCATTGAGCGCATGGTCCATGTGACCACGTCCCCCGCACACAAAAGGGATAAGTTCCAAACGTATGGGAAAGTGACAAGTGTCCAGGCATGCGGGGCTTTGAAACCATTTGAAACATGTGCGCAGTGTGGTCACATGGTTATCCACATGTGAATGGGGGCTGGGGCTAAGCCCCAGCCCGGACTGCGCCCAAACCATACCACAACTCAAACTTAAATATAAATAAACCCATATATATAATAAGAAACAAAGTGTGGTTTATTGGTAGACCACACCATGTGAAGGCTCTCCACCATGGTGGGAGGTCCAGGGTTCGATCCCCACGGACTCCATATAATTTTAACAACCAAATTTAATACGGTGCCACGTGGCAGCCCATGTCTGGGCCAAATGGCACCATCCCACTTGTCAAAAAAATGTGCCACATGTCAAGAAGTGATTTAACCTCATAACTACCAACTCATCACCTGCCACGTCAGCAACTGTACGGACTGTACAGTCAGCAAATTTTTGTATGTTTGACAAATTGAACAAAACACGATATCTCACTCATCCAATGTCCATTTGAGCCTATTCGAATTGCGTTGGGTTCATGACGACGAGGCCTACGCACCCCTTTGATTTGAAGTGATTCTGAGCACTTTGAATTTTGAGCAAAATTTGATCCCCTGGATCATTGGATTTTCCAAGTCAAGCGTGGATCACAGCGCGTTAGGAATAATCTCATAGAGTATGCCTCACTGAGAGTATATAACCTCTAAATGTTGCACCTAAAAGATTGCATGCTCCTCTGAAAACACTCTCAAAGTTGCAACGTCCTTTGAAATATACAGGAGTAATGATTTTAGGAACCATTTGAGGAGGAACACTAATGGGACCATAGCCTTAATCAAGCACTTCCATCTCCTCCATTCTTGAATGTGATCGGAAATGTGCATGGCATTGTCTTGTACAAAGTTAGCCAACAGTTTTGTCTCGACATCGTACTGGACAGGGAGTTGGAAGTGGTTTAAGAAAACCATATCTAAATCATCGAACGTTGAGTACTTCCCCCTCTCGAGTTCAATATACCATTTGCAATGCCTCAAGTGATAATACACTGGAACAAACGCAATCTGATCGAAACATCATTTAACGAGTTGGATGAGCACCACAAGTGGAATGTTATCACATGGTTTTGTGAGTCTTCAGCGCTTTTCCCCTCAAACTTTGGAATGTTCGAAGGTAATTTAGTCGGGACCACAGCAAAACTGGGTTCATGACATATAGGATCATTCGTCAACTTGGAAAAATATGGAAAATGCAAAGTTTCTAGAAATGGTAACTTAGGTTGCATCATTGACTGATGAGCAGCCTAAAAAGAAGGTCATGGGTTGTAATTGGGACCAGGTTGCCAGAAATCATTTTCTATCAAACCAAAGCTTTGGATAAATCCTTGTGGATCCTAGTTAAATGGAGGAAATCCTCCACCTATCTGGTTTCCAAGAGGAAAATTGGGGTTACCTACAGCGGACCCTCAATGGAAAGGGATAAATCCTTCCATGGTGGTGGACTGACCAATAAAGGGTTTTCCCCCTTGTGACATCCCTTAGAAGGGATTTCACTATCCTTAGAGAGGGGTACTCCCAAAAGTCGCCCCTAGAAAATAAAATGGTCCTAGCCAGGGAGTGGGTTGACCTTGGAAGGGGCTTCCCCCTACTGACACTGCAGACATGGTGAAAGAGTTGCTCTTGAACCCACCGAAAAGTGTGAACGGGTTCGAAGTGGATGAAATACTAGCAGATTGGGATATGCTACCCATAGAATCACCCCAACCCCATTTGAGGTTAGGGTTGGAAAATGGAACAGGTCCACTTCTGATGAATGGATATGATAGAGGAATGTGACTTCCACCCCAATAAAGGGATTGGTAAGGAGTTTAAGTGCCCTTGACACCAACATTCGATGAATGGGATGTTGGATGAGAACTAACCAATGCATTAACCATGCCCATCGATGGAATTATGTAAGATAAAGTGTTTGTTGTTGATGCAAAAGATGTTGTTACACTTGAAACTTGAGTGGGACCGACAATCGACAAGGCAATGTTGTTGGTTTTTGTAGCAATGGTGGATTGTACCACATTTTTTGTTTGATCAGACACACCAGGAGGGAATATCCCCCCTATAATGATCGTTGAGGTGGGAGTTGTAGGGGATCCCGACCCTGAAATTGGAAAAGTGTCATCCATAATGGCCCAAGAAAGGAGGCTACTATTAGCAAAGTCCGATCTTGGAGGTGGGATTCAGATGATCGGAAATGGAAAATTTGAAGTTAACGGAGAATTAGCCTGTGGAGCGAATTCCTCAACTCCGTGATCCTCAACAATTACCTCTTCTGGTTATATGACGTTGTCTTATGGAGATTTAGGGTCTACGATCTCAGTCTGACCAACCGGTAAGAAAGTGTTGGACTGATCAAGATGAAGCCTTTGTGGGGTCAGAGGATAATTATTCCTAATCACTTCCTTGGGTGAAAAGCCTCGAATTCTCCTTGATCTTTGAGGTAGAAATTTGGCCACTTTGTTGGATTAGCTCTCGGTAGAAAACAACTCTCCTTCCTAAGGTTAAACTACCTTCACTAAACACACCACTAAAAAGGCCCTAAAGACAGGACAGACTCAAACAACTTTGTCAAAATTATGACTCAAGTGGATTAAGTCTTGGGACCGAAATCACAACAAAGTGGGCTCGAGGCCTCTTGGACGAAGGCACAGGTTGATTAAGTCCAATGGACCAATGAAAAAAGGTATGATAAGTTGTTAGCTTGACCTCCACATATCATCCTTATCTAGTGCAAGTTCCCACACTTCATAGGACACCCTCTGGTATTATTGAAGTGCATGATATAAAATCTGCCCCAGGTACTATGACAAACCTCTGCAGTCACCTTGTGATTTACCTAGGAAGAGAAACTATGTTTACTAGCTCGTAGTCGGCACCCGGGGGGGTACAGTCAACAGTCACTATTGAAAGTGTGGGTAGGGTAGGAAATATCGAAGCCTCGAAAGAACCACCTCTCATGGAGCTATGGTTACAATCAAAACCCACAATAAAAAATCACTCCACTGTGCTTGATCCATCTCTAGAGGGGAATCTCCTCGGTTATTCCTTACGTGACCTTGTGTTTAACTCTTTTGTTAGAGGAGCTTATGGACCAACCTATATGAAAAACTGGGTTCTACAATCCCTATCTCATAAACTTATTTTTATTTAGTGGCCTTAGAGAAATTTACTCTCCAACCTGTGCCAAGGCCCTAGCCTAAACTTGTTGGTTTACCCTAGAAAAATGAAAGTCTTATAATAAATTTTAGTTATGCGTTCATTTTAATACACTATTTTTACTCAAAATGGATGCGGATAAAACTTTGGTGATGTTTTAGACCGAATCCAAAATAAATGCAATATAAGAACACAAAAGTTTCTTCAAATGAAAATAGATGAAACAATGCTTATGAAGAAAAAACAATTCGTTTTCAGATGAAAACAAGAGTTTGGGTGCAATATTTAGAACTAATCAAGATGAAAATCCATACAGGGATGTGTTAATGGGTCTTAAATCCCTTACTTCAACAGTAGGAACCAAACCAGCCACCGAGGCCCAATTACACTCTACAGCGTTTGAAGATGGAATGGTTCTCCAAATCTTGTGATCCGGCCAATTTATCGATGGGCTTTGTGTTTTCTTGTGAAGGCTCTTCCTTCAGTTAGGACTATTCTCTTCTGTATTTTCTCTTGGGTGGGACTGGTAGGATAAATGCAAGCCAGTATAAACCAACTTGACATCAAACAAGATTAACTTTTAACTACTAGGGAAGAGGCTGAGCTTGGGATAACCCGTTGTTCAAACATGCAGATAATGATTCTATACCACAAGCCTAGTACTAATACATCAACCATGTGAGCATCCAATTACTGTCTCAGAAACTAGTTATCATAAAGAAAAACACATATGTAATAAGATAATGGCAAGAAAAATAATTCATCTACCATAACTACTCATCACATAATAACACAACAATTTATCTTCATCATTAAAGCAAAGAACATCAAAACATTGCACCAGATAACTTGACAACAAAATTAATTACTCTTACTCATTACTGCATCATTAATGAAACAGGATAGGAAGTAGTTCTTCTCCAAGTCCAATCACATGCATCTGATGAAAATAGTTTGTCTTTGGTCCAGAAGGACTCCTCAATTCATAGCAGGTTCAAAATAATTCTTAACAACCAAAAAATAAAGAGTTCTTATGACAACCATCGACCCCTAACTAATTGGTCGATGTCTTTATTTATAATATAAAGTTTAACTAAAATTAACGGCTAAGTGCAGTTTAAGAAAAGCAAAAAATCACCACATGGCGTTATCTTCTAACAGTTTCTTTAGCAGTCAACTCGAGATATTTCTTGGAAAGGGTGGCATATATTCCCCTGATGTCTACTGCATGCACCCGGTACTTTACTAGACTAGAGTTCAATTGTTGTAGCATGGTTTGGGCCCTGATCGGAGGTTCTATGAATCATTGCACTTGCCCTATCCTCGCATCGGTCATCTTTGCGATCTCTTCGGTCCATAGCGAGTCTTGTTTGGCATGCGACTTGACTACGTCACTTAAGTCGACAAATTTGTCGGGGGTGATGAACTCAGGGAGCCCGATATCCTGCATTGTTTTTTTAATTATGCTTCAATGTTTCTTTCGAGTTCTTCGACGAGATCACAAGGCAAGATTTGTTCGGTAATCAGGGAATCTTTACTGCAATCGGGGTTGAGGTAGTTTAGTGATCAAGCAATATAATATAAGATACAAACAAACGGAATAGACCAATGTGTACCTGTGGAGATCGTTAGTCTCGATCGTTTAATACTTACGTGATCCTAGTTGCCCCTTTGAATGACCTGAGATGCCTTTGACCACGTCGTTGTTCCTATTCAGTTTAAACGAGTTACGTCAGTGCGCCATAGCGTGGCAAATCAATTACGGCAGATATGAGCGTTGGAACCGTCACAGTAGTCACTCGACCTTTGGGGCTGGGGAAATACGTCGGAGTCGAGCGTGCACGCGCATGCTCCCAAAAGGTTGGATACCATCATAAGGAAGTCGTTAAATGCCTCCAAAATCTATATCACCAAGTGTGTCAATTATCATTCGTTAATAATGGAAGCTGGGGATTTTAAAGAGATTGGAATGATCATATCGTATATTCCATGCAACTCTAATCGTTAGCATTTTATGTGTTCTAGACTGCATCCGTTGAGCAGTTGTGATGCATTAAATCTTCAAGACATCATGTCACGAGGCATGAGTGTTCTTTGGCACTCTCTGTTTCGCTTCTTCCTTCTGCTATAAATTCTAGGAGTTTTGTGGGGAATTCTACCCATATGTCAAGTTTATACCTCTCTAACGCTGGTCTTGCGAGTTTATTCTGGTGAAACTCTGTGTAGTAGTCCTTTACCATCCGCAGACATCTAAGACACTATGTTGTGGCACTATGGGATCCCCTTTAAATAAGGAACAGGGTTTGCGAGGTAGTCAGAGTGTCAAGTCTGAGCCCCAACGTGCTTGGGACTCTTTCTTATTGTCTTCCAGTGTCCCTGAAGCTCCAACAAGAGGTACCGGATTTTGCTCGGAAATGGTGTCAGCGTCTCCAACGGAGGTGGGGTTGGAGAGAAGTACGTCTGAAATACATATGTTGGGGATCATTCCCTCTCAGGAGAAGACACCACGAAGAAGGGGAAGGCCTAGGAAAGATAAGGAAAAAGGGGAAGAAGACCGCCTCCTAGCTGAGTTGAGTGTTCATCCAGCTGCTAAGGGGTCTACGATACTCACTAATTGGTCGGAACCTATAGGGACTACTAGTAGAGGAAGCGGGAGACGAAATGGAAGGGAAAAGACACTGGGTTCTCCCGTTAAGAGTCCCATCTAGCAGTTAGAGCGGGCCCAACTTGCCATAGCTGAACTCTACCAAGAAAATAGAGAGTTGCGGAGCAATTTGGCGGTGAAGAACCGGGAGGCATCGACGTCGCAAGGTCGTGAAGGAAGCACATTTTAGCTCCAGAGACAGCTTCGGGAAGCACAAGATATAATTCTGCAGCTATGCAAGGCACGGAGGATGACAATGGAGGAGGAAAAGAAAACATTGTAAGGCACGAGGAGTAGTCCGAGAGAAGGTCTGTGTGCAGGAGATACATAATGGGTGAGCTCTTGCTTTGCATTCTCCGAAGTGATGCTTGACGGTTTGGGCAAAATATGGGATTTATAATTGTTATTATTATCAGTTCCATTGTAAGTTTGTTGATATGTTCCCTTTAAAACTTCTGATGTTGATTGATGTTGATGTGGCGTTGTTAACTCGGGGTTATTAAAATATTTAAAACATAAAATTTAGCACTCAGTTGGTGGGTAAGGATTGCACTTGGGGACTTCGTTCACGTTGAAAGCAATGCGTCTACTGATGCTTGGATGGCGTCGGGGATTGGCATTAAAATGGAAAATTAATGTGTAGTTTTCTTTGTGGATTATCATTTTGTAAATTTCTGACGTCGAAATCGTATCAGGAGTTGGGGGTCAGCGATACCACTCCTCTTCTTGAGTGGCGCTTACTCTTTTTGTTTTTATGTCAAACCCAAACGGATCGGTCTTCGGCAATATTCCTGTTGAAGCTCATTCGCAGAAAAGAGAGACTTTCATCTGCCGACGCCGATGAATATCGGCACTCAGCTATTTTGAACTTCTCAAACGATTTTCGTCACCTTTACCCTTTACCTATGCCGAAATTTCTAAGCGTGTTGAGGAAAGATTTAGACTGTCGATTCCTTAAGTAGTTGTTAAGTCCCATTTAAAGTTAAGATGATTCTTTGTTGTATGTTCAAGCAGACTTTAAACAATTAAAACATGAAACATAAAAGATAAGCTTAGACATCAGTTTCATACTAAAGTGAAAATAGACAGTGCAAAGGATCAAGTGGTACCCAAAAAGTAGAAATGGACATAGACTTTTTAGGGTTTGTTGAGTGCTCAACAAATGGAAATTCACAGGGCGAAAGAAGAATTTCGGTTCCTCCCGCAAGGATTGACTGATACAGAAGATGATGGAGAATCTTAGCTGGTCTTAAATCGGAACCTCTTAACCTTTGCATTTGACGTCCTTCGGTTGATTGTTTTGGGTCTGCCTGTGGGGTTTTAACCCCTTTCCTCCTTTGTTTCCTTTGACCCTGACTCATGCCCCCTTTTTACAAAACTCTAACAAATTATTCATCTGCATGAAGCCCTTAATTACCTCTACTTACTTGCTTTAGTGTCGCTCCGCTGCCAGCGAGAGTCCATAGCCCCGGTGGAGTCACCCCGACATCACATACCTTGCTCCACTGCCAGTGAGCGTTCATAGCCCTGGCAAAGATATATGCATACCCTCTCTTATTGTTCACTCTTTTTATATTATCAATTGTATTTCATCATGATGCACTGAGTGAGTGGGAGAGGAGGATGTTTGTTTATTTGCAAAGTGAGAGAGTTAAGGTGGATGCTTCACTAGCTCTATCTTCTGGGTTCATGTAGACATTTCCAGCTTTCCTTCTTTCCCTTGAGGTCTTACCGAACCACAAAGTAGACATTCCTAACATTTCTCTGAAGTTGTTCATTTTCTCAGGTTGGATAGAGGATTCCTCAAAGTAACCACAAGTTCTCCAGTGCTTCTGGTGTTTGTAAGTGAGCGATGAGTTAGAAAGAGGGTTTGCTACGTTGCATGATTTTAAGGCCAACCATTTTTTTTTGAACATACCTTCAAAAGCATAGAAAACCAGACAAAAAAGAAACAACAAAAGAAGTATTTCGCAATCGTGACGATATTCAACAAAGAACATAAAACACACATTTTTATTTTTTTTATTTTTTTTATTTTTTTTATTTTTTTTATTGTTTTAGGGCTTGGACATTTACTAGGAGGGCATCAGGTTTCCCCTTCAGATCCTGCAACTGATAAGTTCCTACCCTGATCTTCTCAACCACCTGGAAAGGTCCAAGCCATAGATTCTGAAATTTAGAATGTTTCCCTTTTGGTTCATTTCCTCTATCCCACTTCAGGACTAAGTCTCCTACTTCAAAGTTCTTTTCTTTAGCCTTATGCTTATCAAACCATATTTTCACTATATGTTGGTGAGCTAGGAATTTTGACTTAGCCTTTTCTCTCTCTTCTTCCAGCATGAGCAGAGTGTTAATTCTTTGTTGCATGGTCGATGAAGGTTCTTCGTTGGAATCTTGGGCTAGTTGAAGAGACAAAAGATAGAGCCCATTTGAGAGGATGGCTTCTTGCCTGTAGACCAAAAAGTATGGGGAATTTCCTATAGATTCTTTGGGTCTGACCCTATCGTCCCATAGAGCATTATGAAGTAGATTATGTCAATTTCTTTGGTTATTTGCGACCGTCTTCTTTAATATTCTTACCAGGTTTTTATTAGTTGATTATGCCACACTGTTTCCCTGGGGATAATAATTTGCAAAGTACTTAATTATGATTCCTTTGTCCAAAACAAACTCTGTCAATAGGGTGGAAGAAAATTAAGTTGCATTATCAAACACCAGAATAGAAGGGACACCAAACCTCGTGATCATTTGTTGCTCTATGAATTGGATTACTACCTTCTCATTTACATGAGTCAGAGGAATGGCCTATGCCCATTTCATGAAATAGTCAGTGGCAGTAAGAATGTACTTCTGCAGTTTTGAAGAGCAAGGTGTAATTTCTCCTATGATATCCAACCCCCACTGCTCAAAAGGCTTAGAGACAGTCACATGTTGGAGTGGGATTGCTTCTCTCTTTTCCTTTCCAGTGCTTATTTGACAAGCCTTACAGTTTCTAGTGTAAGTATGAGTGTATTTGAACACAGTGGGCCAATAATATTCGTCTCTCATAATCTTATGAGCGGTGGTGTTTCCTGTGAAATGTCCCCCGGCGGGGCCATCATGGAGTTCCTTCAGAACTTTGTCTGCGTATTCACGTTCGAGACATCTTAATAGTACTCCATCATAATTGATCTGGAAGACTGAATGTATAAGGCGATATTGTGCAGATTTTAATCTAAGCGCTCTCCTTTCTCTAGGGTTGAGATTTTTGGGACATGTCCCGTGATGTAGAAGATAAGTTAAATCCTTATACCAATAGTATTTTTCTAGGGATATGTATGATACTTCGCCAAACCATAGTTCCATTTCATTCTCCCACCCGGAATGTTCATTTACTTGATCTTAGGCTTCGACTGCAAGATTGCATAACCCTTGTCCTTTTACTAGTTTGGCAGGTTTTATATATAGATCAAATTTATGGATTACTTCCATCCAGTTCCCTCTTATTTCCCCCATTTATTGTTGGGTTAACAAGGATCAGACTGCAGGATGTGGCATAATCACTTTAGTATGATTCTTGAGGATGTAAGACCTAAAATGATTTACTGTCTTATAAATCGTGTAGGCATGTTTGTCTATAGCAGGATAATTGAGCTCAGCTCCTTGAAGATTAGTACTCATAAATGACACTAGGGCTTCATTTTTTTCATCATCCTTCTGATTCAAAATTGTAGCTAACGATTGGTCGGAGGCGAAATTATAAAGGGAAAAGTCTCTATTGAAATCGGGACTTCGTAACAACAGGGTCTGGTATATTGCAGCTTTGATATTGTTGAAGGCATCCTTTTGCTCGTCATCCCCCTTAAATTCGGCATCCTTGTGAATCATATTTTGTAAGGGTTTGATGATTTCTGTGAAGTCGGGAGTGAACTTCCTCAAAAAATTGATTTCCCGAAAAAGGACTGCATATCTTTCTTGTTATGGGGTAATGGAAGTTGAGCTATGGCCTTAATCCTTTTCGGGTCTATGTGAATCCCTACTTGAGATATAATGTGACCTAACAGCTTACCTTCCTCGACACCAAAGATAGTTTTCTTTGGGTTTAAGGATATACTGTATTTCCTACACCTTTCGAAAATCTGATTTAGGTGTTGGATGTGCTCTTCTCTATTCTGCAAATACATTGTTACGTCATCTAGATACACTACCACACATTTATTGATTAGTCCCCAGAAATCCATATCCATGGCCCTTTGGAAGGTCGCTCATGTGTTAATCAACCCGAAAGGCATGCGTTTATAAGCGAAGGTTCCCCATTTAGTTTGGAAGGTGGTTTTTAAATGATTTTCCTCTGAAACCAGGACTTGGTTGTAACCTGAGAACCCATCTAGTAGAGAGAAGATATATGAACCAGACATGGTCTGCAGGAGTTGTTCCATCGGTGGGACTAGGTAATTGTCTTTTTCTGAAGCTCTGTTGAGGTTCCTAAAATCTACACATAGGCGGATTTCTCCCGACTTTTTCCTCACCGGAACAAGATTTTCTACCCAGGCGGAATGCCTAACCTGGAAAATGATCTTGGCATCTAAAATTTTCTTTAATTCCTGACACATGAGAGGTTCCAAGGATGGGTGATACTTTCAGAGCTTCTGTTGGAAAGGTTTCACTTCGGGTTTTAATGGGATGGTGTGTTGAATGATACAGGTATCATATGTTTTCAAATCCCTATAGGACCATGTGAAGACATCCTGGTATTGTCTGAATAATTTGAGGTAAGATTTCCTCTCTTCCTTAGATATAGTCTTGTCGAGATTCACATTATTTGGGTTTTCTGGGATCCCAATATTTATAGTTTCATGGAGGGGACAAGAGCTACCAGGGGTCCCTTAAACCGCTCTTTCAAATCAAAGAGATTTTCAATATTAGTTATCCCTTTCGGGATTGTGTGAGCCCTCGATTTATCCATAGGTTGTCCTATCCGAGGATCAGTTTCTGTTGATTTCTCTTGGAATTCTTCATCGTCAATAGTGAGATCTTTGAAATTGTCTTTGTTGGTTAAGAAGTTTATAATATGTTCATCTCCTTCAAATACTTTCCAATTGGAAATGTTATTAGGTACCGACGGTTTGTAGAGCATCTCCACAGTGAATCATGAGGCTTCATAATCCTCTAAAGGCGACGGCTTGGAAGCGGTTGTGTCCAAGGAGTCAGCAAGAATATTGTTTGCTCTAGGGATCATTGTGATATTGAAATATTCAAAGTTCTCTATTAACCTATGCACCTCTTGCGGATAGTTCTTCAGGTGAGGATAATTGCAATGTATAGTATTCCTTACTTGTCTAACAATAATTTCAGAGTCTTCGAAAACTTTCAATTCTTTGACATTCAAATCTATGGATTTATTTAATCCTTGTACCAGAGCTTCATATTCAGCAGTGTTGTTGGTACATTCGAACTCTAGCCTATAGGACAGGAAATAACATTTACCTTTAGGATCGATGAGGATGCACCCTGCTCCCGATCCTTCTTGTGATTTACATCCATCAAAATAGAGGGTCCAAATTTGTGAGCAAAAATCGCTCTTTTCGTTTCCCTTATTATTTTCTTGCTCTCCAACCTTTTGTTTCGCAAGCTCTAGCACAGGGTTTTGACAAAAGAGACAGTCTCCTGTTGGTATCAACGATTTCTCTTGAAAAACCAATTTGGAGTTTTGGGTTAGAGGAACATCGGACAAGAGAGGAGCGAATTTTCCGAAGTAGGAATCACAGGAATAATTGCCCAGTATGGGGAAATTTGTGGACGAGGGTTCGTTCGAGGTTTCTAGATCAGTGACTGTATGTTTCGGATATCTCTCCCTATCGACTATGATCATGTTCTTATATCCCTTCAGTAATAGCCAAAGGTGTGCCCATTCTGTATTGAAGTACCCATTTATCTTTTCAAACCAATCTCGACTCGGTAATAGCCCATATGCCTCTGGTATCTCTACTACGATGATGTCAATCACTTGCACAAATGTGGGGTGTGTCAATATTTTGATCATCACATCTTTGAGTTCTCCTATGACCTTGATATGGGTCTTGTCTAGTTGTATGGCATGTTTATCTCTTTTGAGAGGTATGGCATTTAATTTTTTGCAAATAGACAAGGTCATAATGTTGGAAGATGCTCCAGAATATACCAAACAATTATGAAGGTTTCTATTGAAGACTTCGAATGTTAAGAGGAAAGGTGGGATGAAAATATTTTCCTTTCTATCTCCTGAACAGGTGTTCATAGTTGGTTTTCCCACCAGATCTGTGGGAGACAGATTTCTTTCTAGACCATTACCCGTCATCGGTTTTTCTACTGAATTCAAAGCTTATAACAGAAAGTCCTTCTATTGAAGAATCTTGCATATGTCCATAACTGATATATTGGCCTTTAGCTTCTTCAAATATTCGACCACGTTGTAATCTAGTTTGGGAGATTCCTGGGTATGAATGTGTATAGACTTTTTACCGACAGCAAAATATGTTTTCAGGCGATTGTGCGTTAACTTACTTTTCGAGGCCTGGGTGACATCGGTATCTTTCAAGCCAGGCAGGCCCTTACTGTGTGTTTGTACTACCAAAACTTTTGCGGGTTGTTCATGAGACTCAAACAGGTCGTCGAACGGCATTATCAGGTCGAGATCCCATATCAGCATGGTTGTATCTCATGGTGGGTCAATCTCTTCCCGATCAACAATATTCATAACCGAACTGCTTGGTTGTTCAGTTAGGGAGACTTTGTCTAGAAACCGATTGGCCATCAAATTCATGGCATATACCCATTGAGGGCAGTCTCTTTCAGAGTGGTTTTCCTGATGATAAGTACAGAAAGAATCAGACACAACATTCCCTAGATCAATATTTAAGTTATCTAGGGGAGGTTCAATTGCTTTGAAAGGCTGGATCCTTTTAAAGAAAGGCTTATAGGGCCTTTGGCCTAGGTTTCCCTCTCCTTCATTTCTCTTCATGTTTATGATCTCATTTGATAATTTATTAACCATGCGTTGTAGACCTTCTATATCTCCATTACCCTTATTGGGAGCCTGTTCAGTTGGTTTCCCTGATGGTCTAGTTAGAAGGAGTCCTCTCCTGGGAGGGGTTGGGCTTCTTTCTTTACTAGAGAGGCATGGCCTTCTTTACATACTTTTATCTTTAATTCTATTGTCTTGGCCTCTTCAAATTTTCCGCCAGGGTTTTCTTAGCGGCTCTCTTTACAAACATAGAAATAGAAGTCAGGAGTGCATTAGCATAAACCTGGATCTGCAACTCTTGAGTTGGTTTTGTCGTGAGCTGGAATTTGTTTAAGATGGTCGTGAATCTTTGATTGAAATATTTGACCCTTTCTTTCGGACCCATGGTGTTTGTGAACAACTCATCCATCAGAGCTCCCATAGTAGTTTCCTTTGCAAATTTGTCTAGAAAATCTTTCTGGAACTTGGTCCAGCTAGTTATAGATCCTACTGGCATATTAAAATACCACGTGGAAGCTGAATTTTCAAATTTGTAGGGGAAAATTCTATAGACTACATCTTCATGTTGAGAGTTCATGATTCTAATCATGAGTATGAACTTCTTGATATGATCTTCAGGTAAACCTAAAGTCTCGAGGTCGTACTTGGGAAGCAGCTTCTCCGGGTGTCGGGGAAGATTATGTACTCGTTTAGGAACAACCACGGCATCTCCGGACAACCAAGGTTGGTTGTTCAGAAGTAGGATTTCCCCTTCTTCCTCATGGTTATCATTACCTTCCATATCTTCGGAATCTGAGTCGAACTATTCTTCTTCTGAAAATTTGTTTGGTTGGGAGATGTCGTCGGCTAGCGTTTCGGGTATCAAATCAAGAGGTTCTTGGATTTCGATAATCGTGAAATCTATTAAGTCTTATACAGAGTGTAAGAAAACCTCTTCAGGACTGCTAACCACTGGTCTGCTTTGTTTTTTTCTTTGAGGGAGTATGGAAGCTAAGGACAACACACCGATCTATCGGGCGTAGGCTCTTGTGATTCTCCTAAATTGATTTACTTCCTCATGAGGAAGGGCGTAAGGTATTTCAGGGTGAAAAGGTTCTTCCTCGGGTTGGGGTGAGTTACCCACTTCGGGAGTACTCAGCGTGTGTGGGTTATCTATTGAATAACTATCCATGCATGTGGGATGTTACGAAACTATAGGTTGTTTGAAATGCTATATAAAATATATATTCAGCCATTCATTCTCAGGCCCTCCTTCTAGCGCCAATTATGTTAATGGGTCTTAAATCCCTTACTTCAACAGTAGGAACCAAACCCAGCACCGAGGCCCAATTAAACTCTGTAGCGTTTAAAGATGGAATGGTTCTCCAGATATTGCGATCCATCCAATTTATCAATGGGCTTTGTGTTTTCTTGTGAAGTCTCTTACTTCAGTTAGGACTATTATCTTCTGTATTTTCTCTTGGGTGGGACTGGTAGGAGAAATGCAAGCCAGTATAAACCAACTTGACAGCAAACAAGATTAAATTTTAACTACTGGGAAAGAGGCTAAGCTTGGGATAACCCACTGCTCAAACATGCAAACAATGATTCCACACCACAGGCCTAGTACTAATACATCAACCATGTGAGCATCCAATTACTGTCTCGGAAACTAGTTATCAAAAAGAAAAACACATATGTAAGAAGATAATGGCAAGCAAAATAATTCATCTACCATAACTATTCATCACATAATAACACAACGATTTTATCTTCATCATTAAAGTAAAGAACATCAAAACATTGCACCAGATAACTTGACAACAGAATTAATTGATCTTACTCATTACTGCATCATTTATGAAACAGGATAGGAAGTAGTTCTTCTCCAAGTCTGATCACATGCATCTGATGAAAATAGTTTGTCTTTGGTCCAGAAGGACTCCTCAATTCATAGCAGGTTCAAAATAATTCTTAACAACCAAAAAAGAAAGAGTTATTACAACAACCATCGACCCCTAACTAATTGGTCTATGTCTTTATTTATAATATAAATTTTAACTGAAATTAACGGCTAAGTGCAGTTTAAGAAAAGAAAAAAATTGCCACGTGGCATTATCTTCTAACAGTTTCTTTAACAGTCAACCCAAGATATTTCTTGGAAAGGGTGACTTCTCTCGTATTCAAACCAGCTAATAAACATTTCTTCACAAGTTTGGGCCCATGGAAACCTGTGATGTTCCATATATTCCCCTAATGTCTATTGCATGTGCCCGGTACTTTACTAGACTGGAGTTCAACTGTTTCACTTCCTCTGGCCTCACATCTGTCATCTTTTCGAGCTCTTCGGTCCATAGCGAGTCTTGTTTGGCATGCGACTTGACTATGTTGCTTAAGTCGACAAATTTTTCGGGGGTGCCGAACTCGGGGTGCCAAATATCCTTCATTGTTTTTTAAAAGGTTCGTTACTTAACCTAGAAAGGAAGATAAATTTTATAAACCTCAACTTCACATAGGTTCGCAACGGTTACTAGAGAAACTTGTAGATATCCACTAGTTGTAGTGATGCAACTCACGAGTGTACGTGGGTTGCAATGATGCAACACGTGGATAGCCAAGTAATATCATAAAATAAAAGGGCCAATCATAAACAGAGGGCTTCAGGACTTGGAAATAGGTCATATGAGTCTAAAAGACTCTAAAAAGGATTTAGAAACTAACAACAAAAGAAAACACAAGCACGAAAGACACCTCAACCAAACTGACCCAACTAGGAGTATCGCCAACGGAGTCACCAATTATGATTAAGATATTTTATCCCCGATGATCGTGGTTTGTAATCACAACAGAGAAAGACCAAGTGAAAGAGATAACAGTCTCCCCACAGTGAAAAACACACAAAACGAAAGAAAATAACTACTTTAATTAGGAGAAAGTAGGGATAGAGAGGAAAGAAGAAGGTGCACCTTGTTGTCTCATTTGATGTCGATCCCCGCTCTAATTTTTCAAAGAACTCATGATCTTCTGCTAGATTCAACCTGTAAGATAGTTACAAAACTAGGGTTGCAAAGAAATTAGTTGAACTATCATAAGCATATGCATTTTATATGTCATATTCAGAGTAAACATAAAGATAAATGTACAATGAAGACAAATCTGGGGGAAAACAAGCTCTTTTATTACCAACAAGTGGAAAAGGTAAGTTACAACCCCGTCCAACCTTTAGGCACCGTCTTGAAGCCAACTATCTGGGTTCTTTCGGGAATCCTCAAGCATCAACTCAATCAATATATACTTCTCTCAATGACTCAGATATGGATAAGGAGACACCCTATAGTCACATAAAAGGAGAAAGAAGCTATGGACAAGGAGTTTCTATAAAAAAGGGGATATTACTCAGAGAATTATAGGGGAGGGAGGATTTTTGGATGATGTTAGCATAACTTTGCATAAAAGGACTCAACCTCTTTGTATCCATCAATTATTGTTTACATATTCCCAAAGAGATTTGGGGAGTTTGATTTCGTTGAGTACGAGAAAGGATCATTGGGAAATGAGCCCAGCCGAAAAACTTGCTCGAAAACATGGAATTATTTTATTTTTCATAAATTTTGAGGGAATCTGCAAGTTGCAATGTGGGAAATCGTGGATGTTCACGTGTTGCACTAGGAAAACCTGCAGATATGCTCTTACAGAATGATTTTTAAGTGATTTTTGAGAGTTCCTTTGGGGGAAAAGTCTAGCAAGAATTAGAAAAGGGTTACACCATGCAAAAAAAACGTAAGTGTGTCCTTTTGTGCTATAACAAAAGGTTTGGAGAAGAAATGAAAAACAAGAAGAACGGGTGAATAAATAACAAGTCCCGGAGATCACAGGATTTGCAGTAGCACAAGAAAGAAAAGAAGAGTAGGTGAATAAATA
The DNA here is from genome assembly GCA_009831015.1 of Picea engelmannii. Lineage (NCBI taxonomy): Eukaryota > Viridiplantae > Streptophyta > Pinopsida > Pinales > Pinaceae > Picea > Picea engelmannii. Next base: position 44,193 of record ML790888.1, on the reverse strand, counting down.
ACAAGTTCAAGAGATTGTACTTTCGGGAATTGTAGTGCAAAATCAATCCACGGGAAGAAAGAAAGAAGTCAAAATTCAAAGAGCTGATGAGTCTGCAGATGAACAAGAAGATTACTCTACATCATAGTGGGTATTTTACTGAGCCACCCATCTTGGAGAATCCTAGTGAATATGAATATTGAAAAGGGGGAGTCAGTGCAGTAGCTACTACAGATCAGAGAGCCATCCTTCGAGCAGGTTGAAGTATTTGTAGATATAGATTCAGAGCAATCAGAAAGCAGAAGTACATAATGACAGATTTACCAGTAGAGAAGTAGTGTTCCCACATAGGTATCAGTTGGCAGTTACACAGGAAGAAGTTTATGATTGCATTCCACATATGTATTTAGGCAGAGATATCTTTAGTATAGGTTGTTCTAGACATGTGTAGTTTGGTTTGTAGTGGACACATTTGATATGTGATGATCAGTTTCAACCGTATAGTACACTGACAGATGGGTCAGCATTGTGGAAAGTTGAGCAACAAAGTTATGGACAAAGATCAATTCGTGAGATGCTTAGCAGTGTATTAACAATTGGAATCAGTGGAACCAATTGGAATCAGTTGGTCACAAAAAGGAAAGAAGTCAAAGGCACAAAAAAACAGGGAAAAAGAAATCGTCGGCAAAAGCTATATCATCATAAGGATATTGTTGAATAGTATGGTCAAGTGAACATGACAAGTAAATGAGGAAATCAAATTTTGAATGCTCTTTATATATGTCAGAGAATTACAAGAGGAAACACCAAAGGACATTTAGCGGCATTGGAAGTGAGGAAAGGAAGCATATACAGGTAGACTTACATTGATCTACATCTTGTAGAAAATTCAAGGGAGAGAAATAATCATAGAAAGATATCCAAACAAGAATAACAGTAGCATGCAGACAAAGGGAGACATATCGACAAGGGGAGTTACCTTTTTTCAAAGAAGGAAATAAAGAACAAAGGCATGGAAATGAAGAGGAAGAACATATGCATGAAAACAGGGGCAACAACCCCAAGGAGAGATACCCTTATCCATTGATTTCAAAGGGGGAGAGTGAGAAACATTGATGAGGAGAAATGGTCACATGGGGAGCATGAGTGTTGGAGCATGGATATTTCCATCAGTGTTTCCATCAATGCCAAAGGGGGAGATTCTTGGACAAATAGTTATCATTGAAGTCAAACTTTAGAGATTGATGTCAAACCTTAGATATTGATTTCAAACCTTAGAGATTGATGTCAACCCTTGGAGAGGTCTAGAGATGTGGATACCATTGTTGTCCAGTTGACTAACATGTGTATGATCGAGATTGATGATGAGTTAGTTGGGTGCATTTGATGTAGTCTACATGTAGCCCCGAAGGTGTGGTTATGAGACCCAAAGTTTGTTGAGGAATATGGGCATGAAGGACAATGAAATTGTACATAAGATACTCATAGATGGATATTCCTTGTCGTGCAGTTTCTGGTGATATGTGGTACGCCATGTGGTTCCTCACGGTTAGGGAGATATGGCCTTGTAAATTTGGAAGCCCCCAAGAGTGGTCAAAAAGACCCTAGTTGGTTACAATTCTTATTCAAAGGGTAAAGTGGTTGCAACAATAAATCCATAAAGTAAGGAGATAAGTTACTATGAAAAAGTGTGTAAACACCTCAAGGAGTATCTCATAAGGACACACACTTACATTGAATATATATCTTGTGAATTTTATGGTTTATCTTGTTATTATCAAATCTGAGGTTAAATCTGAAGTCAAGTCTAAAGTTACGAAGGAAGGTCGAAGGTGAAAGTCACAGAGTTGTAGAAACTATGGGTAACCCTAGTTTTTGACTCATTCATGAGTTTTGGGTCAGAAGGGAGTGGATGTACACAGGTTGCAGTGGAGAAAATCATGGATATTCGTGGGTAGTAGTAAAGGAAGTCACGGATATCTGAAAATCTTGTGAAAGGGTGAGAAGAGATGTTGGTACCTACTTGCTAAGGATTGTGGAAGAAGTTACAGGTCAGTTTACAGTACAACAGGTCAACTACAGGATTAGAGGTAAGTTTTAAGGGTTGTGGTTATGGTGTTATGGTACATGCATGGTGATGATAGTATGTGATATGATACATATTGGTGATGTTATGGTACATTGCTTAGAATCATAATTGGCTATCTTGGTGTATGGTTTGGTTACATGTTATGGTGCATACTTGAGGCTTGGTATATTGTGTTATGAGGTTGCATATTGGTGATATTGAGGAGCATACTAAAGGCATGTGTTTGTTGTATTAGGTACATTACTTGAGGCACATTATTGGATGCATGGTACATGTTGGTTGAGGTCTACTTGTTGAGATACATTGCTGGTGCATTTCTTAGTTTATTGGTATACGATGTATGGAATGATATGGTATATGATTGGTACATGGTATGGTGTTGATGTACATAGTTGATGTGCATGGTTGGAACATGGTATGGTACGCAAAAGCTTCCCCCATAAATGAGGATTTCCCCAATGAACACCTTTTCCTCATCCCTTATGATGAACCATGTTACAACGACCTCCCCATCTACCTTTGGACACATAATTTTGGGTCTGATCTCTCTCTAGATGATATCAACACATTCACCATCAGGCCCCCCGATATCTCCTCATTGGAGACATTTTCTATCGGCGAGGGGTCGATATTATTCTTTGATGATGTCTTACCATTGACAAAGCCGAAAAATTATGGAATGATTGCCACGGTGGCACTTGTAGTGTCCACCTCTCGGGTATGTCTACCGCCCAAAAGATCATTCGAGCAGGGTACTTCTATCCCAGTTTGTTTCATGACTGCATCCACAGAGTCAACGGATGCGACAACTTACAGATTTATGCAAACAAAGCGTGAGCGCCACTAGCTCTTCTACATCCAGTCATCACAGTCAGCCCCTTCTATAAATGCGGCATAGACTTCATGAAATTCCACCCACAATCCAGTAATGGACACAAGTACATTGTCGTAGTCGTAGATTACTTTACCAAATGGGTCGAATCCATGCCCACTTTCAACAACACTGCTGACACAACAACGCATTTTTTCCTTAACCACGTCATTGCCTGATTAGAAGTCTCACTACAGTTAGTGCCCGACCATGGTAAAATTTTAAGAACAAGATATTTGCAGAACTCTCCTCAAAATTAGACTTCTCCCATGAGTTTGCCTCCCCATACTACCCTCAATCCAATGGGCAGGTCGAAGCTATCAACAAATTCCTCAAAACCATGTTTCAATGTACCTTCAACAAGCATAAGACCAACTGGCATCATATGTTGTTTTCCACATCATGGGATTATCGCACGGCAATCAAAACTGCCACCGGTTTTACACTATTCCACCTAGTTCATGGGATAGAAGCCACCCTCCCCATCGAATGTGAAATCCCCACATTACGCACTACCATTGAGTTATTACCTGACACTGCTCCAATGGAGCAGTGCCTGCTGACCTTAGAGTCGCTTGATGAAGATCATTGATCGTCATTACAACACAATGAGGCAGCTAAAAAATGATCCAAAGCCACCTTCGACTGCCATGTCAACCTTCTCTCATTTAACAAAGGTGATCTCGTGTTAGCCTATGATATCGCTCACGATACTCTCAGTCATGGGAGATTCGAGTCATTGTGGCATGGACCCTTCATCGTCCAACACTGCCTCACTAAAGCCATCTATGTCTTGGCCTCTCCAAAAGGCTATCCTCTCAAAGAACCCGTCAACAGGTTGTACTTAAAGAAGTTTTACACCTAAGCGTAGCCATCCTACCTTAGGTTTTTATTTATACACATTTGTAGAGTTTTTAGTCTTCTTTGATACCACCACTCCTGGTGTCTGATATATCACTTGTGTTATTGATAGATGCATCATCCATCAGCCTACCACATCGGTTACGCTGGAGGTGCCAACTGTTGGACCGATAATATCGCTTAAGTCGCGTGGTCCATCTATACTCCCTCACATGTCCTTCTCCACTCCAGTGGAATATGTTTAGGGTTGGACACCAACAACCAAGCCGAATACGACGTCGTCATTGGTCTCATCGTTGAGGCCAGTCACTGCCACATTCGTCACCTTAGAATTCTCCTAGATTCCCAACTTGTCATCGTGTAGCTCAACAATGTATATCGTGTTCACGATCCTTTTCTCTTTCGCAAATACTTGCAAGTTAGACTCTTATCTCGCAACTATTATTCCATCACATTTACACATATTCCATGAACAAAAAATCAAGTAGCATATCACATGGCTAACTTAGTATTAGATTGACATTATCACATTAAACAACATTGTACACATCACATCATACATTTGTCATAACAGGTAGAAAAAACAATCATACATAAAAAAACATAACACATAGAGACGTGAGTGATCCAAAATATATCCATATATATATATAATCATGAAGGTCCTCGGTGTTCAAAAAAATACATGTACAAATTGTCCGTAGGCTCATGAATCCCCCACCCCTGTGAGTACAAAATGGGTATCAACTACCCTATACAAAATATGTATCAACTACCCTATACAAAAATAGGCTCCCAAGCCTATATATACAAAA